>CM074721.1:355669923-356104923 GCA_037306005.1 Rhinophrynus dorsalis
TCAGTCCCTGCTTTGTACCTACGTAAGATAATCCTATTTCAGTTGCTTTGGTTTGCTTACCTGTCTGCAAGCAGGGAAAGCTCTGAACCCTTCAAACCAATATGTAAAGAAAATAACAGAGCAAACCAACTGCATCATTGCATTCAGAGCATTTTATCATTTTCGTTTTTAAAAAAGCTTTCTTTGAGAAATATGAAGAATAAACATTACCCTGACCCCAATTCCGGGCAAACTGCAGGGGTATGCGCTCTGTGCCTCAGCCTGCTTCTCTGCCTCTGCTCCCCTCCCTCTATACAGCCGCCTCCAATGACGGAGGCGGTCAGTCTGTAAGCTGCAGCAATCTCATTGGCTAGATATAGTTATCTGCAATTGAAACCGCTACAGCTTACAGACTGACAGCCTCCATCATTGGAGGAGGCTGCATAGAGGGAGGGGAGCAGGCTGAGGCACAGAGCGCATACCCATGCAGTCTGCCTGGAAGGGGGGTCAGGTTTAATCTTCATATTTCTCAAATAAAGCTTTTTATAAAAATAATAAAATGCTCTGAATAATCTCTATATAACGTAGAGATTAAGAGCAGCTTGTATAGGGGTGATCCCTCTCAAGCATTCAAGAGGTTTAAAACCCCATTTAAAATGTACAGTTTTATGTGTTCCCTATGCCCCAGACTTACTGCTATTTTACTTCAAGCATATGGCTGTTTGTGTTCAAAGTATCACCAAGCAAATGCATTGAACACCTCTCTGGCATTCCAGTGTGAAGTCCTGCAGGAGTGCGGGGAGTAATACTGGGGACTGAATTTGATCGCTGCAAGACTGGAGCGATCTCTTTCAGTCCCTCCGTTCAGCGTGCCGCCCCACGTGATCAGTCACGTGGGGCGGCACGCCAAAATTCCCTATCTGGTCCTTAAAGGACCACACACCCCGGGACCACTGGTCGTTAAGGGGTTAATCTGAACAGAAAATCCTAATTCCATTATGAATAATTTGAGTGTATTGTTTGCCCAAAATTAAAGTTGACCTATCACCTCTAAAACAGTTTTCCCTATTAAAATGAAAGGTTTAATTTACATTGTCTTTTTGTTTCCCTTTTTTAAAATTTTTTTTAAAGAATCTGATTCTGGACTCCCCGAACGGCGTGCAGCCGCGTGGGGAGCCCAAAATTCCATGACGTACACAGGGCCGGATTTACATCTCAGGAGCCTGTAGGCACAGAACTGTGAACCCCCCCCCCAATTTGCAAACTCCACAATGCTCATCAGCTCCATATTGCCCCCCATCAGCTCCATATTGCCCCTCACCTTGCCCCCCATCATCTCCATATTTCCCCCCATTATCTCCATATTGCCCCCATCAGCTCCAACTTGCCCCCCATCAGCTCCATATTGCCCCTCACTTTGCCCCCATCATTTCAAAATTGCCCCTCACATTGCCCCCAACCCCATCAGCTCCAACTTGCCCTCCATTAGCTCCATGTTACCCTGACATTGTCTGTTTCCTACCTACCTGGTAGGAGATCTCTCATCTGTGCCTCCTTTGGCACAGTCTTGTAGCTGATGGAGCTCCCGCATGGTCTCCTATTCAGGAATGCAGAGTGCTGGGAGATGATGTCATCTCCCAGCGCTCTGCATTCCTAAAGATGCGACGAGGGAGCTTACCACCTACAGGACTGTGCCAAATGAGGCACAGACCTGTCCTGCCGGGGAGGTAGGAAATAGGGAACAGGGGCACCAGTGAGGTGGCTCCCCCCCCCCCCAATAAAAAAAGAAAAAAAGAAATCGCAATGACAGGCGCCCCTCTGTGGCATGCGCCTGTAGGCAGGTGCCTACTTTGCTTAATGGCTAATCTGGCCCATCATGTACATGTACGTCCTTGGTCCTTTAGGGACCGCAACATCATGACGTATATGTACATCATAGGTCGTTAAGGGGTTAATTAGTAATGACTATCCTGTCCACAGAGGTAGATAACATTGTCACAATGAGCCAAGCTCCTATGAAGTTGTTTTAGTAGGCCTTTATTCTGATGAGTCTTGGGAGCTTGAGTCCTACAACAAAGAATCATCAATTAAATTTTAATTTTGAGGAACCAGTCGCAGCACAACTGATTTTTAGGGGCATGTGGATTTTTTACCCAGATTAAGGTAGCTTGGGTAAAGGGGGATGGAGAGGGGAACTTTAGGAGCGATCATCTCTCAAACCATAAAGGTTTGAGAGATGGCACTGGGGGCAATACATTTCTTTTTAATATAGGGTTTAGTAATTATTAAGTATTACTATCCCTTTAAAGTTAATTAGACTTCTAGATTTTGTTAATTGAAGAATGCATTGTTATGCCCCATTTTACTTTTCCCACTCTCTGGTGCTCAATTCTTTAAATGCTAAAAGGAGATAAACAGTGCATTACTGAGCAGTGTTGGTGAATGGGGGATTTAATATACGACTGAGATCTGCAAAAGATGCCTCAGTTTGCATGATCTAGAAACTTGTAAGCTTTTTATATAAATCTAAAAAAAAGGAAAATAAAATGTGATGTAGAACCAAAGTTGTTCTTAGGTGAGAGGTGGTAGCTGTTTATTCCCCACAATGGCTTGCCAGCCTTGTAAGGTTTCCCATGCCTCACTATGATTTCTGTTGCAGGTATAACTGTAACCGCTACAATGAGGATGATGCAAAGGCTGCACGAGATGCACAAGAGGTGAGTCCATGCAGCTGCTGCCAGCTCATATTGTGTCTTCCTGCACACAAAGCATTTTCTGCTGTGCACTCTAACCCTTGATGTGTGCATCTCATTGCCTCACAATGCATTTCACACACCTCTTTAGAGGATTAAGGCTGATCTGGTTTTCTTGTTGAACCTAAGGATGAAGAGTGTGAGGAAACTCTTTACCGTTACTTGAAATTTTCTGCATTCTTACTCATTGCCATGTATATATTTGTATGTTCATAGTTGCTCCATCAGGTGTTCTAGCTGTGCATTCATACTTCAACCTCTATGTGTTGGGTAGCCAGGCTTTGTACAGCCAGCTATTGGACTGCTACTTCTGTCATCTGAGTCAGTTGTTTGCTTGTTTGGGGATGAAGAGAGTTGTAGTCTTACAGCTGGAGGTCCAAAAATGTATTATGCCTGCTCTGCACATTAGATATCATTATTATATTACTTAACCATATTGTGGAGGTGAGACTTACTATATGTGCTCCTTACTGATTTCTCAGCCCAGTCTTGACATGGAGAATGATCTCCCCAGACTCTCTATTTTGTTTGCGAGGGGAGATGGACTGTCCCATTATCACAGGCCTGTTTTTTTCTTTTTTTTTAAAGGCAGAGCAACCTCCCTATAGTCACTGCTGTGCTTCGAGGAGGTTATGGCCATTTTTATACTCACTGTTGTTGTTCTGGAAGATACTTTCCCATATTTATGGCCCCATTTTCAAAATAAAAGTGCAGTAGTTCTGGGGCAAACCAACTGCCCCAAGGGGGACAAATAAAATATTACTTTTTTAAGTCTCAAAAACGAGTGTTGCCATCTTTGTCATTCTATAATGATTGCTGAAGCTAACCTACTACTATTTTAGCCCTCCCCCCATGTCTGTCCAGTTCTCACACTGGGTCAGCAGAGCTCCAGGTTATCAGCAGTTGCCTTTTATGATGTTATGTTGGATGGCTATATATATATATATATATATATATATATATATATATATATATATATATATATATATATATATATATATATATATATATATATAAAATAGAGAAGCTACATTTCCAACTGAGCACATTCTCAAAATATTAACCCCATGAGCATCAATCAGACGGTTGTGCAATGCACTGCACATCCCTCTGGCTCTCAAGGAGTTAAACTTGAACATCAGAAAACATGGTCCTGCTCCCTGCACAAGCATCATGGGATTTCATTGCAGGAAAAGCTTCCACGTATGGGAACATCTAGAGGGCAAGAGGTGTTGCACAACATAGGGGACAGCTAGAAAAACCAGCCTAATGTACCGCACTGTACACTAGTGACATCAGCAATGATTTCAGCAAGTAGGTTTACAAATGGGAATTTATTGAAAAGTAAAAATGCTACTGAAGAACTGCAACGTTTAGGCAGTTTAGATCGATTTTTCATTTGAGCAAAAGTTGTTTTGATGGGATAGGTCCACTTTAAGGGGGAACTCTCACCTCCAGGAAACTTTCTTATGTGTAGCTTGCATGGTAATAATCTTCAGTCTGTTTTTTTGTTTTGTTTTTTTAAATGCTGTATTGATAGAGATATAGGCTTTATAATAAAACCACGTGACTTCTGTTCACTACAGGCTGCAGTACACAGCTCTGTACCGCAGCCTGTCAATCTTCTCCTCACCAGCTGTTCCCTGTTGCTACCTCCTCCTCTGATGGTGGAATCCAATATGTGAGCTGGAGCACTCTCATTGGCAAGAGGCTTTAGCACATTGGGTCTCCCCCCCCCCCCTTCTCTGCGGTGGATCCCCCAGTTTCTCTCCATTCCAAGAATTCTGCTTTGCCACTGACAGATGCTGTGGCTTTCAAGGATCAGATGGACACACTCTTGAATTCACTTTTGAAGGTGAATTTTGTAGCTTCTGGTTCCGCTTTATGCCCTATTTTGTAATTGCATTGGTCACTAGGGCTATGGCTTTGTTGTCTGTTTTTTACTTCCATCCAAGCAGACACACCCAAGGAGGACCTGGTAGTCCTTGTATCCAAGATCCTGGAAGATATTGATTACCTTCCTGAAGTGGCCTTTGATGCGCTCCTGTTACTGGAAAGATCTCTGCTTTCACTATGGATGCATGTCACACTTGGTGGCTTAAGATTTGGCTGGCTGACCAGTCCTTCTGGAGATCGTGATATCTCTCTCATTTGTGGGCAAACAGAATAACAAAAGCTTATCAGTTATGCCAGTGGAGGCAAAAGTGCCTTGTTGCATCTGGTTACATCTCATTGTTCATTTTATTTTTCCCATGGTAATCTTGTTAGTTCTTTACAGCTGCCAGTATGGGTGTGTGCACAGGGCACAGCTTCCCTCAGCAACCCAGACACATTCTACCCCAAAACCCAAGCAGACTTGGGCAGGCAAGAAACCTGTGCAGAAATCCAAAACTTGCAAACCTACCTCCCATGTCTCACAGGGGCCTGGCCCGTCAGATGCTTTAAGAGGTTGTCTCTATTTTTTTTCCACCACATATGGGCCATTTTCTTGGCAACCATCAGGTTTTGTGGATTATTACAGGAGGGTATTGCATAGATTTAAATTTATTTCCTCCATGTCATTTCTTCCTGTTCAGATTTCCTCATAATGTCAAGTCAAGCTGTCTATTTTTGGTGCCAGTTTCTTCCCTGCTAGACATGCAGATGTTAATACCAGTTTCTTCTCTGGAAGATTCACTGGGTTGTACTCCAATCTTTTCATTGTCTTCAAGAAAGACAGCGGATGTCTTCCTATTCTGGACTTAAACAGCCTAAATTGTTTTGTGCATGCCTCCTCCGTTCAAGATTGAGTACTTGGGCGCTGTCATTTCTGCATTGTGTCCAGAGAGATTTCTAGGTGTCGTAGACCTAAAAGCTGCTTATCTCTATCCATGTCGATCCTCAGCATTTCCTACAGTTTGCTTTCCAATTTCATCATTTTCAGGTTGACGTGTGCTCCACGGGTATTCACAAAGTTCATATCAGCCTTTGTGTCTCACATCCACTTTCAAGGGTTTTCTTTGACTTCTTATCTGGATGACTTTTTGCTAGAGGCTCCTTCAAAGGAGGCCTTGCACACTCAGATTTAGTCCTGTGTGTTCATTCTGGAGCAACATGGTTTGGTTCTCATTCTCAAGATATCTCAGTATCAGATTCAACATTTATCTGGGGGAATTTTTTTCTCCCAGACGACAAGAATTGTCCATAGTCCATTCAGGTGACTCAGGTGGTATCTCGGCCTTCTATGATAGTTTGGGAGTACATGAAAGTACTAGGCTATCTAGTCTCTGTTCTGGAAGCAGTCCTGTTTGCTCAGGTTCATATGCATGACCTGCAGATGGAAATTCTCAGGAATTGTTTCAGGTAACTTCTACTTTTCTCATGTCATGTGTGTCGTACATTACGAAAGCATACCTTCGTTGGTGGCTTCTGAGACATCATCTGTCCTTGTGCTGTTTATCCCAAATTGACTTGTAGTCATGAAGGATGCTAGCTTGAAAGTCTTGGGTACCACTCTGGATCACCAGACAGTGCAGGGTCTTTGGACCTGTCTGTAAGTGTTCTGTAGCTTTGGGCAATTCATATACCTCTTTGGCTCTCATCTCAGTCCCTCTGGGGATCCCCAGCGAGTTTCCAGTTAGACAAAGCGACAGTGGTCATGTTCAACAGCCACCAGGGAGGGACCAAGAGTGCAGCCACATGGGCTGAGGTTTGTCTTATCCTCATATTGGCAGAGGCTTACATAGAGACTTGATAGTCATTCCATGGTGTTTTTTCCTGCTTCTCAGGGTGTTTAGAAAAAACAGGATGGCATGGGCTCATGTCATTCTTATTGCCCCATTAGGCCTGGTTTTCGATTCTTCTCAATTAGTGCATGAGCCATTTTGGCTTCTTTTGTGTCCGGACCTTTTGTCTCAGGGTTCACTGTGCCCATCCACAGGTGGAGAAGTTAACTTTAACATTATGGCTCTTGAAGCCATCATATCTAGAAAGAAGGTATTTTCAGAATACCATTGCGAACATGCTACAGGCTTGAAAGCCCTCTTTTCAAGGGTCTATCACAAAGTATGGTTCCTGTTCTGTATGTTATGTGAAGACCGGGTAGTTGTGGCAGTGAACTTTTCATCTTCCTGTTGTCTTAGCTTTTTCTTCTGTATGGCCTTCAGAAAGGGCTTGGTCTTAGTACTGTTAAAATTCATATTTCAACTCTGTGTTTTTCCAAAGAGGTGCTTCCTTACTACACGATATTATAACTTTTGTTCCGGCCCTGTCTTTCAGGATCCCACTCTTCTATGGGAGTGCTGTGAGTGCTTCAGAAGGCTCCTTTTGAGCCCTTGACTTTGTTCTCCCTGCATTTTCCTTTTCTCTTGGCTATTTTGTTGATTCTTAAAGGGATAGTAATACTTTGTTTTATCTTTATTTTATTTTGTAGGCATTAAAAAAACATGAAGAATGATATAAGTCTTATGTCTCAAACCTTTATGGTTTAAGAGATATTCACAAGCAAAGTATCCCCCCCCCCCCCGTTCAGCCAGATCAGAAGGGAGGTGCCCAGGTACACTGCAGAGAGGGACAATCTTCAATTAAGATGAGAGAAAAAGCTGAAAAACTTGTCAAGGGGGGAAGGGCTTTCATTCTTTACATATAAAGAAGATTGTCCCCTTTTGTTATCTGTCTGGTCTTACAATCAGATTCACATCTGAGAAGAGATGGCTTACACTGGAAAAAGTGGCGGGAGGGGGAAACTTTGCTTGTGAATATCTCTTAAACCATAAAGGTTTGAGACATAAGACTTATATCATTCTTCATGTTTTTTTAATGCCTACAAAATAAAATAAAGATAAAACGAAGTATTACTATACCTTTAACTACTGACCGCCTTGACCCTATCAGAATCGCATGGAGTTAATCTCAACTATGGATTAGTATTTCCAATGACAACCTAACGGATGGCTACACACCAATCACATAGGATACTGTACCACTAACCAGACATGCACTAGTCATTTCATAACAAATTTTTTTGTGTGTCCTTGGGTGAACATAAATTGCTACATTCCTGCTGCTCAGTCACAGATAAATCCCATATAGCCACTGCTTTTTCAGATCTATTCCCATACTCAACAAGAGATAAGTAATCAAATTTAAGGTGAATATACTAGCAGCACAAGCAGACTAAACCGAAGAGTTTGCTACTGAGCAAACTTTGATCTGAAAACAATATTTTACACCTCTCTTTTCCATGAAAATGATAGAATAATAGGTATACTCTTTTCCAGTGGCATTTCAGTGGAGAGCTCCAGAAACAAATATATTTATATTTTTAATTTAATAACATACTCTGAGATACATATTTTTTTAGTGTTTACTAATAGAAGAATTTTTAACTCTATACAACTCCTTTCTACTTTTTCTTTGTGTCAATATACCATTGACCTTGTAATTTAGGGAATAAGTTACAACATGAGTGCAATTTAATGGGGTAGTTCTTTTTTTCCTTTGGGAAAAGTTTCTCTTAAATTTGCAATTTCCACTACCCATGCACCTTATTGTATCTGTCTGTATATTATAACAAAATTAATCCCCAGTACGGTTAGTGCAATTTAGACTTTTCCTTTTTCTATTGTGTTGATTCAACTGCTGGCCGACCTTAAGGCTTTATCTTGTAAGCCTCCCTTTTTGGGCTTCCACACTGACTGAGTGGTTCCACCCTAACATTGTTTCTGACATCAGTCAGAAAATTATTCTTACTTGTCTGTGACCAGCTCCATTTAATAGATTGTCTCTTGGATGTGGTTAGGTGCTATGAAATACTGTGTACATCGCATACAGCCCTTTCAGAAATCGGATTAGCTTTTTGTCATCCTGGAGTGCCCTAGTTTCGGCCAGGCTGTGTCTAAGGTTACAGTGGCTTCTTGTATTTATTCTTCCATTCGCCAAGTGTATGTCCTAAGGAAAATTCCTGCAGGTCAGTGAGCGTATCTTGCGCTAAAGAATCAGGCCTCAGCTGAGCAGTTGTGTAGGACAGTGATGTGGTCATCTCTCTACACCTTTGTCATACACTACTGTGTTAATTTGTTGGCTTTTGTTGAAACCAACTTTGATCGGTAGGTTCTAGTGTGTGTGTGTGTGTGTGTGTGTGTATGTATCCTTCTTGGTTTTCTTTTGACCAGTCACATGTTTAGTCCCTGTTCATTGGTTTGTGGTGTTGATATTCATTGACACCTGAGGTTCATGTTGTATCAGTTAATTTCTGTTAGAACAGATCTGTGTCTGGAGGGGTTTTTCTCTGTCCCTCCCTGTAATCATGGTTTGGTATGTCACTTTGTTTCCCGTTTTCCACATAGGGCGTAAAAGAAAAGAGGATTTTTGTGTACTTACTGATCCTTTTCTTTTAGTCCATGTGAAACACAGGACTTCCCTCTTAAAAAAAAAAAAAACAGTGGTTCAAATCCTGGGCATCGGGGGTCCTCTGGGGATTCCCTGACTTGTTTCACTTCTGTTTATTTTCTTTCAGCTTTGCTATACATTTAAACAGAATGTGTCTGGTCGGGGGAGAAGTGGTGCAGGATGGTAGTCTGTATGGCTCAGAGAGATATTTTTTGTCAGTGCCTTTCCCTCCTTAAGTAGGGGACTTCACCCCATGGTTCCTGTGTTCCATATGGTCTAAGAGTAAAGGGTTTATCGGTAAGTACATACAAATCTTTTGATTCCATGGGAATCTAAAAAAAGCTCTATTCTCATAGCTGATCCTGGAGTCAGAGACATCATCATAGACAGTTTTGTTTTTATGTGTGGAAAAAAAAAACCTTACATGGTCACTGTTCTGCTCAAGTTCATTAAATACTTCACTTTACTCTGGGCCGATCACTAGTTTTCCTTTGTGTCTCTTGTACTGACACAGCGATCCAGAGCGGCCTTGCAAAGATACCTATTCTACTGCAACCGCTACATGAATCACATGCAGAGCCTAAGATTCGAGCACAAGTTGTACGCCCAAGTCAAGCAAAAGATGGAGGAGATGCAGCAGCACAACATGTCATGGATCGAGGTTCAGTTCCTGAAGAAGGCGGTGGATGTGTTGTGCCAGTGTCGCTCAACACTTATGTACACCTATGTCTTTGCATTCTACCTCAAGAAGAACAACCAGTCAATTATCTTTGAGGTGAGCACTGTGTTTGAGGTGAATACTGTTGTGATCAGTTGAGGACACAGGAGTTACAGTAACACACTGCTGTGGTGAGCATAGTCCGTCATCTGTGTCTTTTTCGGTCTGTAATTCTAAAGGTGTGTTTGTATGTGGAGTGGCTTGGTGAGACAAGGGCAGTATATAAACTTATGGGCTGCTGACCATGTCATGTCGCCTAGTAATGAGAAAGGTTCTTTATACCCTTTTTACAGTTTGAAACACACATTGCCTTTGCTGTGCCATGCCACCTCCATACTATACGTGTAGAATTAGGTGAGATGTAAGGTGTTGGGACTTTTGGATGTTCTAAATTTCTTTTGCTATGCTTTTTGTTTAGAGTGCCAGTCACCTAGTATTCGGGGGAAAAAAGACTTTCATTGCATATTGGTATGTGGCTTCTGAAGTTAGTTTCTGTTTTCTCTGTAGAATAATCAGGCAGATTTAGAGAATGCAACAGAAGTCCTGTCTGGATATCTGGAGAGGGACATATCCCAGGATTCATTGCAAGATATAAAACAAAAAGTGCAAGACAAGTACAGGTAAGAGTATATGAGTAATATGAAAAACCTTTTCTCCACACTCATCCCAACTTCACTCCATAGTAATCCAAAGGTCCCTGAGCCATTTGTTTCATAGTATCCTATAGGTGAAGCCTTAATTTATACCATATACTGAAAGTAAATGGTACATTTATTCTCATATATTGAAAAGGAAACCTGAATGCTAAAACACTGTAATATACATTAAAGAAAGGGAACAGAAGTGAACAAAGAATGAAGTGTACCAAGAAATATGAGGACCTTTCACAAGCTCCAAATGTAAAACAAAACAAACTGAAGATGATCCTGTGCTACTTCACTTTAATTATTTAAAGGTGAACTATGTATATTGTATACACCATTTCCTAAATATTCACTTATTGCAAAATTAGGTTTTCCTGCATAGTTTTATGAAATATGTTCAAGCTTGCCTCCCACTCCAAGGTATCTACTTTTAAGTAAGTCCTGTCACATACTGTCGCATCAAATGGCTTCAAAAATGTATTCTATTAAAAACTGCAGTTCCTTCATGGATTAACTGAAATGCTTATAAAAGACGTTTCCTGCAGTGAGTGGGAGGAGAACCCAAAAACCGGGATATGTGCACAATTCATCTTTATAGAGGTGCCTTGGTATGGCAGGCAAGCTTTAATATGTTTTGGCCAAACTTTGTCTCATAAAAATAAAATTAATTTTTTATTACATTTGTGACCTGCTTTGTTTACAGTGCAGTACAAGTAGTTTCCAGTATATACCAAATTGGAAATAAATGGTTTAATAGCAGAGGAAATATATTCAGTGTTTGTTCTGTGGGCTTGTTACCTAGTAGAAAAAAGATAACAGAGTGAATAAAAGAAAAATCAGCCTGCAGGCAGTACTAAATAGGGGTGACATTTCAGAGTTCAGTATAGTTTTATCAAGCTTACTGCATATATAGATAGTAATACTGTGTGCATTTTAAATCAAAAATACTACCCAAACATTAATGAAGTGATGTATTCAGAGAAAATCTGTAACACCACATAACTTAAAATAAACCCTTTCAGCCCTGTGGAGAGAATCTTACAGCCCAAGTTTTCCCTCCCAGCAGAGTTCTCTAGGGCTCCACTTCCTTCACAATAGTAAACTTAATATTCGGGAGTAACCCTTTGAGTACCTTGGTCCAGTTTGTCCCTACTTGTACTTCTTTATACAGAGTTTTTTCTGAGCCATTGGGCTCTTGCACTCTTGCTGGGTATTTTATTACCGTATACTGTTCATTCCCTGAGTTATGGAGCAAGGATGGCTGCACTGGCACTAGTTAACCCCTTCCCAGCCATTTTATGTGGTTTGGGGGCTTTGCCATTAAGGGGCCTGTCTCTTATGTGACCCCCACCTTTTCCCTGGGGTCATTGAGTCTTTTGGGGTACCTCATATTTTGTCCTTTTTTTGAGTGTGCGGCTCCTTTAAGAACACTTTCCACACTGCCACCATCTTTGCTCTATTGACTTCTGTGGGTGAACTTCACTGTGACATCTCTGTAACTGTTTCACATACAGAAGTCAGTGAGGACTTTTTTTCTAGTCTCCTCATGCCCTTTCATCCGGTTCACGTCCTGAGTGTCTTGGGGGTCTGTGGCAGTCCACGGACAGTTGAAGGCATTGCTAGGCAACGGAAAAAGTGAAGACTGCATTATCCAGAATGCCCGTTTCGCAGGCTTTCTTCCAATTGGTTGCCTGTTTGCAGTTACTATTTTACTTCTCTTGCTTATCCTACGCGGACTTTCCTTGTTTTCCTTCTCCAGATTAACCCTTCACCTGCCAGATAAGTACTTTCTTGGCTTTTCTTGGACTGTTAGTCTGGGGATCTGTTACTAGTGATTTATACTAGTTTAGACACTACTCCTGTCAAGATGTTGGATTCTAAGGGTCATGGGGCTAGACCTAAGACTTAAGGACTCTGCAACGTCTCTGACCCCCTTGCTTACTGTTCCTGATATCAAACAGGGCTCCCTTTAGAGTATTCTGGATCTCTTTGCTCCTCCTGTGCTGTGGCCTCCACTGGGCCCCTCCAGGATTGAACAAATCAGGCGATTGTTGTTCCTTCATTGTATCCTGTTTGACAAGAAGAGGGATCTTCACTTGTTAGATGTGGTTCTGTGTCTAAAGTTTTGTGTGTGCCGTACTGAGTGTCTTCATAAGACAGATTCCCTGTTTGTCATTCCTGAGGGTCCCAGGGTGGGTCAGGCTGCTTCCAAGGTCGCTATAGGCTCTTGGGTCAAGTCTACCATTCGTCAGGCATATGAACTCAAGAAGAAACCTAAACCACAAAGCAAGTGGCTTCCAGACAGAGACACAGGGTCATAATCGTAGGACATGTGCACTAATGAAAAATAAGATTTTATTCTTACCTATTAAATCCTTTTCTCTTATTCCACATAGAACACAGGGACCATGGGTTTGAGATCCTCTTTTGGAGGGCAGAACACATTCTCAAAAATGACAGGGTCTTGTTGGTGGAAACTCCCAGCCTCTTCTGCTTCTTCAAACCTAGACCAGGTTTCTTCCTGAGTTCGTACACCTCCAATCACTACCAGTCTGCAGCTCTGTCATTTGCCCTGGCTTCGGTGCCCAGAGTCTTCATCAAGATCATGTCAGCCTTGGCTGCCTACATTCATACCCAGTGTATTTCTCTGACTCCATATTTGGATGACTTCCTCATCAAAGTTCCTTCCGAAGATCTCTTGGCTCACCATATCCAAAAGTGTACCCGCATCCTTGTGCATCACTGCTGGATTCTAATTCTCAAGAAGTCTGCTCCAATTCCATCCCAGGTCTTGGTGTTCCTGGGCATGAAGTTTGACACCATTCAGGTGCGGGTCTTTCTCACAGAGGAGAAAATTCAGATTCTGTTCTAGGAAGTCTCTAAGGCATCGATGTAAACCACTAATAGGAGACTCTGTATGAAAGAAGATGGAGAGTGTACAGGGCAAACACAGAGAAGTGTAAATCTAAGTGTAGTATTCATTCCAAACACACATACTCATATTTTCTCTATCTTGGTACACAGCATATGCCCCCAGTACCTCTGTACAGGCTCCAGGGGATGGTCCTGCTGGAATTTCCTTCAATCTCTTAGTGTTGGATGGTTCTAGACGTCAGTCCAGTATGGCCGACCCGGCACTTCAGGTCCAAGGCCTCAAGCTCAGATGGGGAGGGAAGTCCAAAGCCTCTCTGGAGAGAAGTAAACCCGCATGGGACATGATCTAAATAGTTGAGTGAGAAAGAACCTGTGCAAATGTGAGCTCACTGCTTACTTCCTCCTCCAGAGGAGAAGGAAAACCCCTGGGGTTTCCTTTGCCCTAGAGCAGTTTCTGACTTCCATCTCCATCTGAGCTCTGGACTTGATGGCTGTAACCAACACCAGGCTGGCCATATTGGACTGAGCTGTTGAACCATCCATCATAATTTGAGGAAATTCCAGCAGAAGCAGGGTCAGACCATCTTCTTGAGCCTTTGTAAAGGTAGTGGGGACGTTAAAGGATGCAGGTTTCGTGGCTTGTAAGTAGGTTATGACCCTGATATGATGTATCCCAAGACAGGGAAAATGTGAGTGAGAATTTAAGTGATGTTATTTGGATATGTATTTGGAATAAACACTACACTTAGATCTACACTTCACTGTGTTTCCTGTTTGTGTGCTCTCATTTTCCTTTGGGCTTTTTTGGGTTAGAGGATTTTTTTCTGAACATGGCAGATCCCAAGAGAAACATTGGGAAATTCAAGCATAAGGATTCAGTGGTTCCTTTAATACACTGTTCCTCCTGCTACATTGGGCTTCCACTGGAATATTCAGGCACTCTGTGTCCCTCTTGATCTGTGGCCCCTACTTCCCCCCTGGGTCCTCCACTATAGAACAAGAGACAGTTTGCGTTAAACTTATCCTTTCAAGGGGTTCGCAATTCTTGGCACCCAATACCTCTTATGAGACATGCTGACCCTGTCTTTAGGGGCCAATCTTGGTTGGAGATTCCTCTGTGGAGGAGGTTGATGAGTACATTGATTCTATTTTTGTCCTTAGGGGATGCCTATGAGAAAGACCCTTGCCCCTCTGTTGAGGGAATGATCAGGACTATTGTAAAGACTTTGCAGGACTTTGATCTTTCTGATGCAGGGTCTTCACAGGACAACTTGCAAAGGTATAGATCCGGTTATTCTTTAAGAATGGGAGAGACTGCCATAATGAACACACTTCTAACCTTTATACTTTCTCAGCTGAGGCTGTGTCACAGTGGGCAACCCCACCTGCCATTGATACCCCATCTATCACCTTGCTAAAAACACAGCTCTGCATTTGCCAGATTCCTTTTTGAAGCCATTTTTTTAAATCACTGGGGCCACCCTGCAACCCATCTTTGCTTCAGCTTGGGTCACTAGAGCCTTTGCTGTCTGGCTCCTTTTTGTCTTCATTTGTTTTGACCTTTCTTGCCAAGTGGCTTTATCTTAGTTCTATCAAGCTCCAGATCTTGTCGTCGTCCTTTTTCAGAAGCATACTGCTCTGTTGCCAGATGTTCAGACTTTTGTGCAAGGTCATGGCACTTGCCCCCATCTTTTGGCATACTACATCTCCATGGGATCTAAACTGAGTGTTTCGGAGGAATCCTTTTGAATCATTGGCTTCTGTGTCTTTTCATTGCTTGACCCTGAAAACCGTGCTCCTTCCAGTGATCTTGTCTATCCGGAGAGTGGCAAAAGTACAGGATTTGTCTTGTAGAGCACACTTTCTAATTTTTCATGTGGTTAACGTGATTCTGAATCCTCTTTGGGTTTCTTCCCAAGGTGGTTTCTGATTTCCATATTAATCAGAAGATTTCTTCCTTCTCTTTGTCCTACGCTGTCTTTTAGGTGAGAATAGGACCTTCACAGTGTGGACATCATTAGATGTCTTAAATGCTGTATCCATTTCACCAAACCCTTTCACAAATAGTATTCCTGATCGCCAGTATGCAGGCCAAGCAGCCTTTAAGGTGATACTGGCTTCTTGGATCAAGGGATGCACTTGCCAAGCCTACTGCATTAAGAATAGGCTGGTGCCTTTTAGAGTAATGGCTCATTCCACAAGAGCTGTAGGAGCTTCCTATGTCTACAGGAACCATGTCTCTGTGGGGCACATTCTTTAAGCATCTGAGTCAACACAATGGCCTCAGCTTAGGCCAGTTTTTGGAGAAAGGTCCTCCAGGCATTATTGTCTGTGTAGGTACCTTTTATTTTCTCTTCTAATAAGTTAGTTATACTTGTTTGTTATTTGCCTCTGTTGTGACTGGATTTGTTGTTGGGAGTTTTTCATTCTTCCCTGGTTGTGATAGCTTTGGTATATCCCCATAGTTCCTGTGTGTCACAATAGACAAAAGAGAAAAAGGATATTTTTGGATACTTACAGATAAATCCTCTTTTCTTAGTCCTTGTGGAACAGGGGACATCTGTCCTGGAGAAAAACAAGTTGTTTGATTTTTGGGTAAGGTTGTGCTCTTGTTTGATGTTTTCACCACCTTCCTGCTCTACTTTTTTTATCTTCCTCTTTTCTCTGCTGACCGTAAAACTAAAGACTGCTGCTAGGCATGGGTTAAGTGGAGCCAGGAGGCATGCAGAGAGCTTTGTTTGCAAGTGCCCTATCTCAGAGTTGTAGGTTCTGGGGTTCCTTTGTTCCCCAAGGGCGAAGAGAAAAGGATTTATTGTTAAGTACACAGAAATCCTACTTTGGCTCAGCTTTCTCTCTTTTTATGTTTTTGGACCTTTGAGTCATGCCCTCAGGACACAAGAGAAAATGGGATTCTTATATACTCCAAAAAATCTTTTTGTGTAAGTCGGACAGGGCATCCCACCCTGACAAAACTTCTAGCCTACTATGGACTTGGGTTCTCTTGTGGTTCTTGGCTTCTTTGATCTGATAACTGCCATTCTCTTTCTTTGCTGTTTGTAAACTAGTTGTTAGACCTAGCTACTTTGTTAATCTAGCACACAAGAGTGGGAGCTCTTATTTGTGCGCCCTGCCTCCTGTTGGAGGGAACTTTACCCAGTGGTCCCTGCCATCTAAAAAAAATAAAATAATAAATGAATTATAGCGTAGTAAAAAAAATCCTCTTAGCTTAGACAAATACCTGTAACCTTGTCTCTTATCTGACCTCTTATCTGACCTCTCCATGTCCCCCTGCTCCCTATCCTCTAGCCTCTTCCACACACCTGTTAACCCGCTCTCCTCTACCTTTTCCTTGTCACACACCTGGCACCATTTTTTTTTCCTCCTTAACCTTACCATCACTTGTCATCCTGCTCTCACTTAGCTGTCATCTCACTACCAACTTTTCTCATCTGTCATCCCACTATTTCTCCTCTAAACACTTCTTCACCTGTCACCCAGTGGTTTCTCCTTTAACAACCCCCTATCCTCTCCCACACCTGTCATCCTGCAGTCTCCTCTAACTGCTCTAACTCACCTGTCACTCCCTTTTCTAACCTGTCACTCTGCTGTCCCTCCTCTAAACTCAGCCTCTTACACACCTACACCCCACAATCTCTACTTCTGCTTACACACCTTTTACCTGACATCCTGCTGTCTCTCCTCTAACCTATCCCACTCACACACCAGTTACCCTGAATTCACTCTACTATCTTCTCCCTCTTACACACCTCTCACCGGCTCTCTCCTCTAACTGTTCTTCTTGCACCCCTATGATCCTGTTGTCATATTTCCTGTAATGCTTACACACTTGTCACCTTGCTGTGTCCTCTTTCAGACCTGTCACCTTGCAGTCTCTCCTATCCTTTCTCTCATCTGTCTTCTTGCAGTCTCTCACCTAAAATCTCACTCTTAAACCTGTCACCCCACTGTCTGTCCTGTAACATCTCTCTCCTGATACCCTCTCTCAGACCTGTCACCCTGTGTCTGTTGTTACCTCTCAAATTTGTCACCCTGCAGTCTGTTTGTCATCTCTCTAAAATTTCTCACATCACCTTGCTACCATCTCTTTTTGTACCTTTCTCTCACATTACTTTGCTTTCATCTCTTCTCTAACCTGTCATCTGTCACCCTGCTGTCTCTTCTGTTTTTACACCGCTGTCACCCTCTTTCTAAACTCTCTCTCACACCTTCCTCTCGCCCATCACCCTTTTATGTCTCCTCTAACATCTTGCTTTTTCTCCTCTCACTTCTGCTGCTTGCATATCTGACACCTTGTAGTCTCTCCTCAGACCTCTCCCTCTTACACAGCTGTCACTGTGCTGTCTCTCCTCTAACCTCTTACACATCTGTCAGGCTGCTGCATCTCCTCTGATCTCTTCTGCTTACACTCCAGAATACCCTGCAATCTCCTCTAACCTTTTGTACACCTGTCATCATGCAGTCTCTCTTCTAAATTTTCCCACACCTGTCACCACGTAGTCGCTATGCTAACCTTTCCCTCTTACACACTTGTCACCCTGCAGTCTCTCTTCTAACTTCTCCCACACATGTAACCCCTCTGTCTTGTTTTTTCTAGATACTGTGAGAGCAGGAGGCGAGTTCTGCTACTACACGTGCACGAAGGTTATGAAAAGGACTTATGGGAGTATATTGAGGACTGATCCATCCCTACAAACCAACCTCTGTTGCCACCTGACACTAGATTTCATCTTCCCATTAAAAGCAACTCTGCCTCTGATGCTGGTTCACTGCACATTCAGCCGTCTCTCCCCCCTCTCTTGCTCTTATCTTGCGCTCCTGCCAGGCCTTTGGTTTATTTTTATTATTTTTTTGTTTGTTTGTTTATTCGAAAGTTTAAGTAAATTATATTGTAATAATAAAAGGAAAGCAGCTAGCAGAGGAAATGGTTTGACAGTATTGTAGGCATATTTAATCCCTTGGCAGATTGAGGAGCCAGCAAAGCATTGCTGTGCATGCTACATGGCTCTCCAATGCCTTGGTACTCTTTACGCTGCTAAGGGGTTAATGCGTGCGCAGCATCTCCTCTAATTGCAAATGCTTCTTCCTAACTTCTGCTTCCCTCGGTAAAGCTGATTTCCCTTCCATCACTACTTAGATAAGGCAGCCCTTCCTCAGATTCTCTCCAACCTCTGGTAAATCTGTCTGTACCCTCTGTACCTCCCCCTTTCCTTGTCCTTTATCATTTTCTCCAAATATCTGCTTCACCTACTGTCTTCCCCATCTGTTTCATCATTTCCCTAGACCTTATGCTAAACCTGGGTTGGAACTGAACGGCTTTCAAAAGTTTAAAAAAAAAAAGACAGAAGAAAAACAAAAAAGACAAAAAAAATAGCTTTGTACATGACTTTTAAAAACAAAAACAAGATTAAAATGAACAGAAGACAGCAGTATTTTTCAAACTTGTAAATAGTGCATCTGCATGAGCAGGGAAGAGGCGGGAAGCACGGTGTTTGCATCATGTTTAAGTACAAAACGAAAAAAATATTTATTCTTTCTTGAAGATCGTTGGTTCTTGCTGTGCGGTTTATTCTTGGGGACCTGTAGAGAGAACACAGCGTGTTTTATTCATCCACATCACCAATAATGCAAAACAATCTAATAACTCACATAATTAAAGATCCAGATCCCCTCCGGAGTAAAATGACATAGCTTCATGTAAATCAATGTGACCTAATGTCTGTGGCATCGTCAGTGGGTAAGAAAAGTTAGTTCTGGAGAGCTAAGAGACCACATGGTCCTTTAATAATTTACAGGTCCAGTTCTGGGGAATAACATTTTCAAATAATATTTAATTGGTTAAAAAGGAAGCAAGACTTTGATGCAAATGGCTTGTTTTAAGTACTAGTAAACCTTTTTCACAGACTAAAAAACATATTATAGGGCTTTTCCTGTTGGGCAAAATAAAAATACTCCAATTTCTAGGAAGCTACAGTCACCTGATTTTCAGAAAGTTGGAAAGGAGAGGAGAGTCACTGGCTACAGTTCTCTGTGGAATGTGAAAGTAACAGCTACATAACTTTGTGACCGTTCCAAGTGTTATCATTTGAATAAAGCAACTGCCAGCTGTGGGAATACCATTGTTTTACTAAGCA
This sequence comes from Rhinophrynus dorsalis, assembly GCA_037306005.1. Taxonomy (NCBI): domain Eukaryota; kingdom Metazoa; phylum Chordata; class Amphibia; order Anura; family Rhinophrynidae; genus Rhinophrynus; species Rhinophrynus dorsalis. The sequence continues at coordinate 355,689,413 of CM074721.1, forward strand.
GGAAAAACCCTACAATATGTGTGTTTTCATACTAAAATGTTGCTGATCTTAACACAGACATGTCAAACATGCAGCCCACAAGTCAAAAACATGCGGGCTGTGGATTGAATGCACCCCATGTGCCAGGAGTGTGAGACTTTCAATATAAACTTTTCTTTGTCGTCCAATATGACGTACAGGTACCATGGGGAGGCGACAGCTCCTCCTAGTGGACTGGAACAATTCTGAAAGAAGTGCAGGGGTGTGGAGCCTATCCCTCCTCCATATCAGGCTACCTTAGCCCCTCCCCATCAGATAGATTTGTTCCATGAACCTGTTTAGAAGGCTTGGAACAGTTCTGCTTAGCTTTTAGTTACTTTATTATTTTTTCTTAGATATGGGGTGCCCAAAGTCCCCCATTAGGTGGATTACCATTACTGGCTTCCCATGGAGGATTGCCTAGTTGTCAGTTGCTGTTGTGGACCCCTTGCAGCCCTGGGAGAGAATCATGCAACCCATGTCTCTCTCTCCAGATGGAGTCTGTCTGAGGCTTCTTCCTTCCCAGTGGTAATCTGAAGAAAGAAGACCTGCAAAAAAGGTGAGCAACCCTTTGAGTGCCATGGTCCACCCCCCAACACACACACACACACACACACACACACACACACACACACACACACACACACACACACACACACACACACACACACACACACACACACACACGTGTCTTTCTGGAGTTCTTTATAACTCCTGCACTTATGTTGGGGGGGTAATCTGTCTGTTCCCTGGGACTTTTGAGCATGTGGTGTATATTTAACCCCTTCCATGTCTGTTTGGATTGAGGGACTTAATTCTCATAATCCCCTTGGATTCATGAGTTTTTAATCTTTATTATGTGTGTAATATGTGTTTAGTGCTTATCAGTCACTTTTTACGTTCTACATTTTTTTGAATTCCGGCGCGCTTTAATGCATAGATGTAATTACTCCATTGTCTTGTATGGGACAGGCTGCTTTTGGGAAGTATTTCTGCAACCGCTTTATGTACAGTTGAGAGAGGGCTCATTCTTCTTGTCTCCCGTTGTCCTGTACTCCTGTTCACCTCTACAGTGTCTTGGGGGACCCTGGGGGGGGGTTTCAGGTTCTGCTTTTGGGGTACTTTCTGGAAAGAAACTACATTTCCCATAATGACCGTTTTGCAGGCTTTTCTCTGACTAGCTTTGGTTTCTGACACCATTTTCTTTCTCTCCTGAGCATCCTATGCAGGGCTTGGATTCCTTTACTCTCTTCCTCAGGTTAAATCTTTGCCTTCCAGATATAAGTACATTTGTAGGGTTTCTGGAGTGATTTTATTAATCTGGGTGACAGTATTTGGGTTCCCTATTACTGTAAGACATTTCTCCTGTTTGGATGGCAGATCATGCCAAGTGGGGCTTCCCAGAGAGTACTCATGCGTTGTAGCCCCTGTTTCTCTGCCAGGGCCATCCAGCCATGAACAAGAGCCACATTGGGTCAAGGACTTAAAAAGTCCTCTATGGCATAGTTTCCTCTTTCCCATCAGGGGGTCTTCCAATCTTGGAAGCACCCCCCACTTCATTCAGGTTTGTGGCCCCATAAGGCCCCTTGCATTTCTGACCTTTCTGATTCCTCTGAGGAGGACTCATTTGAGGAATCTGAGGATGGGGAGTGTGCAGAAGGGGCTTCTTTCCATACATATGGTGACCCCTTTGAGGCTGACCCTGAACCCTCTGCAGAGGGTCTTATTAAGGCGGTTTTGACTACCCTTAACATTCCTGTTAACCCTGTAGAATCACAGTCTACTTCTGACGTCTTTCAAAGACGGAAGAAGTCCTGCACTGTGTTTCCGCCTAATTCCACTCTAGATCAGGTTATCCCGTATGAGTGGAAATCTCCAGATAATCATCTTGCAATCTCCTAGAGATTTTCTAAGCTGTATCCATTTTCTGATGCAGCCTTTGTTCAGTGGGCTACACCTCCTCAGGTGGACCCCCTCTATTTCTAGACTGTCTAAATCCACTGCCTTGCCCTTAGCAGATGCCACCTCACTTAAGGATTTAACTGATAGGAAGCTTGAAGCTATCCTGAAGTCTGCTTTTGCTGCTGTTGGTGCCTCTTTGAGGCCTACCTTGGCTTCTGTATGGGTTACCAAAGCCACTGCTGTTAGGACTGAACGGCTTACTGACGCTGTCCGCAAAGGTGCCCCTAACAAGGACTTTTTGGCTATTCATGCCAATATCTCTGAGGCTCAGAACTATGTGACTGACGCCCTCTTTGACGCTGTCAGGCTTGAAACTAAGGCCTTTTATGTGGCTGCCAGACACACTCTGTGGCTTAAGATTTGGTCTGCTGTCTTATGTAAGTAATCACTCATTTCTCCAATTTTCAGGGCCTGAACTAAAGAATATCATCAGTGAGGCCACTGAGGGAAAGAGCACTTTGTTGCATCAAGTTCCTAAACACCCTAATATGGCAAGGAAGCAACATATTTTTCGCCCCCGCTAAAGCAAAGTGCAAAGGCCAAATCCAAGTAGGTCTCAAGCCAGCACCCCATGCTCCACCCCCAAACCCAGGCAATAGTGGAGGTCCAAGCACTCCTCCACCAAATCCACCAAACCTCCTTCAGCATGACTTGCCGAACTCAGGTCCGCATACACCTATAGGTGGTCACCAGCAACATTTTTCAAGCATTTGGGCAGGCTGTGTTGGGGATCAGTAGGTATTATAGGTGGTTTCAGGAGGCTACAGGATTCCCTTCACATCCCTGCCTCCCTTCAGATTCTTCCTTTATAGTTCCCCTCAGGGTCAAGAAAAGTTACGTCTTTTCAATGGGTGATGCATGCTCTCTTGGACAAGGGAGTTCTGACTCCAGTACCTCCGTAAGAGAGGTTTAGGTTTCAATTCAAACCTCTTTGTCGTTCCCAAAAAGGATGGCGGCAGTCGTCCTGTTCTGAATCTCAATTCTTTTGTGGTCCATACTTACTACAAGATGGAGTCTTTGCTTTCTGTCATCACAGCGATGTGTTCAGGGGAATTTCTGGCACCTCTGGATTTGCAGGCTGCTTACCTGCATGTTCCAATTCATCCAGACAGTCAGAAGTATCTCAGGTTTGCTTGCACTCTGGAACAATTTCAATTCACCTCCCTCCTTTTCAGGCTCACCATTGCTCCTCAGGTGTCTGCACTTGTCTTGGGCACCTTGATTGCCTTTATGCACACCAAGGGGATTCAGGTGACTTCGAACATGGACGACCTTCTGCTGAAGGCTCCTTCCAGGGACCTTCTGGACCACTAGGTCCAGGAATTTGCCCAGATCCTTCTCCAGCATGGATGGATTCTGATCATGGACGAGTCTGCTCCAGTTCCTTCTCAGAATATGGTTTTCCTGGGTCTCTGGTTCAACGCCTGTCAGGGTATGATTTATCTGACAGAGGACTCACAAGCAAGGTGTCCTGTGCTCTAAGTGGACCTCAGCCCTGGTTCGCAAGTTCTCATCCCTTGTGGGCAAGATGGTATCCACCATGGAAGCGGTTCTGTACTCCTCCATGGCACACACCAGGGAGCTTCAGAGGGTCACTGTCAGAGTTTACCAGTGGAATCCAGATCTCTTCCCCAGGAAGTGAAGCAGGAACTCCTCTGCTTCAACCTGAGAAAAGCCCTTTGTTGTCCAGTATTGGACTCTGATGATGACGGACGCCAGCCTTTACGGTTGGGGTGCTGTCCTGGGTCACCTGGGGGTTCAGGGACGATGGAATGCAGAGGATACCCTCCTACCCATCAACATTCTGGAACTCGGAACATTTCACCTTGCTCTGGTGTACTGGTTCTCTCCACTGAAGGACTGTCCAGTCCATGTCCAGTTAGGCTTATATCAACATGAAAGGAGGCACAAGAAGCACTTCTACTTGGTTAGAGATCAAGGCTATTTTAGCCTGGGCAGAATAACTCGTTCCTGCCATCTCCACTGTGCACATTCCAGGCGTAGGGAATGTTCTGGCGGATTTCCTCAGTCGCCAGACAGTGTACCCCCAGGGAGTGGGAGCTCCATCCTGAGGTCTTCGATCCGCAGGTCCAGAAATGGGGTCGCCCCTGCATAGACTTGGTGGCTACCAGGGACAACAGGAAGGTTCTGCTGTTTTTCTCTTGCTGGGGGGGTGGATCCTTTGGCTTTTGCGGTGGACGCCTTATCTATTCCTTGGCTTTTTCATCTAGCCTACATTTTTCTTCCTCTCCTCCCCAGGGTGCTGAGAAAGATTCAGACGCATGGTGCATCAATCCTACTGATTGCCCATCATAGGACCAGGCAGCCTTTGTTTCCAGAACTGTTGGTGCTGTCTGCAGGATCCATTTCCTCTGCCACGCAGACAGATCTCCTCCTTCAGGGTTTCCTCTGGAGAGAGGATGTGAAAAGTCTGGCTTTGACAGCATGGCTTTTATCTTGAGGTGGTCCCCACCATGATCCAAGCTAGGAAGCCTGTCTCTTCTAAGGCCTACCACAGGGTTTCATTCTTGGTGTGTGGGCAGAAATCTGTCGCAGGAATTTGATCTTCCGTCCATCTTGTCCTTTTTGCAGGATGGTGTGAACAAGGGCCTTCGCCTTAGTTCCTTGAAGGTCCAGACCTCAGCTCTCTGTCTTTTTCCAGAGACGCATTGCCATGTTGCCAGAAGTCAAATTCTTCTTTTAGGGTGTCGCTCATGCTTTCCCTGCTTATAAGGCTCCCACTCCCCACTTGGATCTGGGAGTCCTGCAGAGGCCTCCCTTTGAGTCTTTGGCTACCATGCCTCTGCGTCTTCTGACATGGAATATGGTTTTTCCTTTGGCTGTAGTCTCTGTCCGTAGAGTTGCTGAGTTGCAGGCCTTGTCCTGCAAACCGCCTTTCCTGGTTTTTCACAAGGAGAAGGCTGTTCTCCGTACCTCTCAGGAATTTCTTCCTAAGGTGGTCTCTAAGTTCCACATCAATCAGGAGATTGTAGAGCGTTCCTTTTGCCCTGACCCTAAATCTGACAAGGAGAGGGATCTCTGCTTGTTGGATTTAGTGCATTGCCTCAAGTTCTATGTGTACCGTCCATCCATAAGACTGATGCTTTGTTTGTCATCCCTGGATTAAGTCTACCATCCGCAAGGCTTATGAGCTCAGAGAGAAACCTGTTCCCTTCTGAATTACAGCACATTCCACTGGAACTGTTCGGGCCTCCTGGGCCTACAAGAATCAGGCCTCTGCTGAACAGCTGTGCAATGCGGCCACTTGGTCGTCTATGCACACCGTTGCCAAACACTACCGTGCGGATGTTCTGGCTTTGGCTGAAGCTAGCTTTGGCAGGAATGTCCTGGAGGCAGTCTTGTCTGTTTAGGACTTTAATTTGCCTGTGCCTTATATCTCTCACTTTCTGAGTCCTGTTGGCTCTTGTTTTTGAGTGCTGTGTTATGTTATTCAGTGTCATTTGACACTGTTAGTTTGGGTTGTTCAGTGTCCTAGATAGTCCATGGGAACTCTGGTATCATGGGGACTGGCGCTTGGTCCTTTCCTTCTTCCCACCCTGGGAGCTCAATGTTGGTACATCCCCATGGTACCTGTATGTCATATTGGACGACAGAGAAAAGAGGATTTTAGTCTTACCTGTTAAATCCTTTTCTATTAGGCTGTATGACATACAGGTCTCCCACCTAGTGAAAAGGGACCATGCTGGGTCTCCTGTGGATGGACATGGGATTTCTTGTTGGGTTCATCGCTCAAGGAGTTTTCCCTTCTGGCTTTATTAGTTGAAAGGTTTATTTTCTCAGATCTATCGGACAGGGAGGGGCTAAGTTAGTCTGATATGGAGGAGGGGGAGACTTCACTCCTGCACTTCTTTCAGAACTGCTACAGCCCACTGGGAGGAGCTGTCACCTCCCCATGGTACCTGTATCTCATATGGACTAAAATCGTCTTTTGTTTTACTGCTCTGAAGCCCAGCATCAAGAAGTTACAAGCCCCTCTTAAAGTGTTAGTAATGTCTAAAAAAAAGTTTTTTGCATTTAGAAGAGCTTAAAAAGCTGATCTAAATGCAAAAAAATCGTATCTCTCAAACCGCTATGGTTTAAGAGATACGGGCGTTTAAAGTTTGATTTCTCCTACTGACAGCTGTAAAGCTGTCAGCAGGAGATTCGTGTCGGTCGACACGGTGGTGCTTGAGAAGTGCCGAGATCTTGTTACTTACAAGGAATCCCTTCATTGGAATGGTCTAAAACGTGTGCCTGAACAGCAGGCACACGTTTTAGACCATTCCAATGATGGTATTCCGTGTAAGTAATGAGATCTTGGCACTTCTCAAGCACCACCGTGTCGACCGACACGGACCTCCTGCTGACAGCTTTACAGCTGTCAGTAGGAGAAATCAAACTTTAAACGCCCGTATCTCTTAAACCATAGCGGTTTGAGAGATACGGTTTTTGGCATTTAGATCAGCTTTTTAAGCTCTTCTAAATGCAAAAAACTGTTTTTTAGACATTACTAACACTTTAAATCAATGAATTAGTTTCCTCAGTTTCTTTAACCTTCTGAATGCCAGAGGTGTGTCCAAAGCATTTATTTGCAATGTGTTGTACACTTCTGTGGAATTCAAAGGTTTAAATGATCTATTTGAGTTTGACATACCTTCTTTAACATTTTCTGAGTGCCAGATGGGTAATGTTTACCATGAACAGACTATGATATAAAGGAATGATTCTGCTAAAATATGATTATATGAAAAACCTTTCTATAAATCTCACAGGTATCTGCGGGCAGATAAGTTCACATGGGCAACATTAACACAGGAATTTTTGCAGTTTGCTGATTGCCCAAACGGGCTGTTCAGACGAGCAGTTCTTCCCTCACAGATTGCAGCATGCTGCAAATTGGATGCATTCTGTAATGGCAATATACAACCACCATGCCTGATCTAAGCGGTGGCTTATAGGCCACTTTGCTGATCGTTCACATGAAGCATATTGGAGGTTGTGATGCTAAGCACAAGCTTTGATAACTGGCCAACCCATGTGGTTGTCTGCTAATAATTTATGGCTGATACCCATTTTAGGGCCTGCAATCTGTCAGACCACCACATCCCCATGTGAGAGAATTTCTGAAGCAACACAGGAGATCACAGGTAGGTAAAATCCAGGCAGCTTTAGGTTGCACTGAAATAGACCTTAATCAAGTGACTTGTGTAAATAGAGCCTAAATCTTTATGTACCATTAGGGAAATTATGATGCATGTTATTCCTCGTGCTGTTTTTCACCCGACTGCGGGGACCATTTTTCCTTTCATTCCTCCCTTCGTTGTGTGATGCGAACAGCAACATACAGCTTACTGACCAAAAAAGTGTATTGTATTTAAGTGTTTATCCTGACAAGTGCTTAAAAACAGCAGGTGCTGTTTATTATATTTGAACCCTTTGGATGCTAGTGACCTATTCAAAGCATTGTTTCTCAGTGCATTGGCAATAGTTCTACCATCCAAGATGTTAAATGTTCATCCTGATATCTGTGAAAGAACACCAATGTTAAAGTGGAACTGTCAATTTGTAATGTGTGAAGTGTCCAAAACCACCCATATTTTAGTCTTCCCTGTTAAATCCTTTTCTGTTAGTCCATATGGAAAAGAGGTACAGGAGTTGAGATCCTCCTTTGGAGGGCAGAACACCTAAAAAAAAACAGGATCGTAAGAGCCATCCAGGCTGAGGTAGCCGATAGGCAATCTGTGACTTTAGCTTGAATATCACAAGTCAGTCAAGGTGCAGATAATTAAATTAATCTCAGTGTCATCTGCATAGAGGTGATATTTGGGACCAAAGGAGTTAATAGGATGGATTTAAACAGACGGAGTTGGAGGCATTGCTAGGCAATGGCAACATTGAAGACTACATTACCCAAAATGCCTGTTTTGCAGTCGCTATTTTACTTCTCTCTTGCTTATTCTACACAGTGGCAGGCTTTCCTTCTCCAGATTAACCCTTCGCCTGCCAGATAAGTACTTCTGGGCTTTTCTTGGGTGAACTATTAGTCTGGGGAGCTGTTACTAGAACAGGGGAAACCCTTTGTGATTGCAGAATGTACTTTGGTTACGACAGATGCCAGCCTGAGCGGCTGGGGTGGGGTGCTGGGACACCTAGGGATCCAGGGCAGGTGGACTGCGGAAGAATCTCTTCAGCCTATCAATGTTCTGACGCTCAGGGCAATATGTCTCGCTCTGGTGTACTGGACCTCTCAGTTGAAAGGTCATCCAGTATGAGTCCATTCAGACAAGGCCATCGGGGGGCATTGGAAGTGCCATCACCTGCTAAGAGGAGAGGTGCATTCTGGGGTGGGCAGAAGCTCTCATTCCGGCCATCTCCGCTGTTCACATTCCAGGGGTGGAAAACTTTCTTGCAGACTTTTTAAGTCACTAAGATGTTGATCCAGGGGAGTGGGTACTCTGTCGGGAAGTGTTTCAACCTGATTGTGTTATGGTTGGGGATTGCCTCTGATTGACCTGATGTTCACTAGGAACAACAAGAAGGTTCCAGTCTTCTGCTCCCGAGGGGGGGGTGGGAATCCTCTGGCCTTTGCACTTGTTGATTGTTGGATGGACAGTGCAACTGTGTTTCTGGTTGCTTCTTATTTGATCAAGAGGGCATGCTTTGCGTAACTAGTGAGCCTTTCAATTCAGGATCCATTTCCACTGCCACTCAGACCGGACCTCCTCCTTCAGTGCTACCTTTGGAAAGAGGATGTCAAAAAGTGCTGGCTTTGATGGCATGGCTGTTGAAGCCCACATTTTGAGGAGAAAAAGTTTCTCTACTGAGGTAATTTCCACTAGGATTCAGTCTCGTAAGCCTGTTTACTCTAAGACCTACCACAGGGCGTGGTCCCTTTTTCATTTCTGGTGTGTGGACAGGTAGCAGGATTTTGACCTTCCAGTTGTGCTCTCTTTTCTTCAGGGTGGTATGAACAAAGGACTCAGCTTGAGATCCTTGAGGTTAAAAAAAAAAAATCTGCTCTTTCTGTGTTTTTCCAGAAATGCATTTCCACTTTTCCTGATGTTAAAGAGTTCATTCAGATGGTCACTCATGCCTTCCCTGCCTTTAAGGCTTCCCACACCTCCATGGGATCTTAATTTGGTTTTGGGTATTTTGCAGAGGTCTCTGCTACCATTCCTTTGCGTCAGTTGACATGGAAAATAGCTTTTCTTTGGGCTGTGGTCTCAGTCCGCAAAGTTGCTGAGTTGAAGGATTTGTCTTGTAAGCAGCCTTTCCTGGTTTTTCACAAGGACAAGGCTTTTCTATGAACCTCTCATTAATTTCTTCCTAAGGTGGTCTCTGAGTTCCACATCAATAAGCAGATTGTTGTGCCTTCATTTTGTCCTGACCCGAAGTCTGACAGGGAGAGGGATCTCTACTTGTTGGTTCTGTGCCTTAAGTTTTATGAGCACCGCAGTGTCTTTTTGCAAGACAGATTCATTGTTTATCATTCCTGAGGGTCCCAGGGCAGGTCAGGCTGCTTCCAAGGTCACTAATAGCCTATAGGATTAAGTTTACCATTAGCTGGGCTTACAGTCTCAGGAAGAAGCCTGTTCCCTTCAGAGTTAAAGCACATTCTACTAGGTCTGATGGGTCCTTCTGGGCCTATAAGAATTGGGCCTCGGCTGAGCAATTGTGCAAGGCTGCAACTTGGTCCTCCTTGCATACCTTTGCTAAGCACTGCCGTGTGGATGCTCTGCCTTTGTCTGAAGCCAGCTTTGGTAGGAACGTCCTTCAGGCAGGACCTCATTTTCCTTGTGCCTTACTATTGTTCAACTGTTTGAGCCAGGTTGGCTCTTGTTTTTTTTGTGCTGTGCAACTTTTTTAGTGTCTATTGACACTTAGTACTGGTTTGGGCTGTTCTGGTTCTGGATAGTCCTAGGAAACTCTGTTGTCATGGGGACAGGCATGAGGTCCTTCCTCCTCCTTCCCAGCTCTGGGAGCCTACTGTTGGTATATCCCTATGGTACCTATGTAGAGCAAATAGGATTTTAGACTTACCTGTTAAATCATATTAGTCCATATGGAACACAGGTCTCCCTCCCAGAGAAAGGGACCTCTATTGGTCTCACCTGACTGGACGTGGGAGTCCTTCTGCGGTCTTTATTCTCCCAGGAGCTTCCTCCTTCTTCTCTTGCTGTCCCTGATTGGTGTGGTTTGCTCACCTCAAAACTGGAGGCGGGGCTGGGGTTGAGCTGCAGAAGGAGCTGGGAGTCTCCACCCACAAGAACCTGCACACTGGTCAATCCACTCCAGGGGAAGCCCAGTAATGGTAACCCTCCTAATGGGGGATTTCTAACAACTGCCACTTCCCACCAGGAAGTACTAGCTCAGCTGCATAAACTGATAAATATAATGCTAAAGCTGTTGTTGAAATTAAAAATGGCTAACCTAAATATGGATGGTTTTCGATACTTTGCAGATTCATACATTTGCCACAAATTGACAGTTCCAATTTAACATTGGTATTCCTTTTTTTATCAGAATGAGCATTAAACTTTTTTTTTCTTTTATAAAGACAAACATGGTGAATTCACAGCTGATTAAAGCAATGGTTCTACATCTTGGAGATATTTAATTCCGTAATTCAGGTCAATTTTGTACTACTTAGAATGAAATTGCTAATGTCTTTGGAGGCCACAGCCAGACAGTGCTATTGCTTACAGTTGTACTCTAGGTTAAGCTCTCTCATAGAGTGTATTTATTAAAAAAAAAAAAAAAAAAAAAAAAAACAACAATGTTGAATACTAGCTGGAGCTGTTAACAGATTAATTGGGAGGGGCAGAAATCATTTTACACTAGTGCCGATAACTTCAATGAAAGCTCTTGCTGAAGTGGGAGTAACCTTTGTTTTACAAGTCAGAGAATTGTATCGCTGCTTCTTACAACACCCTTTTAAATCATTGCCTGCCCCTAGTCACCTCAGTATTGGAAAAATTTAGAAACCCCATTTCGGCAAATCCTTCATACATGGGCTTCTATAGTGAGAAGAGTATCTCCATATATTGCCTCACTTCACACTGATGTCACCCAGCCTTGCAGATCAGAGATGTGCAAGATAACAGGGTTTAAAGGAGCAGTTTTAAGGTATGGCATCTCTTTCCACAGCTCTTGAGACTAAGCCAACAATTTAAAAGGATTGTGTGTAAATCCTATACTGCCTGTTTAATCTGTTCAATGGTCTACTCATGTTCAAAGATTGCAGGTTAATCTGTCTAGTACCTAAAATAAAGTTTGGCTTCACATCTTGGCTGTTATAGATGTGTCTGCTATTTATGAAGCAATATGCTGGAAATGTCTATAACATCCAAGAGGTTAATACCAGCTAATAAATAAACAACCACTTGCAATAATCTGAGCAGAAATAATAACCACTATGAATCAGTCCTGACTGGATTGGTTCATCAAATGTAATAAATGATGCATTCTGGACATCATGTCTGCTGAAGGCTAAATCTTCTTGCAGAAGTTTTCATAGGAAAGCACAAGTTGGAGGAGTTTGGGGTTCTTTAGAAAGAATAATGTGTTCCTCAATACTAACAAAAGATTAATTAAAAGATTAATCTTTCATCCACTCGGGACACAGGACCCTTGGTGTTAAGGTCCCTCCTCTAGGAGGCAGGGTAATTTAATGGAAAAAAAAAATCCTTTGTAAGAGGAATAATTCTTATCCCTGCTTAACCCCATCGTATTCACTATTTAAACACCCAATTATCCCTTATATAACAGCTCTCCAGACTAAAGGAAATGCTGTGCATATCAGTCAATGTTAGGATGAGAACTTCTCTGCATTTGTCAAAGAGCTAAAACAAGGCAGAAATGAGAGGGCCAAACATCTCTAAAGATAGCCTGTAATGCATATTGACCCCCATGTATCACACCCATGCATCTGCTTACTAGGTTATTGAAATAAAGATCTATTGTCCACTTTAGTCTAAGTCCGAAAAGACTGAAACCCAGGATGCTTGTATTTGTGTATAATACACAAAACAAGTGTGCAAAAGGCATGCATTGCCCATAATGTATATAATAAACCTAGCTACAACAGCCCAATGCGTTTCATAATCAGCTTCACTTCATAAGGGACTTAAACTTCATAAAATATATATGACTGAAGCAATATCGTAAAGGAGTTTAAATATTTTTGTCCTTAAAAAAAAAAATATGAATCAGAGGTCTTACCACATATGCTGAGCATTCAGATCTACTTTTGGCCATTAGTTCCACCGGCATTATGAGACCATAACTTTTGGTCACATGGGCTTCTGTTTCAAAACAGGAATGATCTCCCTCAATTCTATCAAGCTTTCCAAACACTGAATGCAAATGAAATACTAATTGTCAAACATGTGTTCCAAATCTATGGTGAGTTAACCTCTTGAGTGATATGGTCCTGCTTTAATGTCCCTATTCAACTGGCACCCACTCAAATGTGTTTTGCCAGTATTTCACACTCTCAATCCTTCTCTCTCTCTCCCTCCCTCCCTCCCTCCCTCTCTCCCTCCCTCCCTCTCTCTCTCTCTCTCTCTCTCTCTCTCTCTCTCTCTCTCTCTCTCTCTCTCTCTCCTCTTTCTCTCTCCCTCACCCTCTCTCTCTCTCTCTCTCCCTCTCTCTCTCATATATATATATAGGATCGATAATTTGAAATAGCGCCTTCAACAACAGGTGCCTGGGTGGCCATCTTTATTTCATACACTATTCTTCTAAGGGACATATCTCTATCCCGTTCATCTATTGGAAGCCAGAGAGGGCTCACATTGAGTCAGATGCCTTGCTCTTCATAGCAGTCACCTTGAGGACTTTGTCCAGTCCTTGGGAGGGTACCATTTTAAAATGGCTGGAGACCCACAGTCTGCTTAGCTGATATTGCATATTACAACCCCCAGAATCTCATATATTGGTCCTTCAGCATCTATATTTCTCAGTGCTTGTACATGCCGTGCAGAGGCTGTTCTCTTCCTCCTTCCTGCCAATTAAACCCTTGCAGTCATACATGTTTCTCAATATTTTTTTCTTGACTTTCTGCTATTTGGATTGCTTTGGTCCTCTTTTGCATGCGGGATTCTTCTGGAATGTCAGAACCCAAGGGACATATGGGCAAATCTAAAGCCAAGGATTCTTTGGTCCCCTCTAATCTATTGCCTCTCATGCCAGGCTGGTATACTATGTCCCTCCTGCACTGTGGCCCCTACTCCACCTTTGGGGCCCTGTCTGAAAAACGAGGACCAGTTTAGGTTAAGGCTCTTATTTCATTAATTTCCATTATACCCTCGTCTGTTCAGGTGGCCATAAGTTATTGGTATGGACACCCTTTTCTCCCCCATTAGGCATTTAAGCCCTATGCTTTGGGGGGGGGGTAGTCATTCACAACTTGTTGGGGATTCCTCTGTGAAAGAAGTGAAAATGACTTAAACACAATGGATTCCTCCCTGTCCTTGGGGGATGCCTACAAGAAGAACTCTTGGCTAAGGGACTCATCAGTATGGTCCTGGAGATACTTCAGGACTCAAAGGCCTCTAACTTTGCCACCTCCTTCTCCAGACATCTTTCAGTGAAACAAAAAGACTGTACCCTTTTCCACCCCACCCCCAACATCACTCTTTAGACCAAATTCTCCTGAAAGAATGGGAGATGACTGATAGACTACATTTTTTTTATTTATATATAACAGGCTCATTTCTAATTGATATCAGTTTCATCTGAGGCTTTGACTCAGTGGGCTATCCCACCTGCCTTTGATTCCCCTATTTCTGTCTATACTATGAGCACTGCTCTGCCTGTGGCAGATATTGAGGCTCTTAAAGATCAAGCAGATAAACCTCTGGATTCTTTATTGAATGCAAATTTTACAACCACAGGTACCTTCTTGTGACAAATATTTTCTGTTTGCCTGGTTGACTAGTGCTGTAGCTGCCTGGAGTGAACATCTCTCAGAAGCCTTCCAAGGGAACTGTTGGTTATGCTTGCCAGAATTCTTGAAGCTAATGCATACCTTACTGAAGTTGTCTTTCACACTGTCAAGTTTTATGAAAAATCCTCAGCCTGTTCAGTGGCTGCTTGTCTTACTCCGTGGCTTAAGATTTGGTCAGCTAGACAGTCTTCCAAGAAGTCACTTCTTTTCCTCCCTTTATGGGCAGACAACTGTTTGGATCAACAACGTCATCAGTAATGTTACTAGAGGCAAGAGCACCTCAATATTAACCCCCCACACACACACACACCAATATGTGGGGGCCTGGGATTCAACCTCTTCAGGCTTCCCATGTGCACCAAAACCCAAACAGGCCTGGTCAGGCAAGAAAACTGCTCAGAAGCCTAAGACTGACAAGCCTACTTACTACCTGGTTCTCTCTCCGCATGTTGGGGGTTGTCTCCATCTCTTTTGAAGCCCGTGAACAACTTCAGTGACAGACCAGTGGGTTTTGTGAGTAAACTTGGAAGGGTATCTCATACACTTCGTAGCTCTTCCTCCTCAATGTATTTTTGTCCAGAGTCCCTCAGGATCTGGCTCTGGGACATCTTTTTATCTGCACAGTCTCTTTCCTACTAGAAAAGCAAGTATTTGTCCCTGTTCCAGTGCTGGAGAGCTTCACCTGATTCTACTCCAACCTTTTCATCTTTTCTAGAAAAGAAAAACAACAGCTGCCATTATATTCTGGACTTAAAGGTATAGTGATACTTAAAATGTAAAAAACAATATGTTGTATGGATTATCACCCTGAGCAAAACAAGGGTATTCTCACTGCTGAAAGGTGTTTTATTCAAAAGTTATTAACGTTCAAACTTGAATTTTTTAGGTGCAGTATCACAGTGCCGTCGTTGCTATACAGTTCTATGGACAGATCTGGTCAGTTGACCATAAATCTACCTAAGATGGAGTAGCAACAGTGCCACTGCACAATTTCAGGAGACTGTGATACTGCACCTAAAAAAATTCAAGTTTGAACTCTAATAACTTAGAGAGATTCGCCTAACATTGCGCTGCTGGTCTCATCCCCTGTCAGTCACTTTTAAAAGTGACCTCAAATAAGATGGCCAGAGCAATGATTCGCTAAGCTTGCTTTGTATTTTTATAACATATGAAGTTGTTCAATCCCCCATTAGACAGGCTTGTATTCCCTGCTCCTCCAGGATAGATATGAACAAGGAAGCAGGCTTGCACATGACCTGGGGTCTTCTTGAGGATAGCTTTCAGCCACTTTCTTATCTTCCCTCTCTATTTCATAGCAGCCTGATGACCATGGAGGATTCCAGTTTCAGGGTGCACAGGTCCT
Organism: Rhinophrynus dorsalis; assembly: GCA_037306005.1. Lineage (NCBI taxonomy): Eukaryota > Metazoa > Chordata > Amphibia > Anura > Rhinophrynidae > Rhinophrynus > Rhinophrynus dorsalis. Next base: position 355,704,706 of record CM074721.1, read on the forward strand.
GTGAAAATGCCCATCTGTGCAGCAGCCATAATATGTAGTTATGTGGTAAAAAAAAAAATATATATATATATATCTTATATAATAATTTGCAAAAATGTCTGAAACGCCACGTTATGTGCAGTAGACACTGCTGTGCGTGCTGCAGTCATGCGCAGTAGAGACTGCCCGCTCCTTCGGAGCATCCAGCTCTGTATCAGTCGCTGTGCGGGCAGTCTCTACTGCGCATGACTGCCCCACGACCAGGTGGCAGTGGCACCGTGGCCCGTGTAATGGGCTCTTCAACTAATAAATATATATATATATATATATATATATATATATATATATATATATATATATATATATAGTTAGTTTTTCTCTTCCATTTTATGTGGAACACAGGAACCATGTGATAAAGTTCTGTCCTCTAGGAGGGCAGGTCACATAAACCGGAAATGTCTCTAAGATGAAGACTCGTTCCTGTCCACTTTACCCCCGCATGAGCCTGCCCATATTTAAAAGTGGTCTTACAGGAGAATGCAAGGGCAAGAGCTTTTCTTTTACCTAGCCTTCCTTTTTATTTTAAATATTTTATCCTGTAGGTAATGGAGCTGTATAATCGCCGATTAGGTGGACTTCTGTTCCTGACCCCCTTTGAAAGGATTGGCAAATGCACAGACTTACAGGACAAATCTGTGGAGGGTGGCTTGCTTTATCAACCTTTTTATCCTTGCTTCTCTGAAGCTTCCATATTTGTATAGAAGACTGAAGAGAATGGATTCTCTCCACTGAGTGCACAGGTCATATGAGTATGCCCCTACTCATTCTAGCATTTCTCTGTGGTTTGGAAGCTTGGTTTGCACCTTATCAATGGGCTTGCTTCAGCACATGATAAAAAAATTCTGTTCTCTACTAGAGTATGGTTTTAACCCCTGCACTGCTGGTCTGTGGGCATTCCTTAACTGGTTCTCTGTCCTGTAGGGCTTTTCATTTGGGGAGTCTTTTACTGACAGTGGTACTTGCTTTTGACTTTTGCTAACTTTTAGTCCTTTTTCAGAACCCTTCACATTTTTTTCGGCCGTGATGGCTTTAAGATCGAGCGTGTGTGGTGGCCATATTGCATGGAACATAGAATGCTATTCTGGGACTTTTCTTGCCTTCGTGTGTAATCTGGAGGCTGTAAGGGGACTGAAGGTGATTCAGTACTGGGGGAATGGGGTGCAGATTAGCAATGGCTAACTACAGTTCCCACCAGCACATTCTTCATGGGCTTTTTGGGAAGGGAAGAGGTAGTCTTTACTGACCCTTTTCATTTTTGGATTCTACTTGATACACAGATGTGTCACACCCTCTGGCTTGCTGCATTAACCCCTTGCAGTTAGGTACTTTTAAGGGTTAATAAGTACTTTGATACTACTTTAATTGCTTTAACCCAGTGCTCCTCAGATTGAGCATCCTCTGGTATTTTCTGGTACTTTCTTCCCTCTTGCTCTGTAGCCTGTACTCAGCCTTCGGGTCCCTCGGTTGTTTAACAGGAACCTGCATGGGTTACCTGTGCCCCCCACAAGGCACCTGAGTCATGTTATGGGGGTGATACCCCAATTATTGGGGGTTATTCCACTGAGAAAGGGGAAACAGGTGCAGACAACCTAGATTCATCCTTCTCTGTTGTAGACTTTTATGAGGAAGACACATTTATTTTGCAGAAGTCTTGTTATGGCTTTACTAGAGACTATTTTCTCTGGCCGCCTTGCATCTCCATGTTATTAAGGGGGGTGTTACTCATGGAGGAATAGAAAATGCCTGACATATATATCCCTCTCATACCCTTTTTTTCTTAAGGCTTTAGCGCAGTGGGCAAACCCCCCTCCCTCCATGGCAGATCCTTGCCATGAATACTGCTTTACTACATGTGAATACCATTACTATTAATGATCAGTCGCATAAATGCCTGGATGCCTTCTGAAGGTGAATTTTGATACTTATGGTGCCACCTTGCACCCTAATTTGTCATTGCTTGGGTAACTAGGGCTATGGCTTTCTGGGGGACTCTGCTTTTGAATGTGGTCCAAGCAGATGCACCCAATGAGTATCTGGTGGTTCTTATTTCCAAGATCCTTGAAGCTAATGCTAACATCGTAACATAGTTGACGAGGCTGAAAAAAGACATGCGTCCATCAAGTCCAGCCCGTGCCAAAACACCCCTGTTGAGAAAAAAAAACATCACATCACTGAATCCATTCCCAATTGAGCCCCAATTGAGTAAAAAACAAAATTACTTCCTGGCTCCAGTCAGATAGTTCCCTGGATCAACATCCTATATGCATTTAAGCAATCTGTCACAATTCTCAGTATTGTTCTGTGCTATACTGTTCTGTGCTAGATAGGTATCCATTGCCTTTTTTTTTTTTTTTTTGGCCAAACCTTTCCTATAGTCTTAATGGATGACCTCTCATTCGTAGCTTAGAAATAAATTAATTGAATAGTTCTTTGTATAGACCTTGAATATATTTGTAAATGGTAATCCTATCACCCCTTAGGCATATTTTCCCTAATGTAAACAAACACAGTTTAGCTAGTCTCTTTATAACTCAGATCTTCCAATCCCTTTATCAGTTTTCTCTGCAGTTTTTCCAGTTCAAGAATGTATTTTTTAAGAACTAGTGCCCAAAACTGGACTCCATATTCTAGATCAGGCCTAACCAATGATATATACTGAGGTAGAATTATATTAGCATCTCGTGCATCTATGCCTCTTTTTATGCAGGCTTGTACCCTATTTGCTCTAGCAGCAGCTGAGTGACTGTACACTGCTGTGAAGTCTGTCATCTATCAGTACTCCTAAATATTTCTCTAATGATAATTCCTCAAGTTTTCCCATTTAGTGTATATGTAGCATGTTTGTTTCTACAGCCCAAATGCATAACCTTACATTTATCAATATTACATGTCATCTGCCACTTTTCTGTCCAGTCACTGTTTATCTAAATGATTCTGCAGAGAAAAAACATGCAGCTCTGTATGTCCTTGCACAGCTTAGTGTTATCAGCAAAGATTGAGACGCTACTTTCAATTCCCTCTTCTAGATCATTAATAAATTAAAAAGCATTGGGCCCAGTACTGAACCTTACTGAAGCAGTGTTTGCTGTCACTAAATATACTTGAAAGGCCTCAGTTTCCACTGTGACTACATGTCATAATCTGTGGCTTAATGGGATAGTAATACTTCGTTTTATCTTTATTTTATTTTGTAGGCATTAAAAAAAACATGAAGAACGATATAAGTCTTATCTCTCAAACCTTTATGGTTTAAGAGATATTCACAAGCAAAGTATCCCCCCCCGTTCAGCCAGATCAGAAGGGAGGTGCCCAGGTAGACTGCAGAGAGGGACAATCTTCAATTAAGATAAGGGAAAAAGCTGAAAAATTTGTCAAGGGGGGGAAGGGCTTTCATTGTAAGAAGAATGTCCCCTTCTGTTATCTGTCTGGTCTTACAACCAGATTCACATCTGAGAAGAGATGGCTTACACTAGGTAAAAGGGGCGGGAGGGGAAAATTTGCTTGTGAATAGCTCTTAAACCATAAAGGCTTGAGAGATAAGACTTATATCATTCTTCATGTTTTTTTAATGCCTACAAAATAAAATAAAGTTAAAACGAAGTATTACTATCCCTTTAAGGTTTTTTTTTTTGGTTTTTTTTAAATAACTCGGGCTGCACCTAAACGTTCCTTTTTTTCCCATGGAAGATGTGGGGGTTGTTACCTTCCCCCCTTCCTCTGTATAACTGGGGGTCTGGTTTGTCTCACGCTATAGGAGGGAATCTACATTTTTCCAAGGCACATTGACTGTTTGTATGGCATATCAGTGGGTTTCATGGGTAATCTTGAAAGGGTACTGCATAGATTTCAATTCCTTTCCTACATGTCGTTTTTTCATGTCCAGAATTCCTCAGTTTCGAATAAAGTAGTCAATTTTAAGACATCATTTTTTTACCAGCTAGACATACAGGTGTTAATACCAGCTCCTTTTCAGGAAAGATTCATAGGTTTCTATTCTAATATTTTCATTATACCCAGATGTCAGATGCATTCCTATTCTGGACTTAAAATGCCTCAGTTATGTGTTCGTTCTGCTGTACAAGATGGATCCTTGGACTCCATCACTGCTGCCTTCTGTCCAGGGGAATTTTGACTTCCCTAGTCATAAAGGACACTTATCCGCACATTCCTACACATGCAAATCATCAGCATTTCTTGCAGTTTGCATTCCAAGATCATCATTTTCAGTTCACCGATTTTCTGCTCCAAAGGTATTCACAAGGGTCATGTCAACCTTGGCAGTTCACATACACTCTTGAGGGATCAGTTTGACTGTCTATCTGGACGACCTTTTAGTAAAGGCTCCTTTAGAGGAAACCTTGCACGTTCAGGTTCAGTTTTGTATGTCCATTCTGGAGCAACAAAGTTGGGTTCTTAATCTCAAGACATCATTGCTGATTCTATCCCTGGTCCTTCTCTTTCTTGATATGAGATCTGACATTCTTCTGGGGAAGGTTTTCACTGTCGTCCAATACAGGTCACTGGTACTCTGGGAGGCGTAAGTCCCCTTTAATAGGCAGGAACAATTATGCAAATAATTGCAGGGGGCGGAGCCTCCCCTCTTACTTAAGCCACCTTCTGGCCAGAGCCACTTTAGATTGATTTGTTCCTGGAGTGCTTTGCACACCAGGTAGAGAACATCTATGCATCTTAGTGTTTTATTATTTTTATTCAAATATGGAATACCACCATTAGGAGGGTGACCATGGCTGTGAATTGCCCTCTTTAAAGTGGCTGGTGCAGCTTCCAGGGATTTTCTGTGGACCTTATGCCCTGAAGAGGGAACAGCTTGGGTTAAGCAGCTTCCCTACTGGGGAATTTACCTCTGGTTTATTTCAATTTCTTCATGGTCACCTGAAGACTGAAGTCCTGCAGAAAGGTGAGTCACCCATTGAGTGCTGAAGGTCCACTTGTCCCCACAGTGTCCCTTTGCTGGGCTTGTATTTGGGAGTTTGCAATGCACTCCAGCACTCATAGGGTGTTTTTATTTGCATTTCAATGTTTAATGCAATTTCTGTGGTATTCTCTGGGTTTTGGAGCTTTGGGTATTAGTTTACTTATGTTTCTTATGTGTTTTATACTTGTTTGGGCTATTTTTAATGTTTTATTAAATTTCCCGCTCAAACGCTATGGCTCCTTTACTCTCTATGGGAATTCACAGTGTGGGACATATCTCTGGAACCGCTTGTCTCAGCAACTTCAGAGATGGCTCATTTTAATGCTAGGCTCCTGCTCTATCATCCGGAATGTGTTTTATTTATATGGGGTGTTCAGGGGGGCTTCGGGCACTGTTTGGGGTACTTGTAAGGGAAAACTACATTTCCCATGAGCGCCTGGTTCGCGCTTGTTTCTGATTGGCTGTCATGACGGCCGCCATTTTGTGGAACTTTTCCTAAGCGAGTACACTACGCAGGGACCGAGCCTTCTCTCTCCTCAACAGATTAACCCTTCGCTGGCCAGATAAGTCCGAATTTAGACATTTCTGGGGTGAAACTTTAATCCTTTGCACTTTTTCTGGGTGATAGTGTCATTAGTGGGGTATATTGACGCTGTGAGCATGTCTACTTCACTGGAGCTAGGGGCTAGACCCAAGTCTAAGGAGGATGGGGGGTCTGCTACCCCCATGGCGTTTTGCTCCTCTTGCCACATTGGGCTGTCTAGCGATAATGTGGGGGATCTATGCCCTAATTGTACTGGTCAAGATAGCAACCCTGGGCCTCCCAGCTACGCTATTGAGCCATCTTGGGTGAGGGAGTTTAAAGCTGCCACTAGGGATCTCAGATCCACGCTTCAACTCTTTCCCTCTCAGGTACAGGGGGCTCTCCAGGTCTGGCAGACCCCCTCTACCATCAGGACCTCCCTGCCTAAGCCACAGGGGGCTCCTGATGTGACTGATTCTTCTGAGGAAGAACTCTTGCAGGATTCTGATGCTGAGGAACGGACTGTTATTGAATCTACCAGGTCCATTGGGGACCCCTATGAATGTGACCCTGAAGTTTCGTCTGAGGGTCTGATTAGAGCTGTTCTGAATACGCTCAACCTTCCTCTGACTCAGGAATCCACTTATGATCCTACTGATGTTTTTCAGAAGAAGCCATCTAAGCCTGTTGTTTGTTTTCCAACTAATCCTACTCTTGCCCGTCTAGTCTCTGAGGCATGGAAGAATCCTGGTAGGTCTTCCTCTGTCTCCAAAAAGTTTGCTAAGCTGTACCCTTTTCCTGAGACTGAGCTGGCTAAATGGGTGCATTCTCCCAAGGTGGATGCCCCTGTTTCCAGGCTATCCAAGTCTACCGCTTTGGCTGTATCTGATGCCTCTGCCCTGCAGGATTGGACGGATAAGAAACTGGAACTTTCTCTTAAGTTCATTTTTGCCTCTATTGGCACTGCCATGCGTCCAACCTTTGCAGTGGCGTGGGTTAACAGGGCTATCGCGGCCTGGACTGAACGACTGGCTGAAGCAGTTCGCCAGGATGCACCAGTGTCTGAACAGTTGCAGCTTCTTGCTAATATTACTGAAGCTCAGAATTATGTTGCTGACGCTGCTTTTGATGCTGTGCGCATGATGGCGAGGGCCTCCACTTCTTCTGTGGTGGCCAGACGCGCCCTTTGGCTGAAAATTTGGTCTGCTGATACAGCCTCTAAGAAAGCCTTGCTTTCCCTGCCCTTCCAGGGGAGTTTGCTTTTTGGGTCTGAACTCAAAGAAATGATCAGTGAGGCTACTGGGGGTAAAAGTACTCTTCTACCATCAGTCTTTAAGAAAACGTTTCCAGCCAAACGCAATCGGTCCTTTCAGACTGAGACACGCTCCTCGACCCCGGCGGGTCCTCCCGCTACACGCTCCTCCTCCAAGCCCAAACAGTCCTGGAAGCCCAAAGTTGCCCCCAAGGCCAAGACCTCCAAGACTGCTTCGGCATGACTCGCCGAACCCGAGTCCGCATCCGGCTGTAGGTGGACGTCTCCACATCTTTCGCCGGATTTGGGAGGAGTCAGTGGCGGACCCGTGGGTTCTCCAGGTGGTGTCAGAGGGCTACAGGATCCCTTTCTCCTCCCTTCCTCCTTTTCGGTTCCATTTTACTCGTCCTTCTCAGGAACCTACAAAGAGACGTCTGTTCGACGACGCTATTCAGGATCTTTTGGACAAAGAGGTCCTGGAGGTGGTTCCTCAGGAGGACACAGGTTCAGGATTTTTTTTCCAACCTGTTTGTGGTGGCCAAAAAGGACGGAGGGGCTCGTCCCATTTTGGATCTCAAAGATCTCAATGCCTATGTGGTGACTTCCCACTTCCGTCAGGAATCCCTGCGATCTGTGATTGCAGCTATGTCTCCGGGGGAATTTCTTGCCTCCCTGGACCTTCAGGATGCTTATCTCCACATCCCTATTCATCCAGAGAGCAGGCGGTATCTCAGGATTGCCTGCCACAGGGGACACTTTCAGTTTGCAGCGCTCCCCTTTGGGCTGACTTCAGCCCCTCAGGTCTTCCAGAGGGTGTTGGGCTCATTGATAGCTGTGCTTCATCAGGATGGAATCAGAGTGACCCCCTACATGGACGATCTCCTACTAAAAGCCTCCTCTGCGGAGCTTCTCCATCAGCAACTTCAGAGGTGTATGCACACTCTGAACCGTCATGGCTGGATCCTGAATCTGGACAAGTCGGACTTGGTCCCATCTCAGAGACTTCTGTTCCTGGGTCTCCTGTTCGACACTCACCAATGCATGGTGTTTCTTCCAGAGGATGTGGCTCTCCAGATAGCCATCCGAGTGGCTGGGATTCTGGACATGGACGTAGTTCCGGTACCGAAGTTGTCGTCTTTAGTGGGGAAGTTCATTTCCACGATCGAAGCAGTGCCATTTGTCATGGCCCACTCCAGGGAACTTCAGAGATTTGTGATCCAGACGTGCAAGAATCATCCAGATCATCTACATCTGTCAGTCTCTCTTCCTCCTCATGTCGAGTCGAGTCGGCACTGGTGGTTGGATCTCTCTCATCTCCTGAAAGGGAGATCCTTTCTAGTTCCTCGTTGGACCACGGTCACAACGGATGCCAGCCTTCGGGGCTGGGGGGCTGTATTGGGTCGCTTCAGTGCTCAGGGGAAATGGGGTCTGGAGGAATCTCTTCTCTCCATCAATGTTCTGGAACTACGTGCTGTCCGGCTTGCCCTGAGACACTGGGAATCTCAACTGACCGGTCGTCCGATCAGAGTGGAGTCCGACAACGCCACTGTGGTGGCTTACATCAACAGGCAAGGCGGCACAAGAAGCGGCACCGCCTGGTTGGTAGTCAAGGATATTTTGTCTTGGGCAGAAGATCACGTGCCTGTCATCTCTGCAGTTCACATTCCAGGCGTAGACAACGTCATGGCGGACTTTCTCAGTCGTCACACCGTCGACAGCGGAGAATGGGCTCTTCATCCAGTGGTGTTTCACTTGCTCACCCAGAGGTGGGGGATGCCTGCGGTGGACCTTATGGCTCCAGACACAACAGGAAGGTTCCGGTGTTTTGCTCCCGGTGGAGGGACTCCCTTGCTCTAGCAGTGGATGCCTTGTCGATTCCTTGGGATTTTTCCCTGGCCTACATCTTTCCTCCTCTTCCTCTATTGATCAGAGTCATCCAGAAGTTGAAGCAGGAGCGTTGTCCTGTCATCCTGATCGTTCCAAACTGGCCTCGCCAGTCCTGGTTTCCGGAGTTGATGGCCATTTCAGTGGCGGATCCTATCCCACTTCCTGCCCGTCCGGACCTACTTCTTCAGGGATATCTGTGGAAGGAGGATGTTCACTCTCTCCATTTGATGGCATGGCGGTTGAATCCTCGATTCTAGCAAAGAAAGGATTTTCTCCTTCTGTGGTGTCGACTATGCTCAGTGCTCGTAAGCCTGTGTCCTCCAAGATCTATCATCGCATATGGTCAACCTTTGTTGCATGGTGCACTGATAAGAATTTGTCACTTGAATTTCATCTTCCCACTGTCCTGGCCTTCTTGCAGGACGGTGTTGATAAGGGGCTCAGTCTGCGTTCCCTCAGGGTTCAGACCTCTGCCTTGTCTGTGTTTTTCCAGGAAAGGATTGCTATCCTTCCTGATGTGAAAGTTTTCTTTCAAGGTGTGACTCATGTTCGGCCTGCCTTCAAGAGTCCTACTACCCGGTGGGACCTCAATTTGGTGCTGGGAGTTCTCCAGCGACCACCGTTTGAATCCTTGGCTTCCATTCCATTACGTCTCTTGACTTGGAAAATGGCCTTTCTCTTGGCTATTGTTTCAGTTCGCCGGGTAGCAGAGTTACAAGCTCTGTCTTGTAAACCTCCTTACCTGGTGTTCCACAAGGATAAGGCTGTGCTTCGCACTACCAAGGAATTCTTATCCAAGGTTGTGTCCGAGTTTCACATCAATCAAGAAATTGTGGTTCCCTCTTTCTGTCCTAATCCTTCATCTGACAAGGAACGTGATCTCCATTTGTTGGATGTGGTGCGTTGCCTCAAGTTTTATGTTCATCGCACCGAGTCTATCAGGAAGTCTGACGCTCTATTCGTCATTCCTGAGGGACCTAGGGAAGGGAGACCGGCTGCCAAAGTTACTATTGCATCTTGGATTAAAGCTACCATCCGTGAAGCCTATAAGTTGAGGAATAAGCATGTTCCCTTCCGGGTGACTGCCCATTCCACCAGATCTATTGGGGCCTCCTGGGCCTACAAGAATCAGGCATCTGCGGATCAGCTGTGCAGAGCGGCCACTTGGTCCTCTGTGCACACATTTTCAAAGCACTATCGAGTTGATGTACTGGCTTCGGCTGATGCCAGTTTTGGTAGGAAGGTCCTGGAGGCAGTTTTGCCTGTTTAGGTCTTCCGCTCTGTGATCCTTAGTGCTTCCTTGCTGTTGAGCCCGGTTGGCTTTAGTTCCGTGTGCTGTGTTAGTTCAGGGATTGTTTCCCTTGGTTGGTGTCCGTTGACACTTACAGTTTGGGCTATGTAATTAGCTGGTTCATAGCAGTTCTAGTGACTTGGGCCTTGCGCCTGGTCCTTGCCTTACTTCCCGCCTCTGGATCAGCTCAATGTTTGTACATCCCAGAGTACCAGTGACCTGTATTGGACGACAGTGAAAATAGGATTTTAGTCTTACCTGTTAAATCCTTTTCACTTAGTCCATACAGGTCACTGGTCTCCCACCCTGTCAAGGGACCAGTCTTGGCTCTCCTGTGGCATTCAGTGGGAGACCGTTGGGGCATGCTCACAGGAGTCTTTCTTCTTGCTTACCTGAGGTCAGTTTTAGGGTCTCAAATCAATCTAAAGTGGCTCTGGCCAGAAGGTGGCTTAAGTAAGAGGGGAGGCTCCGCCCCCTGCAATTATTTGCATAATTGTTCCTGCCTATTAAAGGGGACTTACGCCTCCCAGAGTACCAGTGACCTGTATGGACTAAGTGAAAAGGATTTAACAGGTAAGACTAAAATCCTATTTTTCTACCAGACAAGATTTGTCCCATCAAGTGTCTCAGATGGCATCCCAGCCTTTTGAGATTGTGTGAGAGTATATAAAGATTCTAGGCTTCCTAGTCTCTGCTCTGAAACTAGTCCTGTTTGCCCAATTTCGTATGCTGTAGCTGCATCTACAAATTCTCAGGAATTGTTCCAGATAAGTGTCACCATTCCCATATCATGTCTTTTTCTGATAGGGCAAAGCAGGATCTTTGTTGATGGGTTCAGATACCTCATATGTCCTTGTCCAAATTGGGTCATAGTTAAAACGGATGCCAGCCTAATAGGCTGGGTTCCAGTCTGTGCCCTTGGACTGTTCTGGATCTTTGAACCAGGGCAGAAAGCTCTGTCCATAAATGTTCTGGAGCTTTGGTCTATTCGCTTAGCTCTGTAGCATTGGACGTCATACCTGGAAGGACCAGAAGGGCGGACACATTGGCCGAGGCTCGACTGATTCTCATATGGGTGGAAAGTCATGTGTTGGCTCTTTGCTGTTCATATTCCGGGGTAGATGTCATGGCAGACTTTCTCAGTTGGCTGCAACTGGATCCTGGCAATTGGGAGCTCAATCAAAGCATATTCGACTTGATAGTTCAACTGTGTGGTCTCAATAATGTGGACCTAATGTCTTCTCCATTGAACCACAAGGTTTCTTCTTTCTGTGCCAGATTCTGGTGGACATGGTCATTCTATGGACTTTTCCTCTGGAGTATGTGTTTCCACTAGTTCTCTGATTCTTTATATCGTTTCTAAGAAAAAACAGGATGGAAGGAGCAGGCTTATGTCATTCTGATCGCACCCTTCTAGTCCCATTGAGTTTGGTTTTCAGATCTTCTCAATCTATCTGTGGAAGAGCTGTTTTGGCTTTCTCTGTGTCCAGATCTTTTGACTCCAGGTCTGCTATGCCAGCCATAGGTGGAGAAGTTTGCTTTGATGGCCTGGCTGTTGAGGCCAGCATCTTGAGAAAGAACTATTTTTCTGACTGTCATTGCTGCAATATTACAGGCTCAGTATCTTCAAAAAGCATATCACAGGCTATGTTCCCTATAGTGTGAAGACCTTGGGTTGCGACCTCAACCTTTTCGGCTCCCTGTTGTCTTGATTATTTTTTGCATTGGGGTGGTCTTCAGAAAGGTCTTACTCTTAGGTCTATTAAAGTTCAGATTTCAGTTCTTTCTGTCCTTTCTAGAGAAATATTACCTTAATACCAGATGTGCAACTGTTTGTTCAAGGAGTGTCTACTGATGCCTGTTCTGTCTTTCAAAATTCTACTCCTCAGTTGGATTTGAACCTGGTTCTGGGAGTGCTTTAGAAGGCCTTTTTTAAGCCCATGTTTTCAGATTCTCTGTGTTCCTTCAAGAGCAAGATATTATTTTCTCTTCGCTAATATGTTGGTTCGGAGGGTGGCCTCTTTTACTGGTCTTCCACCCTCATGGGGTGGTTCGGTGTATTCCCTTTGGCTTCATCGAGTTGCTTCTGAGCTTCACATCAATCAGAAAATTGCCCTTCCTTCTCTGTACAAATTTATCTACTAGTTAGAAGAAGGAGCTCATCTTTTGTTGTGCTTAGGTGCTTGAAGTACTATGTTCATCGCGTTCAGCATTTTCAGAAATCTGATTCATTTTTTTGTCATCCCTGGGAGCTATCATGTGGGCCAGGCTTTGTCTAAGGTAACAGTGGCTGACCATATGTGAGGCTTATGTTTTGAGGAAGAAGTCTGTGCTCTCTTGGGGATGGTTCATTCTACAAGGTGGGTGGGTGCATCTTGGACCTGTATGAATCGGGACAACACCAAGCAGTTATGTAAGGCAGCAACAGCGTTGTCCCTTCACGTATTTGTCAATCACTACTTTGTTAATATGTTGGCATCATCTGGAAGGTTCTACAGGCCATCTTTCCTGTATAGTTCTTTTGCCAGTAACATATTTGTTCCTGTTCTTTGGTTTGTATTGTTGGTGTCCATTAACACCTGAGTTTCATGTTGTACCAGTTTGTTTATGTTAGAAATGATCTATGTTTGGAGGGGTTTTTCTCCTTCCCTTCCAGGAATCTTGGTGAAAGCTTTAGTATATCCCCATGGTTCTTGTGTTCCACATACAGCGTAATAGAAAAGGGGATATTTGCATTAATCACAGGACTTCCCTATCATCTTTGCTGTACATTAAAACTGAATATGTTCATGAAGGGGTAAAATGGATAGGAGGGAGTCTCTGCCTCAGAGATATTTTTTTAAGTGCCCTGCTTTTCTGGGGGGAGGAACTTTACACCATGATTTCTGTGTTCCACATGGACTAAAAGAAAAGCATTTATCTGCAAGTTCACATACATTTTTAATTTTTACAGTAATGTGCTTCTGTGCCTTTGTGAACGTGGCTCTTGAGGTCTTCATCTTTGATGTGGCTTCGACTGTGACACTGTGTCCAGCAGCACCTGCTGGGCTCTGGTCCTTGAGAAAGGGGCTAATGGAGAAATCTTTGCACAGTTAAATGGGGGGGCATCCTCACTGAATGTGAACAAGTGAGGTTGGGCTGTTCAATCCCCCCATTAGAAGGGTTCCTATTCTCTGTTCCATCAGAATGGAAATGGATTAGGGAACGGACTTTAATAGGATCTGGGTCTGCTAGAATATGTCTTTTATAAATTTACATAGCCACTCTCCCTTTGATTTTCCACATACGAGACTGGAGAGTATGCCAGTATTCATAGTGCACAGGTCCTTTGAGCATGTCTCTTTGGCTGTCTAGCAGCAGTGTTTTGGCTATAACCTGCACTCTGTTCCCTTACTAATACAACTCTTTTTTTGTTTTGTTTTTTTCCCTTCTCCAGTCTCTGCAGTTGTCTTAGGGGTGGTACCTTGCCTTTATTTTGCTTATTACTTATTCTGTGTAATTATTATTATTTTTTTTTTTTTATAACTTGAGTTATACTCGATTATTCAACGAAATAAGTGAAAAGGGGTACAGAAAGAAAATGGGAGAGGGAGGGATACAGGGGTACAGTAGTGTACATACACAAAAGTATAAGCAGGGTGTAACCTCACAAGTCTTAAGTGACGGCAACAATCTTAAATATAACAAAAAAAAAGGGGGGGATCCTAGGAGAAGCTTCACCAAGACCCAATAGTCTACAGAAGTCAAAGAACTAAAAAAAGTATAGCATATACTGTTGGAACCCAGATTAGTTGGGTAAGCAATATATGTTTGGTTATAGATAACAAGGGAACAAGAAAAGGCGGGAAACAGGACAGGGGATGAAAAATAAAGAAAAAGACTAACAACTTTGCAGTCATGAGATGAAAAGGTGACCTAAGAGAAGGTAACACAGCACGATCTCTGTAGATAAGGTGGGGGGAAAAAAATAAAGAAATAAACTTAAATAAACCCAAACTGCACCCCATCCCCCACAACAACACAGGGGGAGAAAGGTAGAGGAAAAAAGGAGGAAGAAAGAATAAAGGGACAAGAAGTTGGGAAGGAGAGAGGCCAAGGTCTGTCTCACCCTCCGCATCAGGGCCCCCCCAACAAGAAGCAAGGGGAGTGAAACACAAAGAGTGTCACCTCGAATCACGAGGCGACTGGGCCAAATAGGAACTGTCTCTCCGGTTCCTCCGAGAACTGCAACCAATTGGTAGCATAGCAGTCCCTTTGGTCATCAGATGTAAGAAAAAGTTTGCTGTGGATTCTACCCTGGCAACACATTTGCGTAGCGTTGAGGGCGAGGCCTTGCCCCAATGCAGAGGTATAAGGGCTTTGGCCTCATTCAGCAGATGTCTGACCACCGATCTCTTATATAGTGAAATAGGCATAGAAGTGTGATGAAGCAAAAGGGGAGCGGGCCGAAAGGGAGGAGGGAATTTGTAAACTTCCCAATAAGAGAGTGGACCTGGGTCCAGAAAGGAGAGATGAGAGGACAGTCCCTGAAGCTGCATTACAGCGACAGCAAGCGTCCGGAGTCCCAGGGGAAAAAGAGTGCTGTAGTGTGATACCAATGGGTAAGTAGCTTATAGGACATTTCCAGAGTCTTGTTGGATAGGGAGCATCCTATGAGTCAGAATAAAAATCTTTTCCCACTGCACAGTACTCGGCATAGTCTGAAGAGCCAGTTCCCATTTCTGGGCATAGGCCAGGAGAGAAGTAGCCCCAATATAAAACAGCAAACTGTACAATAAAGAGATACTATGGGGGGGAAGGGCTTCTCCCAAACAAAGACCCTCAAAAGGTGTCTGTTGCTGAAGAAGGCCCTGAGGTTGCGGAATAGAGCGAACAAAGGACCCCAGTTGGGCATATTGAAAACAATCAAGAGCCGTCAGTTCATGGGGAGAAATGATGTCTCGCAAGGGTCGTGATCCACGCCAAGTAGCAACGCAAGTCGAAAGCACTCAGCAGGGTGAGTGCCAGGAAAAGACCACGACCCTTGTTCAGGCAGAAAGTCAGGGTTCTGGTGCAGGGGAGTCGAGGGAGACGGAAAGGTAGTAAGCCTAGTATGAAGAAGCATACCATGAAAGACAACAAGTGTGACAGACACCATAGACTGTCTACTCGAGATGGACTTGGCATGTTGTGGCCGGAGCCAGGGAAGAAGATGTAAGGGAGCATCAAGTCCAGCTCCTTCGATGGCTATCCATAGTTTCTGAGAAGGGTGGAATTTCCATTCCAGGATGCAGAGCAAGTGGCAGGCACAGTAGTAAGTACAGGGGCAAGGTCAGGCCATACCACAAAGAGACTTAGGAAGTACGAGGGAATCAAATCGGAGATGTGATTGTTATCGGGCTTACAGAAGTTTCAGCCACAAGGAACGAAGGGAGGAAAAAAAAGGCCAGCAGGATATGAATAGGAAGCATTTGAAATAAGTACAGTAGACGATGGAGAACGTTCATTTTCAAAGCGTTTGCCCGACCAAACCATGAGACATACAGCAGGGACCAAGCCTGTAGGTTAGATTGTAGGGTAGTCAGAAACGGAAGGAAATTGAAAGAATAAAGTTGGGACAGGTCCCTAGACAAAAACACACCTAGATATTTAAGTTTGTCGCGGGCACAAATTAAAGGGAAAAGAAACGTATAGAGAGCGAACCTCTGAGGCTGAGAGTGTAACGTTCAGAATTTCAGATTTGGAGGTATTGAGCTTAAAATTCGCCAGGTCGCCGTGTTCCTGGAATTCTCAAAGGAGGATCGGCAATGATAGCCTGAGGCAAGTGATAGGGAAGAGTAAATCGTCAGCAAAACCCGAAGCCTTATGTTGAACACCATAGCCGGACAAACCATGAATATCAGTATTCTCTCTAACCGCCTCCAGAAAAGGCTCCAGGGCCAAAACAAAGAGTAATGGAGAAAGAGGGCCGCCCTGTCGTGTGCCATTGGAAATCTGAAAAGATTCCGACAAGGCACCATTGATCCAAATCCTAGCTGAGTGGCACGAGTACAGGAACAACACCCAAGCAAGCATATGAGGACCAAGTCCTATCTGTCTCAAGACCTCCAACATATAAAGCTCTAGTTCAAGCAGTCAAAAGCTTTTTCCGCATCTGTTGACAGGAGGCGCAAAGGGGTGAAGAAGTTACGGGCCCATTGAATCAAATTGAGCGTGTGGATAGTGCAGTCCCTGGTCTGCTGCCCCGAAATGAAACCCGCCTGGTCGGGGTGGAACAGACGTGGGACAAAAGGGGCAAGGCGTGAACCCAAGATCTTCAAAAATAATTTCAAGTCTGCATTCAACAAGGAAATCGGCCGAAAATTGCCACATTGTTTAGAGCCCCTACCCTCTTTAGGTATTACTATTTAATTATTTAATAGGCTGTGGCACCTTTAAGAAAAGGTCACTTGTGGCAGCCTTCTCAGATTTGGCATGGACTGAGTTCTCTCTCTCCAGCAGTACCAGCTGATCTCAAGGCCACAGACACAGGTACAACAGCTGGAAAGCTACAGCGCCTTCTCACATGGAGGGAATTTTCCCATGGGCCCAGTTTTTCTTCTAGGCCTCAGAGGAAGGAAGGAGTGACCCACGAGGCAACTACTTTTTAGCTCTTTATTCTTGTGGCTGAATCTACCTACTGGCATCCTGTTTTTAACCCCTTACAGGCAGATAAGTATTTTTTCCTTATTTTCTGCCATGCTTTCTTTCTTTGGGGGTTTCCTGGCTATGTCTGAGCACATGGGAAAGTCTATGACTACCAAGATCTCGGGGGTTACTTAAGTAACTATTTGTTTCTCATGTTAGACCAGTTTTCCCAGGGACTTTTAGTATATTATGTTCCTCTTTTTCTTTGACCCCTGCATGGAAAATTCTGGATCTCTCTTCCTTTTAACAGGAGCGTGCACAAGTTAAAAGCCTTATTTGTACTTGAAATGTTATTCCTTCATCTATTCTTGTGTCCTGGAATCATGTTCTTTCAGTCCCCCCCACTCCTCAAAAAATAAATAAACAAACAAACAATTTAGTTATTTTAAAAAGGACTGTTTTTCTCTGGTACAGGAGAATTCCTCTTGAAGAAGAGCAAACAGATTAGGACAATATTGACTCATTATTTACCCATGGGTATTAATTTAAGGAAGACCCCCAAAACATCTGTGGGTCCTCTTTGGGAGCTTTTGGAGACCCTTAAGGTCTCTGAGGCCTCATATTTGAGTTCCTGATTTTTGAACATGTTTAGAAGTTGCAAAAGGGATGCAGTGCTTCTCCCTCCTTTTCTTTCCCTTTACCAGTGGCCCTTGAGGCCCTCGCCTGATAAGCTATTTATCCCCAGCCTGTTTCTCTTTTATATCCCTTCTCTCCTGCTATGATACATCAGCAGTAGGCTACCCCTCCAGTGGTTGACCCTGCTATTTCTCGCTTTTCTAAGCATACATAATTGCTTGATGCAGAGTCATTTAAAGACCAGGCTGAAAAAACCCTTGATTCCCTTCTTAAAGTGGAACTTTCACCTTATCCGTTTGAGTGACAGAGGGATACACAATGCATTACTTTGCAATACGTTGTGTACCCCTCCGGCACTCAAAGGGTTAATTAAAGTTTGCATATTTGAAAACTGCATTAAAAACTGCCTATATGTCATGTTAACCACTTACACCCAATAGCACTTACACCTTCTGTGTCCTACCCACCTTCCTCTAGACTGTAAGCTCTCACGAGCAGGGCCCTCTGATCCTTCTGTTCTCCACATATGATTTGTACTATTTAATATCCCTGTATGTCTATCCCCTATTGTAAAGCGCTGCGGAATAAGTTGGCGCTATATAAATAAAGATTATTATTATTATTATTATTATTAACCAAAAGGCCAGTAAATATACAGTTCAGGAGATATTCACACTTCTTTCATATGCTAATGTATGCTAATTATGGAATTTTGCAACATCAATGATGTTTGCATATGCTAATTAAGCTAATCAATGATATGGCATATGCTAATTAAGCACTTTCTGTGATGTGTCACATGCTGGCGAAGGTCTCAATGATGTTGCATATGCTAATGCAGCTTTGTGCAGTACCAGGAAGTGTTTAGTTTCACTTTGTCCAGAAGTAAGTGTGACTATATCCTAAACTATACATCTGCTGGAATTTTGATTAACATGGCATATAGGCAGTTTTTATTGTGCAAATATGCAAACTTGAATTAAGGTGAAAACTCCACTTTAAGGCAATTTTCATGGCTTCTGGGGCTACTTTATGTCTGGCCTTCGCTACTACTTGTGTGACCAGGATTGTGGGTGTTTGGGAAGAGTAACTGTTGGCAGTCATCCATGCAGGGCTGTTACAGCTTCCCTTGACTTCAGCATCATCTTCAGGCGCGAGGCTTCAAGCATGCTGCAGGCCTCTGTTTTATCTGTTTGCTACCTGTAGTCTCCTCCTACCAACTTCCTATTTCCTCCCTCTGAGCTGCTCCTCCTCCTTCCTGTGGAGGGGTTTAAAGGACAGACTGACGCCTGACTCGGTTGTCCTTGCGTTGTTGTTAATAGCAGTTCTGTTACCTTGGGCTCTGTGTATGACCTGGCTAGTCTTCCATCCATTCTAGTGCTGACCCGTGGCTCTGTCTGACTATTCTTTTGCCTAACCCCTAATGGTGGACATCCAATCTGGTGCAGACTTGTGGCTTTGGCTGACTACCTGAACTGTGTATAACCCGGCTTGTCTGACTACACCCTCTGGTGCTGACTTGTGGCTCTGGCTGACTATTCTTTCGTCTTTTCCCCTGGTGATCAGGCACCCAATATAGTGCGGGCCTGGGGCTCTGGTAGACCTGCATAGCTGACTGCAGACGTGAGTCCGTTTTCTCCTTACTTCTACTGACTACAGGTGCGAGTCAGTATTCGCTCCTACTGATTACAAGTGTGAGTCAGTATTTGCTCCTACTGACTGCAGGTGTGAGTCAGTGTTCACTCCTACTGACTGCAGGCGTCAGTCAGTATTCACCCTTGCTGGCTCCAGGTGTGAGTCAGTAATATTTCCTTCTGACTGCAGGCTGAGTCAGACCTCATTCCTAATAGGATCAAGATCCTGGGCTCCTGTTCCTGGTTCCATCTGAGACTTCCAGTGGCTAAGGCCTAGTCTCCAGCACAGTGGTTTAGAATTGCAACCTATTATTTCTGATAGCAGTCTTGCTGGCTATTACCCTATGCTTATTCCTATTGTATATTTTGTGTATAACCTCTTTATGTCATTTGTCAATAAACTGCATTAACTAAACTGTACTGACTCCTGAACTTCTCTGGGTAACCGTGACAAGTGCATGCCTAAAGAGGACATTGTTTTTTTTCTACTTCTAAGATCCTTAAGTCTACTGCATACTTTTCTAAGTCTTCTGTTTTCTATATTCCATTGATAAGTCCTCGGTGCTCCATTTCAATGCAACAAACCCTTCACTTCATGTCCAGGGTCCCTCACTAATCCAGTGCAAGGCCATTTATTCTTAGAAGAGGTGGACCTGTAGGTGCTGGTGCCTGTTCCTTCTCAGTAGAGATTCATGTTTTACAGCTATGTTTTCATAGTCCCCCCCAAAAAACTGCAGCAGGAGTTAAATCATCTCATTCCCTTTGTTCATGTGCCTCGGTTCAAGTCGTTGTGCTCGGTCATCGCCACCATGTGTTCAGTGGAGGTTTTAGCAACCCTAGACATGAATGACATCCATCTGCATATTCTCATCCATGCAGGTCATCAGTGGTTCCTTGGATTTGCCTTTTAAGACTGGCATTTTCAGTCCACTGCTTCCCTTTTGGCATGGCATCTGCTTCTCAGGTTTTAACAAAGATCTTGGCAGCACTGGCTGCCCACATACGTTATCTGAGGATTTCTCTTACTCTGTCTGGATTATTTTTTTACTAAATGCTCCTTCAGAAGAGGCTGTTCTTCTTTAGCTGAAAGCATGCGGGTGAAGCAGCATGGCTGTGTGATCAATTTAAAGATATCCTAGCTGCTTCCATCCCAGGTTTGGCCTTTGTAGGCATGCGACTTAACAGTCTTCAGGGACTATTTTTCCTGCCAGAGGACAATAATCTGTTTTTGTCTTGGCAGCTGTCACAGCCCTTAGTTCACAATGCAGTGACTGTGCGGGAGTACATGGACATGACAGGGTACCTGGTCTCTGCCTTAGAGGCAATCTTCTGCCCATCAACATACTGGAGCTTCAGGTAATTTGCCCTGCTCTTCTGCATTGGTCCCAGATTCTCGGGGGTCTGCTGGTGAGGATTCATATCCGAAAAGACAAGAGGAGTGGCTTATGTCGGCTACCTTGGAAGAACTAGGAGCAAAGCTATATGGTTAGAAGTTCGTCTGATTCTAGCTTGATCAGATGCTCATGTTCCAGCTCTCCCATCCATTCACATTCCAGGGATAGACTTGGAGCAGCATGGAGACATTATTAACTAGCTGGTGTCAGTATTAAAGCGGATGTATGTATAAAAAGGTGTTACCATCCACTTTGTTAATTAAAGTTATTCTAGGAAAGCTGAGTTAAAAAAAAAACAAAAAACATATATATATAATCCCCTCTTCTGTGCTGTGCACTTCCGCATTATGCGCACAGCACAGCTCTACAGCACATTGTATTTCTCCTCCACCTCCCTCCCAGCTGCCCTAGGGAGCTCGTTCACGCTTCTACAGCAAGCTCAGGTAAGCGTTATATTAAGGTTGCAACCTCAGTATAATTCTAATCACAGCTTGCTGTAACGATAAGAGCCATTCACAGCCCACAGAAGGGAAGCATGAACGGGCTCCCTGGGGCAGCTGGGAGGGAGGTGGGAGGAGAAATACGATGTGCTGTAGATCTGTGCTGTGTACATAATGCGGACGTGCACAGAAAAGGGAATATATTTATAAGTATTTAGTTTTTGGGGTTTTGTTTTTTTGTTTGTTTTTTTTTAAACTCAGCTTTCCTAGAATAACTTTAATTTAAACAAAGTGGATGGTAACACCTTTTTATAAGGTAATACATCCGCTACTAATGTCTCCATGCTGCTCCATATTACTGACTTCCTTCTAAGAAGAACTGGCTGAGTTGCATAAACTGACAAATAAAAATCATTGAGGCGAGTGGAGTTTGCAAGAATCAGGTAAAAGGGTAAAAAGTACATGCGAGTTGTGTTTGTGTATAAAGAGTTAAAAGGCAAATTCTTTTTATTCATTGTTTTCTTTTTTTAATCCCTCTGTGTGTAAAGGTAGGGTATATAGAGGGTTAACCACTAGAGTTCCAGCTATGTGTGAAACATGGACTTGGCCTTGTGTACCTTCTCAGCAAAGCTTATGTCTGGACTTTGCCTTTCCTCCACTATTTTTTCTTTTTATTTACATTTTTTCAAACCCTGTTGGGGAGGCATCAGGGCCCCCCTCCCACTGCTATTGAGCTCCCAATCGATTGTTATGGGAAACCAATATTGTAGACCCAGGAGAGCAATCTACTCTCCTGCTTCACTCCTACCCAAACTTCAGGGTAGGAGTGATCAGGATCAGGGAAAACCTCCCCATGTCAACGGTGAAGTGAGAAGGCTTCCCCATTCCTGCTCACTTCTACTGGGTTGGGTAGCAGTTAAGCAGAAAAGCATGTTGCTCTCCCAACATGATTGGCTGGGTGATCAATAACTGGAGGGGGGCATCCTTATGCACCCCCCCCAGGAGGTATGAATAAAAAAAAAAAAATCCTGCATGTGCCATGGGGGGAGGGTATTGGGGTGTCCTCAACATGCGTTGGACCCCCCCCTGGTGGCACACAAAGCATTATTATTTCTTGATAATTTTTAATCCAGATCTTATTGGGGGGAGCATCAGAAAAAGAGTCTTTATTGCCCCCTTCTCGCAACAAGGTCTGAAGAAAGAGAGAAATATGTACATGTATGTGGCACAAGGTGGTGGTTGGGGGTTTCTAACACCTTGCTTTGCAATTAATTCACTGGACATCCTTGTAACATGCATACTAACTGCCTCCATTCCCCACCCCAGTCTGGTTTCATAGCCCAGTGGCAGTCATATTCCCCCAGCCTGGTTCCACTGCCCACTGGTAGATGCAGAGTACCACAATGCACTCAAATCAAGCTAAGAATCTGCGTATGTGTGGGATATACACTGATTTGCAGCCTGATTGCAATGCAAATCCCCCATATGCACTATCTGTCCCCCCCAGCCTTGTTCCTCTGCCCACTAGTACTTAAACATACCCACATAAACTGCCTGACACCCTCTCTCTCAAGCCTTCAAGTCCGCACATACAATGGCTGAACCCCTAGCCTGTTTCAACTGGTAGCTATAGAATCACATTTGCACTGTTTGCTTCCCCATCCTTGTTTCACTGATAGCCACCCTCCTGGCACACAATAGGGTATGTCAATTCGTAGAGGAGTACCCCTCATATGATACAGCTAGTTGTCTACTTTCAATATTGTTATGCTTTATCTACTTTTTTATTCTTTTCTTCTGTCATTATAACCGTTTAATACATGTAAGTCATCGTTGAAAAATGTAAACAAAATTATAGGTTGCAGTTGGTGTAGTTTTGTGCTTATAGCACCATCTAAATTATGTCATCTCATACCAACCAGGGTTTAGTCTTTCTTGTAAGGAATGTAAAATAGCTCATCTTTTTCCTGTAGCACTACATTCTGGAAACAGTTGTACACACCAGCCTAGTGGAAAAAAAGGCAAGTGACCCCTTTTGATGAGGGTGAATGTCTACTTTCCATAAAGTATATCCTGCCTACCTTTTATGCAAATCTCTAGTAGTTATGACTGTTTTAATGCAGGCAGTTAATTTAAAAAACAAAAGCGTCCGGTGTAGGTTAGTGTTCCTGACAACCTCATATAGTATGTTAAATGGGGTACTATTTTTCTCTGGCTGGTATCAGGTACTGAATATAGTATGACATTCTATTCAAAGATTTTATGTGGTGGAAATGTGAAAAGCAGTATTGTTTCCCTATAGCTTATGGAAATGTTTGTGCATTCCAGCTTAGAGTTGAAAGGTAAGTGACCCTTCATTTGTGGGCAAATATCTACTTTCCAAAATTGTATACATTTCATACTTGTCCTTCGTATATCTGTTATGACCATTTTAGTATAGGAACCCATTTTCAATAATGAAAATGGGTGGGTGGAGTTTTGTACTTCTGTTATCCCTACACTATGTGAACTCTTACCAAATGGGGTGCAATTGCTCACATAAGAGCAGTAGCTAATGAACACACATGGAAATTCAATAGTTTTCACAGATTTCAGTACATCTGAAGGAGCGTAAATGCAAAAAAAAAAATTCAAATTTTTTTTCCTTGAACACCACCTTCTGGAAACATTTCTGCGCACCAGGCTAGGAGTAGAAAGGCAAATAACCCCTCATTTGATGAAGTAGGACATCTGCTTCCTGGAAATATCATTTTTATATAGTCATTCATTTCTACTAGACCAGTTTTATCATATAACCACTAGAATGTGAATTTTAGTTCTCTAATTCTAAAATATGATTTTTGTACTATGGGGGTTTCAGGGCTTCTTCAAATTTGAAATGTTCACAGTCAACATTAATGGCTTTAATACGTAGTATGTGATTTTTGCAAAATCATTTTTTACTTTTTTGTATTTGACATGATAGCTTGTCGCACAATACTAAATTTATTTCACATGAGGCACCATGCAAAAGCCCAATTCATTCTGACAAAGGAAAGGGAAAAAAAAAAAGAGAACATATATGGTATCACAAGCTAGGACTATAGGCCCTGCTGAGACAGTGGAGAGAGAATGGGAGTGAAAGGGTTAACAATACCAGACCCCTGGTTGCCTGTTACTATTCCTAGCAACCACCATATTAACCCCTGAAATCCCTCCTGCACTATCTCCCCAGTACTACAATTTGTTGCCACCACCAAGACTTTATATCTGGCCGTCTTTGGTTACCCCAAACACAACAGAATATAATCAGACATATAGAATTAACCCTTTGGTACCATGTTCTAACTGAGCTTCCTTCAGAGTAGTGACTTCATATTAGAGAACAGAGACAAGAGCTGATTAAGTGAACATTTAATCTGAAAAAAGGCTTCACAGTGCTGGTTACAAAAATACAGAAATAAAGGACATTAACAAATAAAGATTAAACATAAGCAAAATGGTCCATAAAATGGGAGAAACACAAGAAATCCTTAAATCCAATTACCAGTATTTTAAGAGTCCTTGGGAACTTCAGATGGTATATCCCCCTTCAGTTGTTACAAAGAAAATTCCTTCTTTTAGCCAAAAAAACGCATATTAAATAGTTTCCACAGTTCCTTCTAAGAGGCCAACCCCCTTCAGTTGTTACCTGGCATGGTTAGCGGTTTGGCTTGCCCATTTACAGCCCACTCAATCAGACCTGTCAGGGATCTTACTGGAGAGTTCTACCTGAAAAGTCATAAGGCTTCCCAAAACATGCAACCCACAGCACACCTCTATAATGTTATAACAATCATATTCCTAATATCTGTGTGAATATCTGGACGCCAAACATGCTGGGTCTAACTGGTTGCAAAGTGGCTATTCTTGTAACTCATAGCAGGAACACCTCCCCCTGGCATGTCTGGTACCCACCAAAAGGGTATAACCTGGGTGTTCTGAATATATATTTGTATTGAACCATTTTACACTGTATATACGTGTTCTCCCTAATTCATAATATTTGACTGTCCTCTGGGTGAACTTCCATCAGAGCAAAGGGTCCAATATAGTCTGACGCTCTGTTCTGCTCTGGTGATGCTCATTCAGTTTCTGGTGATGTTATCTACTTAGCTAATTTTATGGCCTAGGACTGATACACTTTGAATAACAAACAAACAAATTAAACAACCCAGAGGGCCAACTCATGCCTTGGCATGACATATGGTCTGCCATATCTAACTAGAAACCAGACCTAAACAGATGGATAGCAAACATGCTAAACATGCTTATGGTCTACAGGGTCTAAGAAATTACTCAAGCCCCTGGAACTGAGGAATAAAAAAAAAGAAAATTATATTTATTCATTGTTTTATTTTCAATCCTCCGTTATTTAGGGGGTTGATTGTAAAGGGGATCCACCTATGTTTCGGTCTGCTTTAAAAGCAAGTCCTTGGCCTAGATGCACTAAAGGTCGAAGAGGGCTACAAATGTCGATGTTTTGTCGGAGCAGTGTCATAGGCACATCTACAACATTACATGACCTGTACTCCGAACAAAATATGCATACATCGACATTAATCCGACAGGTTTACGAATTTTCATTCAGAACATCGCCAATGGCCTATTTGCATATGGTAAAGAAGCATAATGATTCATTTCCATATGGAAATGCTGAATAAGGAGACACATTCGTATGCAAGGGGTTGTGTTGATATGATAATGTGACACTTCGACTCTTTCAGTAAACTTCGATAGCAGCCTCTGCTGTCAGAGTTCACAGTCTCCACTTCACCTAACTCAGGCTGTTGTAGCTGGGATCTCCCCTGTGCTTTCCTATGGAGTAACAGCAGGGAGATCTACAACAATTCTGAACAGCATTCTCTGTACTTCCCTACCCGGCCAGTAGGGGAATACAGAGAAGGCTTTCAGCACCATGGACAGCACTGAATTCCATAGGGATGTGCATTGGTCAAACCGGTTGACTGATTAAATGATCACAGGACAGCGCTGCTTTCTAAGAATGAACCAGGTGACAGGGTTCATGTAAAAGCCGTCTCTACGAGAAGCACCTACTAGAAGCGCTGCCTTCAACGAATTAACCCTGTCACCGGGTTCATTCTTAGAAAGCAGTGCTACGCTCTGATAATTGAATCAGTCACCTGGTTTGACCACGGTAACGGATTCAATTATTGCATCGCAGTGCTGCTTTCTAAGAATGAACAAAGTGACAGGGTTCATTCATTGAAGTCAGCGCTTCTACACAAGCGCTTGATGCTACAAGTGGCTTATACAGCCACCGGCAGCATCAAGAAGGCATAAAATGCCTTTGGGGTCTCCCCATAGATCATCTATCCGTTTGGATAGATGATCCATGATAGGGGGCTATCACCAGGGTTCCTGGTGCCCCCCCCTGGAGGTATGAAGGTTTAATTTAACTATAAAAGCCACATATAACCTATCTGAAACATAGGTTATATTCCCTTGATTTAATAAACGGGTAAGTTTCGCCCCCAGGATAGGGGGGTGTCATGAGGGGTCATGATAACCCCCTAGAGGTCTGATGTTTAATACATTTACAAACATATTAAAATAGCCATTTTTTATACATATACGCAAGGTATGCAGCGGCATGCCTTGCCTATTAACCCTTTGAGTACCTGAGGGGTAGGAAACACATTGCTAAGCAATACCTTCCTACTTCTCTGGTACTCAAAGGGTTAAGTGTCGAATGAAGGACAGGTTCTGTCAAATAAATGGCAGTTCCTGTCCAATGAGGTGGTGAAGTCTGATGGAGTTAGTATGTCAAATATATGCAATATATGTCAACATACTAAAGGGTGAGGTATCAAAGGGGGGGAACATTGTGTAGTGCTTTGTGTACTAGTTCTGTTTATTGTAACCCTTTGAATGCCACAGGGTGAGCAATGCACATCCCTATGGCATTCAATGTTGTCCATGGTGCTGAAAGCCTTTTATGTATTCCCCTACTGACTGGGTAGGGAAGCACAGAGAATGCTGTTCAGAATTGTCGTCGTTTTGGTGATGTGTCAGGGGAAGAGATCCCTTCCACACCGACAACACTTTGAAAATCCTGTAAGCTAATAGGGACCTTCTCCAACCCTTCCCTTCCAGCTGACAATTTTGGTGAATATGTCTGTGTGTGTGCAGATCGAACTGTCGGAGTGATTTGGACACATCGACCAGGGCTCGAAATTTCAAGCCCTGAGCTACTAATCAGGCCTGAAAAGTTACTTGCCACCAGTTTCCACGCCTAACCCCACCAATATCTCTGCCTTTAACCCCACTCACCTCAACTTCTCTGATGAAATGACACTGTTGTTCTATGTTTTATTCAGCATGTGGCATAAGGGACAAAAACAAAATTCCAACTGGTTTAACCCCCTGAATGCTAGCAAGGTCTACAACTCCTTAGCCTCTCAAGCATTATAGCAGTTAAATGGTTCATTTAAATAATGTTAAATTGTTTTTAGGACCCACTACTTCTCCCCACAACGTTACAGGGTGTGACCCCTTGATGTTTCCTGCCCTCTTTCACAGTGCTTCCTAATGCTAAGTCTAACACCTGTCCCTAACACCACCAGTATGTTTCAGACTGGACATGCGGTAAGGAGGTGGGCAGCATAACAGGACAGTCTGCCGAACTACATATGCTGTCTGATACTGATACCCCTACATTGTTCAGCCACAAAACCCCACTTACACTGTTGGATACCAAAGCCATGTACCACTGGCCATTGGTAGCCACACACAAACTGTCTGATAGCCCCTGCCTTGTTC
Organism: Rhinophrynus dorsalis; assembly: GCA_037306005.1. Lineage (NCBI taxonomy): Eukaryota > Metazoa > Chordata > Amphibia > Anura > Rhinophrynidae > Rhinophrynus > Rhinophrynus dorsalis. Next base: position 355,732,145 of record CM074721.1, read on the forward strand.
CACCGCTAGCCACAGATTCACTGCCTGATATCACAGCATTGTTTTAACTTGCCACTGGTAGCCAAAGAATTACACACATACACTTTACAATACTCCAGCCTTGTTCCACTGGCCAGGGGTAACCACAGAACCACACATAAACTGACTGAAACCCCAGTACTTTGTTACTGGTAGCACCAGAACCACACCTATGCACTGTCTGATTCCCCAGCATTGTTCCACTGGCAAATGGGAGCAAAACATCAGCTATCTTATATCCAAGTATAGTGCTACTTGTAACACCAGATCTGCACATACACTGTCTGATACCTTGGCCTTGTTCCACTGGCCATCACAGAGCCACACATACACTGTCTAATAACTCAGCATTGATCCACTGGTTACAGTTATGGTTACTACAGAATCACACACTTTCTGATACTCCAGCATTGTTCAACAGAACCACACACAAACATGATACCCCAGAGTTGTGCCACTGGTAGCACTGGAGCTTCACATAGACTCTCTGATCCCCAGCCCTTAGAAATGAGAAAATGATTGCTGACCCAGCATGAAGGTGGTATATTTAAAATCAACCAGATTCTGCACAGCTATTAAATTAGTTTAGTGATGATGAAACATTGGCTCACTGTATAGATTATAAGTCACATTTAAGCTTTATTAGTACATTTTTAAAAGGCAAAAATCATCTGTATTATATAAAAACAGCTTTTTTTGGTGTAAGAATAACCCTCTCCGCACTCCAACATTAAAACAAAGTTAATTTAAAGAGGTTCAGAACACCCTAGCAGTTGTGTTCCTAATAACTTAAATCTTGCACATGATATAGTAATAACTATTACATAATTTACTATTTCTTGGGCACAAAGCCGTTATATAAATGAATCTGCAGATTATTGATAGTTCCTTACCAAATCTTTAAGAGAGCTACATCTCTAACAAACCAGAGAAATATTTCCTTATGCAGGTTTCCTGTGTATTCTCCTGATACTTCCGGTTTGCTCTGTCAATTACAGAGGTCATGACAGAGCCACACCGGATCATGTATAAGGGCAATATACATTTAGGATTGGCTTCATTTTGGGAACACAGAGGGTTACTTACTGTGAGGGCTGGTGGGCTCCACTGCCCACAATAGTACTGCTGGGCTGGTGTCTTGGATCCCCAAGCACGATGGAGGATCCAGAGACGCCATTGCATGTGGAGCCCCAATTTATCTTGTTGCTGTTTGGCTGATCTGACCCAGTGCACCTCTAGCTGCATTAGATCAGCAAAAGTGAGGCTCGCTGCTCTAAAGTTTCAGGGTCAACAACCAGCCCTGCACACCTTTCCTGCTGGAAGTGAAAGTGAGGTTGCGGACTACCAATCCAGAATTACCACCGCCCCTCCCCTGTGGGAGTTTTCTAGAGCGCCTCCTCTGCAGCTTGGTAGGCAGAGCCAGATGATAAACATCAGTTTACAGTGGTCCTGCCAGGAGAGTCATCCAATGCGGAAGCAGGGAATGTAATTGTTGGGCTAGACAGTAGTCCGGCTCACCACCTGCGGCAGCGCTGGGCTGGAGCTCCAAGTTATAGTTAGAGAGCTCCGCGCCACAGCGCAACTTAATCACTAATTCCCACACATGCGCCTGTGCCAGGACAGCAGGAAGAGTCCTGGCACATGTGCTCTAAGACGCCCTGATACCTTTGCTTGGGCCTTGCCGGTAATCCAACTTTGAGTGGCAGCATTCTGGCGGCTTGCACTACTGATAGAGGATGGCAGCAGGGGTGTCACCCCCGTGAGAAGTGGAGCAGAAGCCTGGGAACTGAGTAATGAACATCAGGCTAGTCTATGCAATCTGCTGAGTTTTCGCTCACCCTCACGCAATTTCTACTCGTCAGATGCGAGGAGACGAGTGGAAATTTTGAGCCCTGACATTGACAATGTCATACCGACACCACATCAACTCTTAGTGCATCCTAGGCCCTTGACTCATTTGAGTCTGATCTTTTTTGTTTGCAGTTAAAGGATAGTAAAACTTGATTTTCAGATAGTTTAATATTGTTCATATTTAAAAAAATAAATTAAATAATGTAAGTCCCGTCGCTTAAACTTGTATAGAGTTATAAGCTTATACATTTCTCCCTCCTGCCCCTTTTACAGATGTCAACACTCTAGCTGACAGATTTAGATCCTGGTCCCAGGACTGGATGGCTCTTCTTCAGAGCCAAAATAACATTGTCTACAAAGTGTGCATGGTTTGAGGCAGGGATATTGTGTAGACCATTCTAATGAAGTATTTCTTTGTAGACAATGTTATTTTGGCTCTGCAGAAGAGCCGGCCGGTCCCGGGACCAGGATCTCAATGTCAGCTACAATGCTGACATCTGTAAAAGGGGCTGAAAGGGGAAATTTTATAAGTTTATAACTCTAAAACTATACAAGCAATGGGACTTACATCATCATTATTATTATTTTATTTTTTTATATGAACGATATTCAATTTTCTATCCCTTTAAGTGGCTTGCAGACAACTTGAGTTTGAAAGGATCAGGAGTTGGGATTGAAGCAGGAGTTTGAAGTCTCTAGCTCCCTGTCATGCAGGTAATTACAAGGGATTTTCTCTGGTAAGAAGAGTAAGATTTAAAATACAGAAATCTTATTTCACATTGTGATTAAGCAGTTAAAAAAAAAACAAAAAAAAAAACCCTAGATCATCTTATACAGATCTGGTATACTTGACCTAAGTGTATGAGACAGAGGACAATGAATACTAGCTGAATTCTAAAAGTATAAGCATTGGATAACAGGTTAGACACATGGTGCATATCTTGTCACATGTTTGAACTCAAGTGGCTGGGGCAAGTGTGTGCATATTTTCTTTTTAAAATCTAAGATATTGGATCTGGAAAGAAATATTGCAACACTGAGTGATATTGAAAACCTGGAAAGGTGCTTGGAGCTCACTGAGCAGGGAGCATGTGGGGCTTGTGGTGAAGAGGGTGGAATTATATATAAAAAGCAGCAGATTGGAGAAAGTGGGAGGAGGATGACGTGGCGCACGTCATGGCAGGTGGGGACTGCAAGTCAAGTGGGCGGAAGGACAGCGAGACATGCTGAAGGCCTTCAGTATGGCTACAGTGCAGGGAGCTGATGTCTGGGCTTCTGGCAATAGTCCTGAAGCGGACCAGCATTGAGTGGCAATGGAGCCTGCTGGGCCTGGAGCTGGTTCCAGAGATGGTAGAGAAGGAGTTGGGTGACAGGCTGCACGGACCGGAGAGAGGGTTGCAGGATTAGAGAGGCAGATGAATACGGCTGGAGGGGAGCCTGCAGATGCTGAGTTGAATCTGCTCCCTACAACCAAGACCAACAAGCTGTAAAGTGTGGGAAGGAGAATGCTGCAACTGGACCAGACTGGATTAAAAGAAAAGTATCTGGTACTGAGGTCCGCTAAAGGTGGATGTAATAAGTTTGGTGCCTGCAAGGGAGGATAAGACAGCAGTGCTAAAGAGGGGTGTATAGTGTTCTGGTGGAGGACATGGTGACTACATGTAACTGAAGGGGGTAAGACTACATCTATTTTTTTCCTCATATTATTGAACCTATGGGGGTAGCAGATGTAATAAGTGAAAGTTCATCTTGGTTTTTAGTATCTGTGGTTAAAGTGGGTGTGTGGATTGAGCACTAATTATCTGCTAATATATTTGCTCCTTCAAGGGTTTTTAAACCTCAAGTGTTTGTTAATTGGAGATGGAATTGCCTTTATTGGGGACTGGCAAATGTTGAAGGGATAACATACATGTAATTTGCCCCTTATATGCTGTTTACTAGATCACGGACCTTGGCCATTTAACAGGTAGAGCTGGGTGGATGCATTGACAATATAATAAAATTAAAGTGTCTTGGTATGTGAAGATGGCTGCACAACAAACTCAAAAGAAGGAGAAAGAGAGACACAAAAAAGATAATATACAGGAGAAAAGGTTCTCTCTTTTTCTCTCCTCAAATAGAAAGGAGATGAGTAATATTCATTTGGAAGATTCCCCCCATAAGTAATGTGAGCAGTGACTTGTCGAATATCACACAAGATTGTTTTGAAGGAATGTTTAGAGGCACAGCAGGTGGCTATAAAAAAAAAAAAAAAAAATACTAGCTCTATGGAAATAAAGGCAGAAATTGGTGAATTGGTAAATAAAATCGTCAATCTTGAGGGGAAAATGGACTTTCAGTATACTACATTAAAAGGGAAGAATGCAGAAATGGAGCAACGGTTGGATAAAATAAAGTGTAGTTAAGCGATATGGAAGATCGTGCTAGGAGATATAATTTGATTTTTAGAAATATTCCTGAAGAAATTAATCAAGATCAATTAAAATCATATGTGCAGAGCCTTATAAAAGATCTGGGCATTGTGGATGTTGAATTTAGTATGATTATTGAGAGGATTCACCGCTTGCCCAAGCCGAAGAAAATTCCTGACAATGTTACAAGAGACTTAATAGTTAACTTTCAATCTTACCAACATATGGCTCAAGTGATGAAGAATATGAGAAAAGGGCTATTCAAGGATGAAAGATTTAAGGACGTTGTTTTTCAAGATTTGTCCTTTTATACAAGAACACGGAGAAACTGTTTTGCATCTGTTATAAGTACTCCACGGCAACATAATATTGAATATCTCTGGGGGGTTGCAGTATGGTTGAGAGTTATCTGGGAAGAGAAGGCATATACCTTTGACTCAGTAGAACTGATAGAGGGCTGATTAAAGAGTAACAGCCTGGTATTGGTGGTTTGGGATCTTATTATGGCAAATGAGTTTTTTCCCCCTCTCTCTCCTGATGGTGTTCGGTAGCTGCTCTGCCCCCTGAGTGGAGGCGAGGAGAGAATTGAAAACTAACAGGACATAGATATATAGTATGTGTTTCTTATATAATATGGTATGTTAACACATGGCGTGCCAAATTTCAAGATGGGAAAGGGGGTATAAGAGATAATCATAATGAATGCAGGGACATTATGATACTAGTTATTTGCTGGGGTATTGGGGATGTGATGATGGGAAGTTTTGTGCATTAGCAATTAAATGATTATATGTATAGTAGATGTTTTTCATATGTTACAATAGGTATACCTAAGATGTTTATAATTTTAAGGGTAAAATAGGGATTTGTGAGGATTCCATGATGAATGTTTGGATACCACTGTGGTGGCTCTAAGCATCTTCATGTAAGGGAGGCAATTTAGAGAGTAAGAGGGGAATTATTAATAAAGGGTGATTGTGTGAATTTTGGAATGTGTACGGGTCTTGGGTTGATGAAGATCAGATTGAGTACTGACGTGGAGAGAGTTTGAGTGTTAGAATGTGATCATTATGAGTAAGGAATATGTTTTTCACATGATAAGACTTTATATATAACGTACACAAGTGTAAGATTAAAAGAGTGGTTTGTGAGTAATCCGTAGTGAATGTTTGGACACCATAAGGGCAGTATCAAGTGGGTTCTAACATCACCATACGATTGAGGTAATTTAGTTAGATATAGAGGGATGTTAAGTAACACTAATAAAGGTTATGGAATATCAAGAGTTTAATAAATAATGGTAAGTTGGATTTTGAACAACAATATATGATTAAATAGGGTTGTTTTTGTATAAGATGTGCACTATTTTTGAAAGGATGGTGGTTTTACAGGCATTAGACTTAGCTTTGCGATTGAGTATTGAGGTGGGGAGGGTCTGAGTACTAAAGTGTGGTCATTATGAGCAATTTATATGTTTTTATAGGACAAGACATGTTTATACAGGATGTACACAAGTGCAAAACTAAAAGGGTGGCTTGTGAGTAATCCCATGGTGAAAGTTTGGACATCATAAGGGAGGTATTAAGTGAATTCTAACATCACTATGGGATTGAGGTAATTTGGATAGAAATAGAGTTATGTTAATTAACACCAATAAAGGGTTGATTTATGGAATATCAGTGGTTTAGTAGATAATGGTCAGTAGGGTTTGGAAAACAATGTATGATTAATAGGGTTTTTTGTGCTATTTTAAAGGGATAGTAATGTTTCATAATAAAAGCAGCTCTAATTAATCATCATAGTATTTGGGCCTTGGAGAGTGTTGTTTCAATTCTGTCAGTGTTGTAGTTCAGGAGTAATTGATTGATAAAGTATCCCCCTCCCTCCCCTTTTACTGATGTAACGCTGCTCAGCTCAGAGCAGCAGGGAGGTGCTTAGGTAGATTGCAGAGAGGGACAATCTTCAGTTAAGATAAGGGAAAAAGCTGAAAAACCTGTCAAGGATGCAGGGTTTTCATTATTCTCACGGTAAGAAGATTGTCCCTTGCTGCTATCTGTCTGGTCAAGCAACCAGATTCCACATCTGAGGTGAGCAGTGTTACACTAGGTAAAATGGGCAGGAGGGGAAACTTTATCATTCAATTACTCTTGAACTACAGCTCTGACAGTATTAAAATAACACTCTCTATGGCTCAATACTATGAAGATTAATTGGAGCTGCTGTTTTTAAGAAACATTACTATCCCTTTAAGATTTAAAGTAAGATAGCGTTATCCATCTCTCTTCAGTCCTTTAGTCGCTCTTGATGGTATGGTCCCCACTAAGAGTTCATGCTATCAACTCAAGACCATGTCAGTATGATTGTTAGTATTTGAATGATTTGGAGAGCTGGACACCTGATAGGGGTGCAGTTTTCCAGCTTGGGGAAGCAGGATGTAGGTAAAAGTCCAAAGTGGTGTTTTATGTATTTGTAACCATAACATATGGTCTGATCATAGTACAGTGTTTTTGGAAATCTCGGATGGTATAAAGTTTTGAGTACTCTCTGCTTGGAGATTGGAAGACTCGTATAAGAAAGAGAATAGAGATTTTATAGCTCAAATGATTATTACTTTCAGGAAAATCGCTGTGAAGATACTTCCCCGGGGGAAGTTGATAATCTGCTTGTACACAGATGATATATTGCTTTCACTTAAAGAACCTATGATTTTTGACATTTTATAATGGAAGTAGAGTGATATAGTAAAGTATCCAATTATAAATTGAACATTAACAAATCAGTCGGTCTATGTAGTAATATGGGAGAAGAAAGGATGACCCAGCTCCAAAATAGTTTTCAGTTTCAGTATAGTAACAGAGTTGTGTTACTTAGGGATTTCGATTACTGCTAATGTAGAAGAAATGATGGAAGTGAATTATCTAAAATTGATTAAATCAACTAATAAATTACTAAAGGAATGGAGAAATAAAATGTTGTCATGGGGTGGAAGGATTAATGCATTAAAGGCATATGTACTTCCTAAGTGGTCCTAAAAGTTGGTTAGACTTAATTGAGATGAGTTTTAGTAACTTTGTCTGGAGAGGGAAAAAACCAAGGATTTGCTCAGAAAGACTCTCCAAAAAAACGGCAGCGGGGGTTTAGGTTTCTCGTTGGTGCAGAATTGGTATGAGGCTTCTATGCTCTATCAGGTGTATAAGATGCAATTGGAAACTGCAAAAATGGAACCCTGGTATTGGATAGAGCCTGTTGCTGATGCCACATAGGATCTGTCCCACTTGGTTTGGAGTACTGGAGAACAGAGTATTCTGAGGGGGCTTAAAGATAAATGTATGGTACTGGAGCATGTTCTTTCAGTTTGGCACAAGATAAAAAAGAAGATAGATTTGAAGGGAAGATTACCAGAGTTTGCCCAGACTGAAAATATAGACTATAATGTGGACAATTTAATATTGAAGAGGTGGCGAATATTGGTTATTAAAGACGTGAGAGCTCTTTTAAGTGGAAAAGATGGGAAATCGTTTCCACAATTAATACAGCAGTACAAATTACCTGCAATAGAAATATTTAATTACCTCAGAGTGAAGGGCTTTGTTTTAAAGCATCTATGGAGAGGTTTGACCGATATATCTAAGGCATTAGAGAATATATTTCAGAAAAAAAGAGGTGAATAAGGCATTCTCAAAATATGTAAATCTGGTTAGGCTAAAGGATGGTATAATGGATTGTCGGTCCATGATTGCTAAATGAGAAAAATATCTGAGAATTGATCTATTAAGCCAGGATTGGTGTTTAGCTTTTGTAAGGATTAATAAAGTGATACACAATACGGTATTGGTAGAAACCCAGTATAAGATAATGAACAGATGGTATATGGTTCCAGCTAAATTGGCAAATATACATCCTTGTAATTTTAATGTTTGCTGGAGATGTAGTAAAGCGGAGGGAACATATCTACACATGGTGGCGTTGTGAGAAAGTAAAAAAGATATGGAAACTTGCAGTTCAATTTTATGTTAAAGATTAACTTTAGGAATCAATTAATATGGCAGTTAAGAATGGAGAAGGGCCTAGGATGGTCTATAAACACAACAGTTAAAAATAATGTAATGAAAGAGAGAGCATTGCGTATAGTGTTGAGGCTGACATATTGATCCTGTCACATTGTTTTGGCCAGTTTGGTCTTACACAGAGAGAAAATAAGAATTGTTTGAATCTTCACACTTTCCTCATGCTGGCACCACAAGACTTTTTGTTGTCATTTCATGCAAGAAATCGGTGTGTTTGTAATGACAAGTTGACTGTTGGTAGAGGATTATTAAGAAAAGAAGATGATATTTATTAAGAAATTGTCAATTGTAATATGTTCTGTATGTCAATTTTGTGGAGAGAAAAAAAAGAAGCAGCAGATAGGCAGCTGGGTAACAGGAGATGAGGTAGTGGGTAAAGGAAGATGAAGGCCAGTTCTGTGTTGACTCAATCCAACAGATTTGCAAGATAGTGTGAATATTTTGATGAGGATAACTCAAAATTGCCATTACTCGAAAAGCCTGATACATCTAGCAGCCAGTGAAAAAGTCCTCCTCCAAGTTTAGATGATATTGTAACAGGTTGAGGTTTATGCTTATTTAATATTCATGCAATATCTGCCATAAATTCACACACACTCCATGAATATTTAGGATGACAGTTTGGCTATGTCCACAGCTCATTCACATTTGTACGTGGCTCAGTAGGACAATTAATAATTGTTGATATGACTAGTGGGCAATATACACATAAACTTATCCTGGGGCAAAGATGGAAAATATAGTATAGAAAAACAGATGGATTGAAAATATAAAAAGCCACAGGCTTATTACATTCTACAAATAATCTCCTATTGCATAAACCTTTATACACATTTGTATGTGAAAATAGTGAGAGACTCTTCAACAGATTGCTAAGATTAAAATGAATGCAATTTAATATCAGATCAGTACATCGCATTCACAAAAACTAGTTCTATATTAAATACACATAACAATACAAAACATCCAATACAACACAAATCATAACATTTGCACAATTTTCCTAAACATGCATGATATTAAAGGTACCTAATGAATGAGGGGCTTACCCAAGCTTGGCAGAGATTCTTTTCCTGGCCCTCTCTTGTTCTGTCCTGTACTCCTTTGCTCTCTTCTTCTCTCTACTACTCAACCTTGGTGGTATCCCTAGTCTTACAGCGAATGCCCCCTATCTACAACATGGTCTCAATCTGATTGGGTGAACACATTGCTATTGGGGAAACATTCCTTTTCTTTTACTTTGATGGGAGGTCCTTAAGTAATTCTTTTGATGTTTATAGTGGGTATTGTTAATGCTCCTTTTGATCATAACATTGGTTTTGGGATGCTATTGTTATGCCCCAGGAGGTGAGATAAAACCCAAAGACAGGGGAAAGACCATTGTGTGTTCAACAGATGTTATTTACAAGGTGTTATCCATATCCTGTATTCATATTCTGTTTGACATTAAAGGAATGAAATAGGTTTGATTCAACCTAATATCAACCCCTATACACACCTCACATACATATAGATCCACACATATATATATGCACAGACAAGCAATTACTTCTGTAACAGTCGCCCCCTTGTGGCCATTCAGCTAACTTGTGAGGCCACACTTATGATAATAATTGCTTGTATCTTACCTCCATTAAAGCCTTCATTCTTTTATGATGTGCCTTAAATAATCTGCTGAGTCGTATGGTTATTTTTATAAGAATCAACACCAATATCCCTTGTCCCACTAGCAAACCCTTGATTCCTACTTCTACCCATGTATTAGTCAGGACAAGACTGATATCCCCATCATGTAATAACTCATTTAAAACATAAACTGCCTTATCCATGTTGTTACTAATTTGCATGGTGTGGGTGCCTTTCCTCTCCAAGAGTTTGTGTAGATTTAACGATAATGGGTCTATATGAATGTCAAACACAGGAATATAAGCTTCAGGTCCCGGGACATCAGGTTCCCTGTCCAAAAGGAAGTCCTCCTTAAACACAGGGATAGGAGTGGTTACTACATTCCCAATGGTAGTGTACTCATATGGAGTAAAACAAAAGTTTGGGTAAGGTATAGGACACACCAGATCACCATAGAGGTATTCCTTATGGTTAGTCACCACGCAATACAGTCCATCCATATGGTCTGCCGCCTTCACCATAGGTGTTCTCCATTTCGTTAGCTGGATAGGACATCCAATTTCTGTAGAACAGCTTTGGCTTGTACCTTCCATTTATGCAGTTATCAATTTGTCCTTCTTCTGGGGTTCACTGTCCTTGATTCTATATCCCTCCAGTGTAGCTGCGGTTTCGTCTGCTGTAGACTTTTCCTGGCTTTCTGTGAATCTCTTTTGCTCTATGCCGCACACTAGAGTGTAAATTTCAAAAACATCACACCGACACAAGTACCGATTTTCTTTCACTGTGCAACATGCTGTGAGGGGTACTCTCCAAACTCCTTTGACTTACACTAAAAGTCCTGGTAAGTCAATTCTCTCTTTGTAGATGGTTTCTTCCAAGTATCCGACAGAATGTGTTGATGCCAGTCTACCAAAGACGGAGTTTTCTTGATCAAATACTGGTAAAGAGATGGTAAAAGATATGTACAGGTTGTTGTTGGATGAACAGGAAGATTCCTTACCGCGGCATCGATAAGGGCCTCTATTTGGATGTGGTGTCACTATACCCAAATTACAAACAGTAGATAATGGTAGCGGGTGACAGCTGTTACCTTTAGTACCTTGAGGGTAGTACCACTGGGCTAAGTCATCATCTTTGAGGATGTCCAGAATCGTACCTGACCATATATCCCTGAGGACATTACTGATTTTATTTATAACAAAATTATCATACGCTGTGCAGAATATTTCCCTCCCCACATGATTTTCCCTTACTCTTTTATTGTTAACCTCTATAAATTCATTAAGTTTTTCCCGAGTTTTAATAAACAGACCTGCAATATCATGCATGTTATAAACTGTCAATTTTTCCTCATCAGCCAGTCCCTTGATACCCTTTAGAGCCAGTTCCAAAACATGTTGCCCTTCTCTGCCTTCAAAGTTAGCCACATGCCTTAGAATCGCCTCCAAATCAGCCCTATCCCAGATCCAAAAAGCCCCGGTATAACTTCCATAAGCCCATTTATACCCTGAAGTTTCCTAGACCTGAAAGTGTCCCCCTGTGAAGGAATATTAGGGTCAAAAGAGGGTTCTTTGGTTTTACTGGCATGTGAGGATATCAAGTTATCACGGTGCCCGTGATCCCTTGTTTGACAGAGTGGAGCGTAGCCAATGGCAATGTACCAGAACAATCACGGAGGCAACACTTGCAAACGGTTAGACTGAATGGAGCGTAGCAACCAACAATTTTGTACCGGTAAATACGGTTGTGATGTATACAATATCTGGGATATTTTGTTTTTCAAACAAAAGAATCAGCTAGCTATAAACAATGCCTTATATAGCAATATAGGCCAATAAGCTTATTAATTGTGCACTTAATAATGCTTCTGTGTACTGTAGGTCAACTGTCTCTCAGTTTCCCAGCCTAATACCCTTATCTTATCCAAATAGCAACATTTAGATGTAGGCTTTACATTAATTAAACTCAGCAAATTGTATTCAGAAACTCACACTAGACCACATTTCAGAACCTACTTCTTAAAACAACAGAGGATGAAGCATACACAATAGATATGTGTACTATGTGCTTCTTTTATGACTTACCCAAAAATAACTATATATAAACATATACCTTAAGACAGTGTATACATGAATATATATAATTACTACTGTCTTATTTGTATATCTAAGCAAAGTAACACTCTCTTTATACATAGCCAATGAGATTCCTCCAGCTTACAGGCAGAAAGCCTCCGTCATCAGAGGTTAGAGGGAGAGGAACCGAGGCAGAGTGACTGGTTAGAGGGAGAGGAACCGGTGCAGAGCAGGTAACCGCAGTCTGTCCGTAAGCAGGTGCAGGGCAGCATTTATTACTTCAATTTCAGTCAAATAGAGATTTTTAAAACGCAATTAATACACTTTTACACTTATTTGCTATATAATTGTAACGGAAGAAGAAGGACACCGGGTCATCCTCAGCCGTCGTTTCGGGTCTCTCCTTCTTGAAGGCAGATTACACAGCATGGTTCCTACCGGTCAAGCAATAACCGGCTCGATCGAGCATTTGTGGTGTCGCAAACTCTGTGTCAGAGTCGGATGAAGGCAGCAGAGTCGTCAACTCTGTGTCAGAGTTGGAGGAAGTTGGTAGCATCAAGGTGAACAGGAGACAGTTGAAGGGACTTGGAGCAAGAGTCGGGTCACAGATAGGACCACAGGTCATAGAGAGTGAATAGCTCTACACCCGGTCGAAGGATAGCTGGAGGAACAGCGGAATCCATGTCAAAAGACCTGACAGTCTACGAATCCAAAATGCCAGACTCTGGTCAGGATTCGCAGGTAGCTGGCAGCAGGCCTTCAACGACACACAATACCTCTCTTGTATGGGCGTCCGAGAGAACACTTTCAACCATACAGGCACAAAGACACCAGGACTCGTTCTTATTGCAAAACGACTAACTCTTTATTAAGTGAAGCCACAGCATATTTATACACTCCAAACTACATTGACTTGGGCACAGTAGACATGACACGATGGGTGAGGTTACAGAGATAATACAATCATAACACATGAGACAAAGAACCAACAACAAATGGTTCAGGGCAACACAATAAGGCAGATATGACTGCATTATTACACAAAAGGCTTGACAGGGATAAACAATAGACAGCAAGGCTTGAGGGGTGGGACTACACACTCAAGGGACAATGGCCAGGGATTGATGCACTTCCTTGACTCGTTTGAATATTTTGCTTCAACCCTCACCAATCAGTTCGTACGGAGAGTCCGTTGTTCAACCAATCCCTAAGCTGTCTACTTTTCTCCATGTTAGGTCTATGGAAGACTTTTAAACCCTCTGCTCAGGGATTCGACCAAACCAATGTAGACTCACTGTCCCAGACTCCCCATGTTCGACCCGGTGTCGATGAGTCAAACACCGAGTTGGGAACCTCCCACTAGTAGTCGGTGAATGTGTAATCATGATGTCTCTCCCCATTTCGACATTTAAACAAGGCATGCTGCCCTAAAGTCCTCGACTGTCCATAATAAGGGCTTTAAACATTTGTACGCCCAGATAATAAGGGCTCCAGGTACGACAAAGTGTCCCCGGGTTCTTGTGTTATGGGCTGCGTAGTCATACGCCCAGATAATGATTTTAGTAATGGAGTATGATCCGTTACACTTCTCCCCCTTTTCAGTACCAAGCCAGCGGCAGCTTGGTCGAACGCTGGCTTGGGAAGTTAGACAAGCTCTGGAATGAAGGAGGGTAGCCCCTTTTATGGGCTGAGGAGTAAGTCAAGAGCCCCTTGTCCTGGGCTAGGAAATAACTGGTGAGGCCCTTGGCCTCTGCTATGCAATGACAGGTTGGCCCCTTGTCCTGGGCCAGGAAAATGTGGTAACCGCTGGTCCTGGGCTAACAGCATGTTTTGGGGCTTCTGCTGGTCCGTGACCCGGGCAGAGCTTGGGATAGACTCCCTGGGGTCTGAGGCTATTGGTTCTGGGTCCAGGACCAGTCTGTGCAGTGGAGTTCCATGGGAAAAAGGGGTTTCCACTAGCTCAACTGGATGGGGAGGAAACTGGTGCTGGCATCCCTCCCTTCTTATTCCAGGGGTCCAATTTGGGATCACACTGTGGAGAGATAGAGGCATCTCTCCATTTTCTTATGGCTGGTACCCCACAGTGGAAGGAAAAGGGGTTGCTCCCATTCTCCTGTGCTGGGGCAAAGTTCCAGGGCTCACAGGGTGAGATGTTGGTCCTACTTCTCAGGGTAGGTGCATCAAACTTGGGGCTGCAGGTGAGAACCTGAGTTCCATTCACACAATCAGGGGTATCACGGTGCCCGTGATTGCTGGCTTTTTCTGTCCGTTAGCTGTGAGGGCTCTCCATTGGTTGCCTGTGATTAGTCCGCCCAGTATTGCCTATATAGACTGGGCTCCTGCACCCTTTGAGGGCCCTTTCGTGGTGTCTCTATGTCAGTGATCACCTGCCTATGGATTCCTGTGTCTACTGGGCCTGCTTCTATCCCCTACTGCTTCAGTGTCAGAGTACCTACCCAGACAGCCAGTATACATTCCAGAGTGGTTCCTGCTTCCGTTCCTGATCCGGTTTGGCTGACGTTCCTGCTTCCGTTCCTGACCCAGTTTGGCTGTCGTTGCTGCTCCAGTATCCTGTTCTGGCCTGGCTGTCGCTCCTGTCCCTGGATCCTGAGTTGCATTCTTTCCTCTGGACTTTGGTCGCCTGGGCGACATTCTGACTACTGGGTTCCTCCATTGGTTGTACCTCTGGTACCAGGCTTAGGGCCTCCGTGTTGATCAGTACGCTGTACTGGTTTGTTCCATTATTACACCGGTTGCTTGCTGCCTCTGTTACAGCACCGGTAGGGCCTCCGTATTGTCCAGTACGCGGTACTGGTTTGCTCCAATATCACACCGGTTGCTTGCTGCCTCTGTTACAGCACCGGTAGGGCCTCCGTGTTGTCCAGTACGCGGTACTGGTTTGCTCCATTATCACACCGGTTGCTTGCTGCCTCCGTTACAGCACCGGTAGGGCCCCCGTGTTGGCCAGTACGTGGTACTGGTTTGCTCCATTATCAAACCGGTTGCTTGCTGCCTCCGTTACAGCACCGGTAGGGCCTCCGTGTTGTCCAGTACGCGGTACTGGTTTGCTCCAATATTACACCGGTTGCTTGCTGCCTCAATTACAGCACCGGTAGGGCTTCCGTGTTGTCCAGTACGCGGTACTGGTTCGCTCCAATGTTACACCGGTTGCTTGCTGTCTCCATTACAGCACCGGTAGGGCATCCGTGTTGTCCAGTACGCGGTACTGGTTTGCTCCAATATTACACCGGTTGCTTGCTGCCTCCATTACAGCACCGGTAGGGCTTCCGTGTTGTCCAGTACGCGGTACTGGTTTGCTCCAACATTACACCGGTTGCTTGCTGCCTCCATTACAGCACCGGTAGGGCCTCCGTGTTGTCCAATACACGGTACTGGTTTGCTCCAATATTACGCCAGTTGCGTGCATTACCAACTTTACAGCACCAGTAGGACCTCCCTGTTTGTCCAGTACGTGTTACCGGTTTGCTCCACATTATCACCGGTTGCTGATGCTACATCCATTACAGCACCAGTGGGGCTTCTATACTCTGTGTCACCTTGCTAGGCTGCCTTGCCCGGTATATTGGCAAGGCCGGTAGAGCCTCCTTCATAATGCTGTGACAGTCTCCAGGCTGCCTTGCCCAGTATATTGGCAAGGCCGGTAGAGCCTCTCGTATCTTGTGTTGCCAGTCTCCAGGCTGCCTTGCCCAGTATATTGGTAAGGCCGGTAGAGCCTACTGCATCTCATTGTGCCAGTCTCCAGGCTGCCTTACCCGGTATTTGGCAAGGCCGGTAGAGCCTACAAATATCGTATCATTGTTTGCTATAATACTTGAACCTGTTGTGTGTCTGTATCATATGTGTATGTTCAGGACCTGTGAGGGTTCTTATTAACTTTTCAATAAAGTTGTGTTTTTACCTTAACTCTGTGTCTGAGAGTCAAAACAAACCATGACAAGGGGTCACATAGCCACTGGGGAGGACCGTGGTCCCACTCCGCATGGCAGAAGCATCAGAGCCCCTGGAGAGAACACATTCTTCACTCTCCAGGGCAGTAGCAGCAGGGAAAGGGGCAACAATCTTTGGGCTGCGGGTGTGGACCTGCGTCACACTCACAGCAGCAGGGGTCACATAGCCACTGGGAAGGACCGTGGTCCCACTCCACATGGCAAGAGCATCAGGGCTCCTGGAGAGAACACATTCTTCACTCTCCAGGGCAGTAGCAACAGGGGAAGAGTCTATAATCTTTGGGCTGCTGGTGAGGACCTGCGTCCCACTCACCGCAGCAGGGGTCACATAGCTACTGGGGAGGACCATGGTCCCACTCCCCATGGCAAGAGCATCAGGGCCCCTGGAGAGATCACATTCTCCACTCTCCAGGGCAGTAGCAACAGGGAAAGGGGTTACAATCTTTGGGCTGCTGGTGAGGACCTGCATCCCACTCACCGCAGCAGGGGTCACATAGCCACTGGGGAGGACTGTGGTCCCACTCGCCATGACAAGAGCATCAGGGCCCCTGGAGAGACCACATCCTCCACTCTCCAGGGCAGTAGCAACAGGGAAAGGGGTTACAATCTTTGGGCTGCTCGTGAGGATGTGCATCCCACTCACCGCAGCAGGGGTCACATAGCCACTGGGGAGGACCGTGGTCCCACTCACCATGGCAAGAGCATCAGGGCCTCTGGAGAAACCACATTCTCCACTCTCCAGGGCATTAGCAACAGGGGAAGGGGCAATAAAATTGGGGCTGCTGGTGAAGACCTGCGTCTCGCTCACCACAGCAGGGGTAACAGGAAAAGGGGCCACATGCCCATCAGGCAGGACGTCTGTCCCCCTCTGTGATGCAAGGGCATTCTATGCGCTGAGTAGGAGCGAATTCCCACTCCTCAGGCCAGGGGTAACACAGTCCAGGGGTGCTGGTGAGGAATGTATCCCCTCTCACCAGTTCAGGGTCAGCAGTACTGTATTTTTTCAGCCTGCTGAGGCCCTCATCTTCAGATCCACCAACCCCATCAGGGGTATTCTTTGTACTGAGGAGGAACACATTCCCACTCCTTAGGCCAGGGGTAACAAAATCCAGGGGATCAGATTCACTGAACTCCTCATTGGATGATTTGCCCCTCCAGTCTTCTTCCTCCCTGTACCTCTTGAAATAATCTGACATACATATGTTCCACTTTGCACTCCTAGCTTACTAGGTCACTCAAGTTCTCCTGTAGGCTCATGGGGACATACCTCCCAAGCATGTCTTCTCGCTTGGCTCTCACTTCCCAGTGTCAGCTGGTGTCCAGACTGCCAAAGTAAGAATCTCCTTGATAGGCTTTCCACATAAGCCCTTGGATCATACATCGCAAGCGGGCTGGGGAAAAGGTTACGAGGATCTCAGGGCCATACTTGTGGTCCATGTGCTTTACCAGAGGCCAGTATGCGTCTTGCATTCACAGTTCTTCTTCAATGCAATAGTCCAACTCTGAGTGAAATTCTTCTGGTATAAGGTCGGCCAGTAGTGGCCCCCACAGGCACTGTAGGTCGTTGTACCGCTGTAGGTAGGAGTCCAGGGAATAATCCACCATGTTTTACCAGGTGGTGAAGGAGAAGATCCCACCGCTGCCACCAGTGTAACGGAAGCTGGAAGGACACCGGGTCAACCTCAGCCGTCGTTCCGTGTCTCTCCTTCTCAAAGGTGGATTACACAGAGTGGCAATAACCGGCTAGATCAAAGATTTGCGGTATTGCAAACTCTGTGTCGGAGTCGGATGAAGGCGGCAGTGTCGTCGACTCCGTGTCGGAGGAAGTTGGTAGCATCAAGGCGAACAGGAGACAGTCAAATGGAGCAAGAGTTGGGTTGCAGACAGGACCACAGGTCGAAGAGAGTGAATACCTCTATACCTGGTCGAAGTATAGCTGGAGGAACAGCGGATTCCACGTCGAAAGACCTGACAGTCTACGAATCCAAAAAGCCCGACTCTGGTCCAGATTCGCAGGTAGCTGGCAACAGGCCGTCGATGACACAGGATACCTCACTTGTATGGGCCTCAGAGAGGACACTTTCAACCATACAGGCACAAAGACACCAGGACTCGTTCTTAGTGCAAAATGACTAACTCTTTAGTAAGTGAAGCCACAGCATATTTATACACTCCAAACTACACTGACTGGGGCAAAGTAGACATGACACAATGGGCGAGGTTACAGAGATAATACAATCATAACACATGAGACAAAGAACCAACAACAAATGGTTCAGGGCAACACAATAAGGCAGACATGATTGCATTATTAAAAAAAGGCTTAACTGGGATAAACAATAGACAGCAAGGCTTGAGGGGTGGCAATACACCCTCAAGGGACAATGACTAGGGGTTGAAGCACTTCCTTGACTCATTTGAATATTCTGCTTCAACCCTGGCCAATCAGTTCGTACAGAGAGTCCGTTGTTTGACCAATCCCTGAGCTGCCAACTTTTCTCCATGTTAGGTCTATGGAAGACCTTTAAACTAATCTGATGTCGACTCACTGTCCCAGACTCCCTGTGTTCGACCTGGTGTCAATGAGTCGAACACAGAGTCTGGAACCTCCGACTAGTAGTCGGTGAATGTGTAATCATGATGTCTCTCCCTAGTTCGACATTTAAACAGGCATGCTGCCTTAAAGTCCTCAACTGTCTGTAATAAGGGCTTTATACGTTCATACGCCCAGATAATAAGGACTCCAGGTACGACAAAGTGTCCCCAGGTTCTTGTGTTATGGGCTGCACAGTCGTACGCCCAGATAATGATTTTAGCAATGGAGTAGGATCCGTTACAATACTCTATCTATTAAGGCTGACTTGTATAGGGGTGATAGATCTCATTTAATACATGGCTTAAGTATTGGTGTCGGAAGGTGTTTTGAAGATTTTAGAGAACTGGACTGAGTTTTGCACTTGGGCATAATCTGTATGGTAGTGATGGATTGCACATAAATGGTAAGGGAGCCACTGTGCTAGTGCATAGAGTACAAATAAAGGATCACAGTTGTGGAGTAGGGGTGGGGATAAATGTAGCTAATAGTGAGGAATTTATGTTACATGTGAATGTAGAAAAAAGAGGATTTTAGTCTTACCTGTTAAATCCTTTTCTCTTAGTCCATACAGGTTACTGGTAACTTTGGGTAGGTGATCCGCCCCTTTAATTTAGGCAGGAACAATTCTAGAATTGTATGCAGGGGGTGGAGCCTACCTTCCCTCCTTGGCTGCAGCTAGCCAACCAGCTCCAGTAAGATTTGAGACACTATTGACTAGATAGTAGAAGGGAAAGAAGACTGCTGTGAGCATGACCCTGAAGGACCGCATGACCCCGAAGGACCCCCACAGGCTGCCACTGGAGAGCCAAGCATGGTCTCTTGACAGGGTGGGAGACCATTAACCTGTATGGACTAAAATCCTCTTTTTTTCTGTCGTCCAATACAGGTTACTGGCAGGGGAGGGCTGCCCTGGGGGGCAAGGGGGCAATTGCTCCCTGGGCTGGTCATATGTCTTGGCTGGTGGGCTACTACCTCACTCAATCTCCTGATTGCTGATGTAAATGGAGCTACACAAGTGATTCCACAGAGCAGCAATCCAAATGGAGCTACGACAGTAGCATAACCCATTTCCTTTGTAAGCTCTGTGTTATCACTAGTGTAGCTTTACTTAAACTGTAAGCTCTGTGGTATTACTAGTTTAGTAAGGCAAGTACCAGGCTCAAGGCCCCGCAAAGTTACCAGAGCAGATATGAATCATCAGATCAGAGATAGCCCAACAAGGGAGTGTCAACAGACATTGAACAGGGGTACGACACCCCAACTGTTACACAGCACAATGAAGTAGAGCCAACAGGGCTCAAAAGTGAAGGAAGCACTAAGAACCGAAGAAGATCCTAGACAGGCAAGACTGCCTCCAGGATCTTCCTCCCAAAGCTGGCATCAGCCGATGCCAGCACATCAACACTGTAATGCTTCGAAAAGGTGTGCACAGACGACCAACTGGCAGCCTTGCACAACTGATCAGCGGAGGCCTGATTCTTGTAAGCCCAAGAAGCCCCAATAGATCTAGTAGAATGAGCGGTAACCCGAAAGGGAACAGGCTTCTTCCTCAGCTCGTAAGCCTTAAGAATAGTGGACTTGATCCATGACTCAATAGTAACCTTGGATGCAGGTCTTCCTGCCCTGACCCTCAGGAATAATGAACAGCGCATCAGATTGCCTGATAGACTCAGTGCGATGTACATAAAATGTGAGACAACAAACCACATCTAACAAGTGGAGAACCCTCTCCTTGTCAGAGGTAGGGATCAGGGTAGAAAGAAGGCACCACAATCTTCTGACTAATGTGGAACTCCGAAACCACCTTCAGGAGAAACTCCTGAGAAGTGTGAAACACCGCCTTGTCCTTCTGAAACACCAAAAAGGGTTGTTTACAGAACAGAGCATGTAACTCCCCAACACGGCGAACAGAGACGATCGCCAGGAGAATGGCATGTTAATGCGGAAAATAGGATTTTAGTCTTACCTGTTAAATCCTTTTCACTTAGTCCATACAGGTTACTGGTACACTGGGAGGCGATCCGCCCCTTTAAGTAGGCAGGAACATTCTCTAAATGTATGCAGGGGGTGGAGCCTCCCCTCCCTCTTAGGCTGCACCTCAGTCAGAACAAGCCAGAATGATTTGAGACACTAACACTGACCAGAGATAGGAGAAGAGAAGACCCCTGTGAGCATGCCCCAAAGGACTCCCACAGCATGCCACAGGAGAGCCAAGCATGGTCTCTTGACAGGGTGGGAGACCAGTAACCTGTATGGACTAAGTGAAAAGGATTTAACAGGTAAGACTAAAATCCTATTTTCACTGTCGTCCAATACAGGTTACTGGTACACTGGGATGTCCAAACATTGAGTTTCCCAGAGGCGGGAAGAAGGCAAGGACCAGGCGCAAGGCCCCCAGAGTCACCAGAACCTCTCTGAACCAACCGGTCATAGATCCCAACAATCAGAAGTGTCAACGGAGACCAACGAGGGGTAAGAACAGACCCCAAGAACAAAACACAGCTCACTGAACCAGAGCTAACAGGGCTCAACAGCAAGGAAGCACTGAGAATCTCAGAAGAAGAAGAAGATCCTAGACAGGCAAAACTGCCTCCAGGACCTTCCTTCCAAAGCTGGCATCAGCCGAGGCCAGCACATCCACACGGTAGTGCTTTGAAAACGTGTGCACAGAGGACCAAGTGGCCGCCCGGCACAGCTGATCAGCAGATGCTTGATTCTTATAGGCCCAAGAGGCCCCAATTGATCTGGTAGAATGAGCAGTGACCCGAAAGGGCACATGTTTATTCCGCAATTCGTAAGCCTTACGAATAGTAGATTTTATCCAAGATGCAATGGTCACCTTGGATGCCGGTCTCCCTGCCCTAGGCCCCTCAGGAATGACAAACAGAGCGTCAGACTTCCTGATAGACTCAGTGCGATGAACATAAAATTTGAGACAACGCACTACATCCAACAAATGAAGATCCCTCTCCTTGTCAGAGGAAGGGTTAGGGCAGAAAGAGGGCACCACAATCTCCTGATTGATGTGAAATTTGGAGACAACCTTAGGCAAAAATTCCTTGGAAGTGCGAAGCACAGCCTTATCCTTGTGAAACACCAGATAAGGAGGTTTACAAGACAAGGCTTGTAATTCTGCCACCCGGCGAACTGATACAATAGCCAAAAGGAAGGCCATCTTCCAGGTCAAAAGGCGTAAAGGAATAGTAGCCAAGGACTCAAAGGGGGGTCGTTGGAGAACCCCCAGAACTAAATTAAGGTCCCACTGAGGAGCCGGACTCTTGAAAGCGGGACGAACATGAGCCACACCTTGGAAGAAAACTTTGACGTCAGGAATAACGGCAATGCGCTCCTGGAAAAAGACAGAGAGCGCTGAAGTCTGAACCTTGAGAGAACTCAGACTGAGTCCCTTATCAACACCATCCTGCAAAAAGGCCAGGACAGTAGGAAGATGAAAATCATGCGATAGATCCCCATCAGCACACCATGCAACAAAAGTTGACCAGACTCGGTGATAGATCTTAGAAGACACAGGCTTACGAGCACGTAGCATCGTAGACACCACAGAAGAGGAAAAACCCTTTTTCTTCAAAATTGAGGATTCAACCTCCAAGCCATCAAATGAAGACGATGAACATTCTCCTTCCACAGGTAGCCTTGTAGCAGAAGATCTGGATGAGAGGGAAGCGGAAAGGGCTCCGCTAGAGACATTGCCATCAGATCCGGATACCAGGACTGACGAGGCCAATTCGGAGCGATTAGAATACCTGGACAACGCTCCACCTTCAGCTTCTGGATGACTCTGATCAAAAGTGGAAGATGAGGGAAGATGTAGGATAGGGAGAATTCCCAAGGGATTGACAAGGCGTCCACTGCCAGGGCCAGTGGATCCCTCCACCGAGAGCAGAACACTGAAACCTTCCTGTTGTGCCTGGTTGCCATCAGGAACCCCCCACATCTGGGTTAGAAGGTGAAACACCTCTGGATGAAGAGCCCACTCTCCGCTGTCGACTGTGTGACGACTGAGAAAGTCTGCCATGACGTTGTCTACGCCTGGAATGTGTACCGCTGAGATGACGGGAACATAAGCTTCCGCCCAAGACAAAATGGCCTTGACCTCTAACCATGCAGCGAGACTTCTTGTTCCGCCTTGCCTGTTGATGTAAGCCACTGCGGTGGCGTTGTCGGACTCTACTCTGACTGTACAACCCTCCAGTTGAGATTCCCAGTGTCTCAGGGCAAGGAAGATGGCACGTAGTTCCAGAATGTTGATGGAGAGGAGAGATTCCTCCAATCCCCACTTCCCCTGGGCAATGAAGCGACCCAACACTGCCCCCCATCCCAGGAGGCTGGCATCCGTCGTGACTGTGGTCCAATAAGGGATCTGGAAGGATCTCCCTTTCAGGAGATGAGACAGATCCAACCACCATTCCAAGCTCAACTCGACATGAGGAGGTAGAGAGACGGATAGCTGCAGATGGTCTGGACGATTCCTGCACGTCTGGATCATGAACCTCTGAAGTTCCCTGGTGTGTACCATAGCAAATGGCACCGCCTCTATTGTGGAAATGAATTTCCCCACCAGAGAAGTCAATTTCGGCACTGGAATCCGCTCGAGAGCCAGAATTTTTGATACTCGGAGAGCAATCTGATGAGCCACCTCCTCTGGTAGAAACACCATGCACCGCTGAGTGTCGAACAGGAGACCCAGGAAGATTATCTGCTGAGATGGAGCCAAGTCTGACTTGTCCAGATTCACAATCCATCCGTGGCGATTGAGTGTCTGAATGCAAGCCTGAACCTGCTGGTGAAGGATCTCCGCTGATGAAGCTTTCAAGAGTAAATCGTCCATGTAGGGAGTCACTCTGATGCCATCCCGATGGATTACTGCTATCAAAGCTCCCAAGACTCGCTGAAAAACCTGCGGAGCTGTTGTCAGTCCAAAGGGAAGAGCTGAAAACTGAAAATAACCTCTGTGGCAGGCAAACCTGAGATACCGCCTGCTCTCTAGATGGATAGGGATGTGCAGATATGCATCCTGAAGATCCAGGGAGGCAAGGAATTCCCCCGGAGATATAGCAGCTATCACAGTGCGCAGAGATTCCTGTCGATAGTGGGTACTCACAACAAAGGAATTGAGATCTTTGAGGTCCAAAATAGGACGAGCTCCACCGTCCTTTTTGGCCACAACAAACAGGTTGGAATAGAATCCTGAACCTGTGTCCTCTGGAGAAACTGGTTCCAGGACTTCTTTGTCCAAAAGATCCTGAATAGCGTCATCGAATAGACGCCTTTTTGTGGGGTCCTGAGAAGGATGAGTAAAATGGAACCGAAAGGGAGGAAGAGAAAAGAAAGGGATCCTGTATCCCTCTGACACCACCTGAAGAACCCAAGGGTCCGCCACTGAATCCTCCCAAACCCCGCGAAAGATGTGAAGACGCCCACCTACAGCCGGATGTGGACCCGGGTTCGGCGAGTCATGCCGAAGCAGTCTTGGAAGCCTTGGCCTTGGGGGCAACTTTGGGCTTCCAGGACTGTTTGGGCTTGGAGGAGGTGCGCGGAGCAGGCGGAACTGCCTGGGACGCGGGGCGTGTCTCAGTTTGGAAGGAACGAAAGGACCAATAACGTTTAGCTGGGAATTTCTTTTTAAAGACTGAGGGTAGAAGAGTACTTTTACCTCTAGTAGCCTAGCTAATCAATTCCTTTAGCTCAGCTCCAAACAGGGAAGTCCCTTGAAAGGGCAAAGAAAGCAAAACTTTCTTGGAAGCGGTGTCAGCAGACCAAATCTTTAGCCAAAGAGCGCGTCTAGCCACTACAGAAGAAGTGGAGGCCCTCGCCATCATGCGAACTGCGTCAAAAGCAGCGTCAGAAACATAATTCTGAGCTTCAGAAATATTAGCAAGGAGTTGCAACTGCTCTGACACTGGAACATCTTGGCGAACCGCCACAGTAAGCTGTTCAGTCCAGACCGCAATGGCCCGGTTAACCCACGCCACAGCAAAGGTTGGACGCATAGAGGCAAAAATAGACTTAAGACAAGTCTCTAACTTTTTGTCTGTCCAATCCTGTAAAGCAGAAGCATCAGATACACCCAAAGCAGTAGATTTAGACAACCTAGAAACTGGAGCATCCACCTTAGGAGGATGAACCCATTTAGCCAGTTCAGTCTCGGGAAAAGGATAAAGTTTGGCAAACTTTTTTGAGACTGAAGAGGACTTATCAGGATTTTTCCACGCATCAGAGACTAAGTGTTCAAGAGTAGGATTAGTAGGAAAACATGTAACAGCCTTAGAAGGTTTCTGAAACACGTCCGTTGGGTCAAGAGTAGATTCCTGGCACAAGGGAAGATTGAGGGTGGTCAGCACAGCTCTGATCAAACCCTCAGCAGAGAGTTCAGGATCACATTCAAAAGGGTCCCCAACCGATCTGGTAGACTCAATAACTGTACCATCCTCAACATCAGAATACTGCAACAATTCTTCAGAAGAAGAATCATAGGCGTCAGGAGCTCCCTGTGGCTTGGGCAGGGAGGTCCTGACAGTGGAGGGGGTCTGCCATACTTGAAGAGCCCCCTGAACCTGAGAGGGAAAGAGCTGAAGAGTGGATCTGAGATCCCTAGTTGCAGCCTTGAACTCTTTCACCCATGTTGGCTCAATAGTGTGACTGGAAGGCCCTGGGTTGCTGCCATGACCTTCCGCACAAGTTGGGCATAAATGACCAGAAAATTCTCTAGGTAGCCCTGTACAGATAGGAATCATCCAATTAAAGTGTGAAAGATTAAATATTCACCCCAGAAACATTTAAAATGGCTGCCGCGACGGGAGCCAATCAGAAAAAGGGCGCGAACCGAGCACTCATGGGAAGCGTAGTTTTCCTCACCAAGTACCCCAAAACAGTGCCTGAAGCCCCCCCGAATCCCCCAACACACTCAAACATACAACCGGATGATAGAGCAAGGGAAGACAAATAAAATGAGCCCACTCTGAAGTCGCTATGTGAAGCGGTTCCAGAGATACGTCCCACACAGTGTAAGCCCATAGAGAGTAAAGGAGCAATGGCGTCTATGCGGGAAAAGCGAGCTTAAAGGCGCGGAACATTATTTCTAATAAACTTTTCTCTTAAAGTAAAAGTTCCATAACGCATAGCAAACATATGTACTATGAAAACAAACATTACCCAACCAAGGCAAAAGTTGAAAATGCCCATAAAATTGGAAAACCCAGCAGAGAAAGGGTTAAATCCCACATAAACTGCTCCAAAACTCAGACATACACATATACATTGCATTAGCAAGATATATAAAAACACCCAATGAGTGCTGGAGTGCACAATGAGAACTCCTAAGTACAAGCCCAATGAAAGGACACTGAGGGACAAGTGGACCTTCGGCACTCAAAGGGTGGCTCACCTTTCTGCAGGACTTCTGTCTTCAGGTTCCAAGATAAGAAAAGAATTACCACAGAGGATAATCCCCAGGGAAATACTTGAAATCAAGTCATTCCCTCATCAGGGCAAAAGGTCCACCAGAAGTACCCTGGAAGCTGTGCTATCCACTTTAAAGAGGGCATTTGACAGTGTTGGTAACCCGCCTAATGGTGGTATTCCATATTTGTAAAAATAACAAAGAAACTAAAACTTGAAGAGAGCTATTCTCTGCCTGGTGTGAACACACCAAGGAACAAATCATTCTGGCTTGTTCTGACTGAGGTGCAGCCTAAGAAGGAGGGGAGGCTCCCGCCCCTGCATACATTTAGAGAATGTTCCTGCCTACTTAAAGGGGCGGATCGCCTCCCAGTGTACCAGTAACCTGTATTGGACGACAGTGAAAATGGCCTAAAACTCAAAGGGAGGGAGCTGAAGAATGCCCAAAACCAAGTTAAGATCCCACGGAGGACTGGGATTCTAAAAGACAAGACGAGTATGAGCAATGCCCTGAAAGAAAACCTTGACATCAGGAAGAATGGCAATGCACCTCTGCAGAAGTCTGAACCTTAAGAGAACTCAGACTGAGACCCTTATCCACACCATCCTGCAAGAAGGCCAGGACAGTAGGCAGATCAAATTCCTGAGACAGGTCCCTATCAGCACAACAAGATGGAAAGGTCGACCAGACACGATGGTAGACCTTAGAAGAAACAGGTTTGCGGGCACTAAGCATATGTTACAGCTTACCTTGCTTTCAGCATCATCTACAGGAACGAGGCTTCAAGCATGCAGCAGGCCTCTGTTTTATGTGTTTGCTTCCTGTAGTCTCCTCCTACCTACTTCCTACCTCTGAGCTGCTCCTCCTACTTCCTGTGGAGGGGTTTAAAAGGCAGACTGAGTCCTGACTCAGATGCCCTTGAGTTGTTGTTCATAGCAGTTCTGTTACCCTGGTCTCCGTGTATGACCTGGCTAGTCTTCCATCCATTCTAGTGCTGACCGGTGGCTCTGTCTGACTATTCTTTTGCCTAAGCATTACTAGTGGACATCCAATCTGGTGCAGACTTGTGGCTCTGGCTGACTACCTGAACTGTGTATGACCTGGCTTGTCTGACTACCCCCTCTGGTGCTGACTTATGGCTCTGTCTGACTATTCTTTCGTCTTTTCCCCTGGTGATCAGACACCCAATCAAGTGTGGGCCTGGGGCTCTGGTAGACTAAGCTCTGATACTGACTGCAGGCGTGAGTCAGTTCGCTCCATACTGACTGTAGGTGTGAGTCAGTTACGTAACGTTGGATCGGGATCTTGAGTTCCGGTTCCTGCTCTTGGTTCCCGTTGAGACTACCAGTGGCTAAGGCCTAGTCTCCAGCAGTGTGGTCTAGCGTTGTAGCCTATTATTCCTGATAATAGTGCTTGCTGGCTGGTAACCCTCTGCGTGTGTGTGTGTGTGTGTGTGTGTGTGTGTGTGTGTGTGTGTGTGTGTGTATATATATATATATATATATATATATTTATATATATTGTTCTTTCTATCATTTGGTTAATAAATTGCATTAACTGTACCGTACTGATTCCTGTACTTCTCTGGGTAACTGTGACAGTACGCAAGGGCCATGAGTTCTGCAGGTGACAGCAGAACGGTATTCCAAAGCATCCTGGATAGGATGGCGACACTGGGTCAAAGACTAGACCAGTTGTCTTTAGCCATACAGACGGTTTTGCAGCGTACTGCAAACCTTGAACAAATTTGTTCACAACTGTTGGCCCCTCCCGATCCCTCCTGGCACCAGTTCAACCCGCCTCAGTTGACGCAGGCACGGTCAAGAGGCTAACTGGTTCCGCTCAGTTCCCACAGCGGTATGGTGGGGATCCAGATGGTTGCCGTGGTTTCCTAAATCAATTGGGAATATATTTTGAGTTGGTACCATATGCGTTTCCGAATGAATGTAGCAAGGTGGGCTTCCTCATCTCTCTTCTCACTGGCCGGGCATTGGCATGGGCCAACCCATTATGGGAGACTAATAAGCCTACTGTGCATAATTTCTTGGAACTTGTAAATTGCTTTAGACGTGTTTTTGACAGACCAGGCCGCGTGGTTCTGGCTTACAAACATCTGATGACCCTGCGGCAGAGCATGCGCACGGTGGCTGATTATGCCATAGAGTTCCATACTCAGGAGGCTGAGGTGGACTGGAATAATGAAGCATTGATGGCCATGTTTTTCCAAGGGCTCTGCGATACTATGAAGGATGAGATCATGGCACGCAACCTTCCTAACGAGTTGGACAGATTAATCGAGTTTTGTATCTGAATGGATACTAGAATCAGGAAGTGTCCCTCATTTAAGGTGTACATGCAAAGGTCCTCTAGCAAAAGACCAGGCCGTTATTCAGGCCCACCCTATCCTCCCTCACTTCCCGTGCCTCCTAGGTTTGTCCAGGATGAGATGGAACCGATGCAGGTGGATTCTGTGGTTTGTGGGCAGCCTATCGTTGGGGAACAGTCACGAAGGCCTCTGGGCTATATTTCCGCTCCTATGTCTGACCCATCCTATCCTCCCTCGCCTCCCATGCCTCCTGACCTTGTCTCTGAGAGTGGTGAGCCTAGAATGGTTGGCGCCACCCGTTTGTCCCAGGAGGAGAGAGCCTTTAGGAGGAGGGAAGGCCTCTGTCTGTACTTTGGGAGAGCTGGACATTTGTTGCGCTCCTGTCCAGCATGTCCTGAGAGACACTCAAATTTTCGACCCGGTAGGAGGCAAATGATTGGCGAAATCTTCTTGGTCCAGGAGAATTTGTTGAACAAGCCCATGCTGAAGGCTTGTATTTACTGGGCTAACTGGTGTCAGTTCCAGCGTTACTAGACACAGGGGCTGCCGGCTGCTTTATTGATGCGGGGTTTGCAGCCAGCATGAATATTCCGTTGTTGCCGTTGGAGTCTCCTTTGGCAGTTGAAGCCATTGATGGCAGGCCATTGCAGCCCTCACATATTACTCATGAAACAGTATTGTTAACCCTGAGAATTGGAGACCTACATACGGAAACCCTGAAATTCCAGGTGATTAATTCTCCGCATTATGCCATGGTGCTGAGATTTCCTTGGGTGCAAAAACATAATCCCAGAATGGACTGGCAAACTTGTGAGGGTTTTGTCTTGGTCTCCACGTTGTTCGAAGTATTTTCTGACTTGTCCCGTACTAGCCACCCTGCACCTAGTTCACTCCTTCTGGAGGAATACTCATCCTTTATTGACGTCTTCAGTGAAAGTCAGGCTGAGGCACTACCTCCACACAGACCTTATGATTGTGCTTTGGAACTTTTGCCCAGTTCCAAACCTCCTAGGGGTCATGTGTATCTCTTGTCTGTGGAAGAGAATAAAGTCATGGAGGAATATGTGTCTGATGCGTTGGATAGAGGCATTATTCAAAAATCCACATCTCCTGCTGGTGCTGGATTCTTTTTTGTCAAAAAGAAGGATGGTGCTTTACGTCCATGTATTGACTTCAGTGGCTTGAACAAGTTGATGGTGAAAAAGTTTATCCCATTCCGTTAATTACTGAACTCTTTGACCGTGTCAAAGGGTCAAGAATATTTACTAAATCTCAGAGCGGAGTACAATTTGGTACGCATTAAGGAGGGACACAAATGAAAGACAGCTTTTAATACCCAGAGTGGGCATTATGAGTATTTAGTGATGCCTTTTGGTCTGTGTAATGCTCCAGCTGTCTTCCAGGAATTCATAAACAATGTTTTGAGAGAACTTTTACAAAGTTGCATGGTGGTATATCTAGATGATATCTTGATTCATTCTCCTACCCTGGAGACGCACCAGGCTGACGTATCTAAGGTCCTGAGTCTCTTACGTGAGAATAAGCTCTTCTGCAAGCTTGGAAAATGTGAATTTGATAAGCCTGAGGTGACATTCCTTGGCTACGTTATTTCCGCGGCTGGATTTGCCATGGATCCGCAAAAATTGTTGGCCGTCCTTAATTGGCCTCGTCCCATGGGCCTTAAAGCAATCCAAAGATTCCTAGGATGTGCAAATTATTATCGGAAATTTATTAAAAAATTTACTTCTACTGTCAAACCTCTCACTGAAATGACCTGTAAAGGGGCCAAGACTACAGAGTGGTCCCAGGAGGCTATTCTGGCATTTGAGAAATTAAAAGCCGCCTTTGCTATAGCTCCAATTCTTGCACTTTCCGATCCTTCCCTACAATTTACCT
Source organism: Rhinophrynus dorsalis (assembly GCA_037306005.1). NCBI lineage: Eukaryota > Metazoa > Chordata > Amphibia > Anura > Rhinophrynidae > Rhinophrynus > Rhinophrynus dorsalis. The sequence continues at coordinate 355,762,399 of CM074721.1, forward strand.
TGGAGGTTGATGCCTCAGAGGTAGGCGTGGGGGCATTGTTGTCTCAGCGTTTTGCTCCCGGAGAGGCCTCACGTCTCTGTGGATACTTTTCTAAAAAATTGTCTAAGTCTGAGAGATTATACCAGATTGGGGATAGTTGTTGGCCATAATTCTCGCTCTAAAGAATGGAGACATCTCCTGGAGGGTTCGAGGTTTCCTATTCTGATCCTGACGGATCATAAAAATTTGATTTATCTTTCTGAGGCTAAGCGCTTGTCTGCCAGACAGGCTCATTGGGCACTATTCCTGTCACAATTCAATTTCGTAGTCTCCTACCTTCCTGGGTCAAAGAATGTTAAGGCAGACGTGTTGTCTCACCAATTCTGTTCTCTGACTAGGGAGGAAGATCCTCCTACTCCGATCATTCAAGCTGATCGTATTCTTGCCACAATTCGCACTTGTATCACTTTTCGTCTGGGTGAGGAGATTTTGGCCGCCCAGACTGCTGCTCCTGTTGAGAAACCTGAAGGCTGTTGCTTTGTGCCAGCACAATTGTGCATTAAGTTACTGGAGATGTATCATGTGTCTAAAATAGCTGGTCACATTGGTCGAGACCAATTGATATGGTCCTTGTTCCGTGTTTTCTGGTGGCCTAGTCTGAGAGCCGATTGTGTTGCTTTCACGGCAGCCTGCCCAAAATAAGTCACCCCGACAATTACCAGTGGGTTTATTACAGCCAGTGGCCAATGGGGAACGCCCTTGGTCACACTTATTGATTGATTTCATGGTTGAACTTCCGAGCTCTATGGGTTATACAGTTATTTTGATGATTGTAGACAAGTTCTCAAAGATGGCCCACTTTGTATCACTTAAAGTATTGCCTTCCGCTAAAGAGTTGGCGGTGGTGTTTGCCAGAGAGGTCTTCCGATTACATGGCATTCCTAAAGTCATTGTCTCTGATAGAGGAAGCCAGTTTGTGTCCCGGTTCTGGAGGCGTTTCTGCGCTCAAATAGGCATTCAATTGGCATTCTCATCTGCGTACCACCCTCAAATAGTGTGGCAGAAAGGGCCAACCAAGCCTTGGAGCAATTCCTACATTGCTACATTTCTGACCACCATGATAATTGGGCTGACCTGTTGCCTTGGGCGGAGTTTGTTCGGAACTATGCTGTTAATTCTTCAGCTAAGAGTTCTCCTTTTTCGGTCAATTATGGTTTTCAACCTGAGGTTCTGCCTGAGACCTTCCAAGCACAGTCTATTCCAGCTCTGGAGGAGCATTTGAGGGCACTCCATTCCTCTTGGGTGCAGGTACAGTGGATCCTACATGGTTCGGTACAGCTACAAAAGAGGCAGGCTGATTGCAGGCAACTGCCGGCTCCTACTTTCCAAGTAGGTGACAGGGTATGGTTGTCATCCCGTAATTTATTTGCACCTCGATTTATCGGTCCCTTCCGAGTGTTGCGCAAAATCAATCAGGTGGCTTATGCTCTGGAGCTTCCTGCTAATATGCGGATCCATAATGTATTTCACGTTTCACTGCTAAAGCCCTTGGTCTGCAACCGGTATACTATTGCTCCTATTCGCCCTGCTCCCATGAGAGTTGCAGATCACGAGGAATACGAAATACAAAATATTCTGGAATCCCGTATGGTCCGAGGGCACCTACAGTACTTCATTCACTGGAAGGGTTATGGTCCAGAGGAGCGCTCCTGGGTTCCAGAGGTTGACATTCATGCTCTTATCTTGGTGCGCAGGTTCCACGCACGTTTTCCTGACAAACCCCGGCCGGCTCCGAGGAGGAGGGGCCTTTAAGGAGGGGGTACTGTTACAGCTTATCTTGCTTTCAGCATCATCTACAGGCGCGAGGCTTCAAGCTTGCAGGCCCCTGTTTTATATGTTTGCTTCCTGTACTATCCTCCTGCCTACTTCCTCCCTCTGAGCTGCTCCTCATACTTCCGGTGGAGGGGTTTAAAAGGCAGACTGAGTCCTGACTCAGATGCCCTTGCGTTGTTGTTTATAGCAGTTCTGTTACCCTGGGCTCTGTGTATGACCTGGCTAGTCTTCCATCCATTCTAGTGCTGACCCGTGGCTCTGTCTGACTATTCTTTTGCCTAACCCCTAATAGTGGATATCCAATCTGGTGGCTCTGGCTGACTACCTGAACTGTGTATGACTATCACGGTGCCCGTGATTTGCTGCCTTTCCTGTCAGTTACCTGAATGGCTCTCCAATGGCTGTCTGCTTTCAACCCACCCAGTATTGCCTATTTAGACTGGGCTTGGGCACCCTTTGGTTGCCTTTTCGTGGTGTCTCTATGTTGCCTGCACCTGCATTGTGTTCCTGAGCTTCCTGGGCCGTCTACTATCTATGCTCTCCAGTGATCGCCTGAGTTCCTTTTTGACAGCTTCCTCGGTTCCAGCTTCCGTTCCTGATCCGGTTGGGGTTGCTGTTCCTGCTGCCGTTCCTGTTCCGGTTGACTGCCATTGATGATCCTGCTTCCTGTCCTGTACCAGCTGTGTTCCTGCTCCTGGATGCCTGAAGAGTGTCTCCTTCCTCCAGTCACCTTTGGCGACATTTTCATTCACTTTGTTTGTGTATTCCAGTACGCGGGTACTGGTTCACTCCATGTTAACCGGCTGCTTGCTGCGTTCCTTACAGCACCGGTAGAGATTGTGTAACTCCACTACGCGGGTACTGGTTCGCTCCATGTTAACTGGCTGCTTGCTGCGTTCCTTACAGCGCCGGTAGAGATTGTGTAACTCCAGTATGCGGGTACTGGTTCACTCCATGTTAACCGACTGCTTGCTGCGTTCCTATCACGGTGCCAGTGATTCGTGCTATCCTGTGTCTATCACTTGCTGGAGGCTCCTCATTGGCTGTCTACTGTCAGCCCACCTCACGTTGCCTTTTTAAACTCAGTCCGGGCACCCTTTGGTTGCCCTTTCGTGGTGTCTCTGACAGCATCTTTTCTGTGCTGCCTGCCATGCTGATTGGGCCTGAGTTCCAGAATACCAGAGTTCCAGTGTTTCAGAGTTCCTGAGTCTACCTGTTCCTGTGTACCTGCCTGCTTGTCCTTCCAGTCGGTTCCGGTTGTTCTCCGTGGTTGCTGATGTTCCGGTCGCCTGTCAGTTCAGCGGTGTTCATTCCGGTTGATCCTCTGCCTGGTCTCAGTGGTTCCCTGTCTGCAGTCGCTGAGGCGACATTTCTCTCATTTCGCTCTGGTGATATTCCTACTGTTGGCTCCAGCGTGCGGACGCTGGTTTACTACATTTAACCTGGTGGCGCATACTACTGTTGGTTCCAGCGTGCGGACGCTGGTTTACTCCATTATACCTGGTGGCTTATATTACTGTTGGTTCCAGCGTGTGGACGCTGGTTTACTCCATTAAACCTGGTGGCTTTTACTATTGTTGGTTCCAGCATGCGGATGCTGGTTTACTCCATTTAACCTGGTGGCTTATACTTTGTTGGTTCCAGCGTGCGGACGCTGGATTACTCCATTCAACCTGGTGGCTTATACTATTGTTGGTTCCAGCGTGCCAACGCTGTTTTACTCCATTAAACCTGGTGGCTTATACTACTGTCGGTTCCAGCGTGCGGACGCTGGTTTACTCCGTTAAACCTGGTGGCTTATACTAGTGCTGGTTCCAGCGTGCGGACGCTGGTTTACTCCATTAAACCTGGTGGCTCATACTACTGTTGGTTCCAGCGTGCGGACGCTGGTTTACTCCATTAAACCTTGTGTCATTACTACTGTTGGTTTACTCCAGTACGCCTTGCGGTTCACATTCCTCAGTTGGTCCCAGCGTGCGGACGCTGGTTTACTCCCTGACTGTAGTCAGGTACTGTGAGGTCCGAGTTGCTGTCCAGTCCCTATGCAGTTGTCTTGTAGTTCTCTGGCATAAGACTTCTGTTTGAGCGAGACCGCTTATCCTAGTTGCTACCTCATCCATCCTACTGTCATTGTCACCTGACAGTCAGTTGATTCCAGGAAGGTCTCCTCTCTTGGGCTGCCCTGCCCGGTATTGGTAAGGCTGGTAGAACCTATTCACGTTGCTATCCTTAAGGTTGCCTTACCCGGTATTGGCAGGGCCGGTAGAGCCTACTCACAGTATTCCCTCCGGCTGCCTTGCCCGGTATTGGTAAGGCCGGTAGAACTGGTACGTTACCATCTCACGGTTGCCTTACCCGGTATTGGCAAGGTCGGTAGAGCCTGCTACTGCTATTTCGTCTGAGTTGCCTGGGTTGCCTTGCCCGGTATTATTGACAAGGCCGGTAGAACCTATTCATATGGTCATTTGCTTATTTGTATTGTTTGTATGTGTATGATAGCCCTATGGGATTGCCTTAACTTTTAAATATAAGTTATGTTTTTACCTAAACCTTAAATCTGAGAGTCTTAACTAACCGTGACAGTTCCTTACAGCGCCGGTAGAGATTATGTTACTCCAGTACGCGGGTACTGGTTCGCTCCATGTTAACCGGCTGCTTGCTGCGTTCCTTATAGCACCGGTAGAGATTGTGGAACTCCAGTACGTGGGTACTGGTTCGCTCCATCTTAACTGGCTGCTTTCCTTACAGCACCGGTAGAGATGGTGTAACTCCAGTACGTGGGTACTGGGTCACTCCATTATTTAGTTGGGTGTTCTCTATATCTTGATAACCCAGCTGGCCTCTGTCTGTCCATCATAGGCGACTGGCTAGTTGCACCTTTATGCCAGTCGCTGAGGCCATCCCTGTCTGTGTTCCAGTACTTGCAGCCTCCAGGCTGCCTTGCTCGGTATATTGGTAAGGCCGGTAAAACCTATTCCTTCTTGTGCCAGTCTAAGGTTGCCTTACCTGGTATTGGCAAGGCCGGTAGAGCCTCATTCCTGGTGTTACCAGCCTCTAGGCTGCCTTGCCCAGTATATTGGCAAGGTCGGTAGAGCCTCCATCTCCTCGGTTGCTAGCCTTCCAGGCTGCCTTGCCCAGTATTTTGGTAAGGCCGGTAGAACCTATTCCATCTTGTGCCAGTCTAAGGTTGCCTTACCCGGTATTGGCAAGGCCAGTAGAGCCTGTCTTACATTCTGTATACCACTACTCACTATGACTATGTATTGAAGATATATGTTGCATGTGTATGCTAACCCGCGAGGGTCCCCTTTAAACTTTTCAATAAAGTTGTGTTTTTATCTTAAAGGGATAGTAATACTTTGTTTTATCTTTATTTTATTTTGTAGGCATTAAAAAAACATGAAGAATGATATAAGTCTTATCTCTCAAACCTTTATGGTTTAAGAGATATTCAGAAGCAAAGTATCCCCCCCTGTTCAGCCACAGCAGAAGGGAGGTGCCCAGGTAGACTGCAGAGAGGGACAATCTTCAATTAAGATAAGGGAAAAAGCTGAAAAACTTGTCAAGGGGGGAAGGGCTTTCATTCTTTTCATACAAAGAAGATTGTCCCCTTCTGTTATCTGTCTGGTCTTACAACCAGATTCACATCTGAGAAGAGATGGCTTACACTAGGAAAAAGGGGCGGGAGGGGGAAACTTTGCTTGTGAATATCTCTTAAACCATAAAGGTTTGAGAGATAAGACTTATATCATTCTTCATATTTTTTTAATGCCTACAAAATAAAATAAAGTTAAAACGAAGTATTACTATCCCTTTAACTCTGTGTCTGAGAGTCATAACCAACTGTGACAATGACCCGGCTTGTCTGACTACCCCCCCTGGTGCTGACTTGTGGCTCTGTCTATTCTTTCGTCTTTTCCCCTGGTGATCAGACACCCAATCTAGTGCGGGCCTGGGGCTCTGGTAGACTAAGCTCTGATACTAACTGCAGGCGTGAGTCAGTTCGCTCCATACTGACTGCAGGTGTGTCGGTACGCCCGTTACGTCAGATGAAGATCCTGAGTTCCGGTTCCTGCTCCTGGTTCGTGTTGAGACTACCAGTGGCTAAGGCCTAGTCTCCAGCAGTGTGGTCTAGTGTTGCAGCCTATTATTCCTGATAATAGTGCTTGCTGGCTTGGAAACTGAATCCTCAGTACTGAAGAAGAAAGGTTTTTCTTCTGGTGTGGTAGCTACTATGCTGTTACGGTTACCCAGAGAAGTACAGGAGTCAGTATGGTACAGTTAATGCAATTTATTAACCAAATGATAGAAAGAACAATATATATATATATATATATATATATATATATATATATATATATATATATATACACACACACACAGGAACAAGCAGAGGGTTACCACTCTGCTTGTTCCTGTGTGTGTGTGTATATATATATATATATATATATATATATATATATATATATATATATATATATATATATATATTGTTCTTTCTATCATTTGGTTAATAAATTGCATTAACTGTACCATACTGAACAATGCGCAATAGGGGACACAGACAGTCCAGCGTCCTTAGTTTTAGACCTGGCCCCAATCTTCAACGGATTAGACATTCTCATAGTGTCAAAAATGGTGTAGTATAAAGAATCACCCAATTACAGTGTGTAAGATTAAAGTTTCACCCCAGAAATTGCTAAAATACACTTATCTGGCAGGTGAAGGATTAATCTGCAGAGGAGAGAAGGAGAGCCCAATCCCTGTGTAGGATACTCTTTCTAGAAAAGGCACAAAATGGCTGCCGCGGCAGGAGCCAATCAGGAACGAGCGCGAGAAGCAAGCTCTCATGGGAAATGTAATTTCCCTAGAAAAAGTACCCCAACAGTGCCTGGAGCCCCCTGAGCCCCCCAACACACTTGAAACGTGAACCGGATGAAAGAACAAGGGCAGACAATTAAAATGAGCCATCTCTGAAGTCACTACGTTGAGCGGTTGCAGAGATATGTCCCAGACTGTGCAGTCCCATAGAAGTGAATGGAGCAATGGCATCTATGCGGTAAAGAGCGACACTTACATTTTGCAGAGTTGAAAAGTAAAAAATAAAAGTACATGAAACATCACTAGAACATGTTAGGAGACCCAGAAAACACTAACCCCAGTAGGAAAAGTGTCAATAACCCCCCAAAAGATGCAAAACCAGCAGCTAAAGGGTTAAGTTACCACATAAACCTGCTCCAAAACACCCAACAGACATGCAGATAAACCCAATGAGTGCAGGAGTGTGCAATAATAACTCCAAAGGAAAAACCTCTGTGCGGAGGGGCACTGTGGGACATGTGGACATGTAGCACTCAAAGGGTTGCTCACCTTTCCTGCAGATCTTCTGTCTTCAAACTACCACGTATTAAGAAGAACCCTCAGTGGGCAACTCTTGAGGAAAGAACTTGAACCCAAGATTTTCCCCCACAAAAAGCACCTGGTTACTGAGCTAGCCACATCTAAGGGCATTGTCAGTTATGGTAATTCGCCTAATAGTGGTATTCCATTTCTAACAGAAAAATAAAAAAAATTCTAAAACTATAGCAGAACTGTTCTCTTGCCTGTGTCTTCACCAAGGAACAAATCTTACTGGAGCTGGTTGGGTAGCTGCAGCCAAGGAGGGAAGGTAGGCTCCACCCCTGCATACAATTCTAATTGTTCCTGCCTAAATTAAAGGGGCAGATCGCCTACCCAGAGTTACCAGTAACCTGTATTGGACGACAGAGAAATAAAATTATTCACGTAGACAAGAAATATCAAAAATAAATCATAAAGCCAAAGTTCACACAAGTTCATAAAAGTCTAAGTGGGATACTCATCTATGATCTGATAAAAATAGTAATCAAAACCATAAAAAGTCACCTTGTTGCAATTAAAAGTTTCCACACTGATAAACATCCAGTAGCAACAGTATTTTCAATCTCACAAGTTGGCAAACGCAAGAGGTATGGCAGGTAAAAATGGGAGAACTAGAATTGCTGGTAGTTAATGAGCTTTTGGACATCACTGGTATAACCAAAACATGGTGGGATGATGCACATGATTGGGATGTAATTATTGTTCTATTTCCTGTTTAGGAGAGACAGGATTAATAGACGAGGAGGTAGTTGTTTATATTTGAAACCAGACCTAAAGCCAAGTTTAAGGGAAGGTGTTTGTGAGGAAACTGACCATAATGTGGAGTTCTTGTGGGTAGTAATTGAGGCCAACTGTGGTGTAAAATGTTAAAAAAAAAGTTGGTGGATACTTGCTACAAACCACCAATTACTGGTGAGAATGTTGAAGCCCAACTTATTGCACATCAGAAGCTGTGCATCTTGGGCATACTATAATTATGGGGGATTTTTAACTATCCAGATATAAATTAGAGACATGAGAGTTGTCAGAGTGCCAAGGGAAGTAGGTTTGTGAGCATGTTTAGTGATAGCTACAAGTCGCAAATGGTGGAAGTGCTGACAAGAATCAACAATGTATTCTACCTAGTGATGACAAATATCATCAACATAGTGTCCAATATTAAAGTAGATGAACATTTGGGAAACCGTGATCACAATCTGGTTTCATTTGATATCAGTTTGACGAAGCAAAACTATATGAGTTCAACCAAAACTCTTAATTTTAACCCCTTAACGACCTTTGATGGTCATGGTACGTCATGGGTAAAAAGTGCCTGAACGACCCATGACGTACTATGACCGTCATGGATTTCAGGGCTCCCCGTGTGGCTGCACTCCGTTCGGGGAGCCCTGAGTCGGATCCTCAAAAAGGAAAAAAAAAAAAAGCTCCGTGGGCCTTTAGTGACTGCCGCGTGCCTGTGTGGATGGTCATTAAGGGGTTAAAAATGCTAGCTTCAAAATATTAAGAACATTAAAGTTTCTATCATCACATGCTCAGTGCCATAAGACTGGCATAAATCTTATCCAGTGACTATATTTAATAAGGGAACTAAAACAAAGCCTGGGAATTTTAGACCTATGAGTTTAAGTCTGTAGTGGCAAAACTGCTAGAAGATATAATAAGGGATTATATTCAGGATTACACAGCAGAAAATAAGATTATTAGCAGGAACCAACATTGTTTTACTAGGAATAGTTTTTGCTAAACTAATCTTTTGAGCTTCTATGAAGAAGTAAATACCAACAGTAGATGTAGTAGATCTAGATTTTGCAAAGGCATTTGATACAGTGCCACACAGGAGGCTGATGTATAAAATAAGGAAACTGGGGCTAAGGGATAACCTTTACAACTGGATAGAAAACTAGCTGAAGGATAGGAAACTGTTGTAAATAGTTGAGAGTGGAGTAACTTAAGGTTCATCACATGGTCCACTGCTTTTTAACATATTTATAAATGACCTGGAACTAGGTATAGAAAACAAAATTTCAATATTTGCAAATGACACAAATTTATGCAGGGTAATAAATTCAGAATAGGATTTACTTTTTCTTTAGAGAAGGATTTACATATAATGTCAGATTGGGGAAACAAATGGAATATGAAATTTAATGTGGGAAAGTCTAAAGTTATGCATTTAGAAACAAAATCCCAATGCTACAATCAAGCCAAGGGCTGTATAATTTGTTTGTTTGTTTGCTGACCTGTATGTTATCCAAAGTACACCAGTTCTAGGTCATAAAATTAGCTGAGGAGATAACATCACCAGAAACTGAATGAGTAGATCACCGGAGCAGAACAGAGTGTCATGAACTATATTGGACCCTCTGCTCTGATGGGGTTCATCCAGGGGACAGTCAAATATTATGAAATAGGAATAACACGTATATACAGTGTAAAATGGTTCAATACAAATATTTATTCAGAATGCCCAGGTTTTACCCTTGTGGTGGGTACCAAACATGCCAGGGGGAGGTGTTTCTGCTATGAGTTACAAGAATAGCCACTTTGCAACCAGTTAGACCCAGCATATTTGGTATCCAGATAATCACACAGATATGAGGAATATGATTATTATAACATTATAGAGGTGTGCTGTGGGGTGCATGTTTTGGGAAGCCTTATGATTTTTCAGGTAGATCTCTGCAGTAACATCCCTGACAGGTCTGTTTGAGTGGGCTGTAAACGGTCAGACCAGACCCCTGACCCTCCAGGGTAACACCCAGGGCATCTGGTCTCTTAGAAGCAACTGTGGACTCCTATATAATATGGGTTTTGGGATAAAAACAGGGAATTTCTTTGTAATAGCTGAAGGGGGAAATACCATCTGAAGTTCCCAAGGACTCTTAAAATACCTGTAATTGTATTTAAGGATTTATTGTGTTTCTCCCATTTTATTTTATGGACTGTTTTGATTATGTGTAATCTTTATTTGTGTATGTCCTTTATTTCTGTATTTTTGTAACCAGCACTGTGAAGCTTTTTTTTTTTCTTTTTCAGATTAAATGTTCAATTAATCAGCTCTTGTCTCTGTTTTCTAACATGAACTCACTACTCTGAAGGAAGCTCAGTTAGAACATGCTAGTAAAGGGTTAAGTCTAAAGGTTTGATTATTAAGGTGATTTTATACTGTAATTCTGTTGTGTTTAGGGTAACCTAAGACATCCAGATATAAAGTCTTGGTGGTGGCAGCAAATTGTAGCACCGGGGTGATAGTGCAGGAGGGATTTCAGGGGTTAATTTGGTGGTTGCTAGGAATAGCAACAGGTAACCAGGGGTCTGGTATTGTTAACCAATTCCCTCCCACACGCTCAGCAGGGCCTATAGCCTTCGCATGTGATGGCTACTTATAAACTTAACCCCTTAAGGACCGGCGCACGAGCGGCCGGCACTTGAAGACCACTGGGCTTTTTTTTTTTTTTAACGTTCCGGTACAGGGCTTCCGGAGCGGCGTGCAGCCGCGCCGGGAACCCTGAACTCCATGCCATGCCAGGACAGTCACTGGTCCTTAAGTGCCGGACCTCCTTGACGGTCCTGGCACGTCAATGGTCCTTAAGGGGTTAAGGACCCAGAAAATCTTAGGTGGATTTCACTTAAGGACCGCAGCAATTCTGACTTTTCTGACTATGTCATTGTTCAACCATATTTTCTCTTTAATTCGTTTTGTACACCCACACAAATAATATACTGTTTTTTAAAGCACAAGTAGTGCTTTCTTTTGATACCACAATTATATGAATATCTCATTGTTTAATTTGATAAAAATAGAAAAAAAAGAGCAAAAAAATAAAAAAACAACAACATTTTGCTTACATTTTCCTGTCAGTGTCTGCATTCCATTAGTTCATTACAAAAAAAAAATACCCCTAAATATATTCATTTGCTTCTCCTGAATATAAGAGTACCCCACATACCTAGTATTTCAATCCCTTTCTCACATTTACAAGGTAAATATTACAAGATGGATGTCATTATTTCCAACCTGTAATTTTTCAACAATTGGCATATGAGCATCATAGCTTAGTTGACGGTGCCAGAACCAAAAATGTCCCACAAAGGTATATGTTTCTGAAAACTAGACAACATAAGGTAAATAATCAGAATAATTTTGGAGTTTTTTATGCAGCTATTTTTCCAGAAATATTTTTCAAAATTGTAGTAATATTTTGTTTATTTGCAGTTTTCACACTTACTTTTCAATATTACTGTTGATATCAAGCACAGGATAGTTCTAAATTGTAAAAAATACATTGATTAGTGTTCAGCTCCTTCTTCTGAGTACGGCAATGCCCCATATGCATAGGTTTCTCAAGGTTTGGGGGAGCTACTATCACGGTCCCCGTGTCTTTCTGTCAATCTGACATGATTTGCCTGTGCATTGGTGGAGACTGATTGGCCCGCCCAGGATGTGCCGTTATATGCTGGAGCTTGGGCACTTGTCGGTTGCCCTTTCGTGGTGTTCCTGTTGCTGCGCCTTGTTGCCATATTCCTGTGCCTCCTGTGTACCGACCCGGCTAGTCTGACTCTGCTCCTGCTCCGTGATTTGACCCGGTTCTGGCTGACGACCCTGCTCCGTGATTTGACCTGGTCCTGGCTGACGACCCTGCTCCGTGATTTGACCTGGCTCTGGCTGACAACCCTGCTCCGTGAATTGACCTGGCTCTGGATGTCGACCGTGCTCCGTGACTTGACCCGGTTCTGGCTGATGACCCTGCTCTGTGATTCATTCCAGCCTGTCTGCTGTTCCAGTACTGTTCCGGTCCTGCCTGCTGTTCCGGTTGCTATTCCGGCCTGTCTGCTGTTCCAGTTACTGTTCCGGTTCTGTCTGCTGTTCCAGTTACCGTTCCGGTTCTGCCTGCTGTTCCGGTTGCTATTCCGGCCTGTCTGCTGTTCCAGTTAGCGTGTCGGTTCTGCCTGCTGTTCCAGTGTTCCTGCATCATTCCGGTCGCCTCGGCGACATTCTGAACTGTTTAAGCGACTCACTGTTCCTCTCACTTGTCAGTAGCTGTAGCCTGAGGTTGCTTTGCCTGTTGCTGGTTGCCAACGTACTCGCTCCTGTGCAGAACCACTTAACCCTTGCAGTGCCTGTAGTCTCCGGTCTAGTGCCTCCGATATATCTTGCCAAGCATACGTTTTCTGACGTGAGCCTTTCCTCTGAGTGCTTCTCTGTGTCTCTCATTCTCCATCAGAGCCTTGTCTGTTCCGCGCTCATATTCGGGCTCAGGCCCACAGACGCTGAAGGTACATTCCCATTGCACTCCAGAGGGCACCGGCTCTACTCCAGCTTGGGCAGTCACCATCAGTACAGCACCCAAGGGGTGTCAAGGCACAATCCAAGTGGCACACGCAGGGTTACTACTTTTCCAGTTAAGGGCGATTTTGGTTCTGATCACTACAGCGTGGCAATAGCATTCCTCTGTAGCCCACGGTGGTGGTACCGGCTCAGCTCTGGACTTTGTTGCGCTACTATACCAACTTGAGAGTGTATTCAGTGCAGTTACTTCTCTATCCAGCTATTGAGAGACTGTGTTCCAGAGACTGCTATTTATCCCGGGCGTTGGCCAATCTTGTTATATCTCACCCATTTCATTTGTTAACCCTTTGGGGGAATACTCCATATCCATTCATAGCACCTATCACTATCATTGTGTGCATTCACTTTGTCATTATTACCATTATTGCTATTTCTGTACTGGCCTCTAGGGGCATTGTTTTATTTTTAATAAAACTGTGTTTTTACTTCATATCCTGGTCTGAGTGTCAGAAAACCGTAACAGTACGAAAGGGCCATGACCTCAGACGGGAAAAGTGACAGTAATACACAGAACCTCCACTGGAGGATGGATGTTCACGAGCAACGCCTAGATCAATTGGCGCTGGCCATGCAAACCTTGCTTGAACGTACGGTACAGCTCGATAAACCGAATCAAAATCCGGTGGTCCCCCCAGTTATGACACCGGACAATAATACTGGGCAATTGTTGGCACCATCTAGAAGTTTTACGGCGGCGGCACGGTTACCGTTAAGATACGATGGTGAACCCACACTGTGCAAAGGTTTGCTGAATCAATTAGCGATATTCCTAGAACTTACACCCCATGCTTTCCCAAATGACCGTAGCAAGGTGGGGTTCATGATATCTCTACTAACTGGCAAAGCCCTGGCATGGGCTAATCCTTTATGGGAGCAGGCTAAACCTTGTACTCTAAGCTTTACCGAATTTTTCAAACAGTTTCGCAGAGTATTTGAGTTACCTGGGCGAGCTCTCTCTGCGGCAAAAAAATTTATGGTAATGCAGATGGGCGACCGCACTGTGGCAGAGTATGCTATAGAATTTCGGATTCTAGCAGCAGAAGTAGCCTGGAATAATTAGGCACTCCTGGCAGCCTTTTCACAGGGCCTATCCGACTCCATTAAGGATGAGATTGCTGCCAGGGAGGTACCTACTTATCTAGATGAGTACATAAACTATGTGATACTCATTGACACCCGCATGCGTGAGAGACGATTGTCTAAAAGGGCTAGTTCCAAGACCTATGGGCACGAGAGGTCTTTTAACCCACCCTCTCCTCCCATTCCTCCTGACCGGGCGCTTGAGACAAGGGAGCCTATGCAGATTGGTATTACCAGGCTGTCTAAGGAGGAGAGGGCTCACCGCAAAAGACATGGGTTATGCCTATATTGTGGTAAAAAGGGGCATTTATTAAATACTTGCCCGGTACGTCCGGGAAACACACACACCTAGGGTACCTTGGGGGACAGGCCCTAGGTGGTGTACAATCGTCCCCAGATACTGACTACAAGAAACCCACCATTCCGGTGAGTTTTCTCCTAGGTGACCGAGCTGTGGAGGTACTAGCACTGGTAGATTCTGGCGCAGCAGGCTATTTCATGGATCGGGCATTTGCGGAAAGACACAATATTCCTTTGTCTAAAAGAGATACTCCGCTAGCCATTGAGGCTATTGATGGCAGACCCCTCGAACCAGCTCTGGTTACCATGGAGACTACTCTACTCGTTATGTCTGTTGGGGCCCTCCATAAAGAGGAGGTTCGTTTTCAGATTATTAATTCACCCCATAATGCGGTCATTCTGGGGTTCCCTTGGTTAATGCTGCATAATCCTCAATTTGACTGGCAAACGTGAAATTAAGTCATGGTCCAATCATTGCTGTGATAACTGTCTGTCTCGTCCTGTCAGGATATTGTGTACCTCTCCTTCTGTGCCAGCAGAATACAGCGAGTTCTGCGACGTATTCAGTAAGGGTGAGGCCAGCGCATTGCCACAGCATCGGGCATATGATTGCGCTATTGATCTGCCCCCGGGAGTGGTGCCACCGAGGGGTAGGACATACCCATTGTCCTGTGAGGAGACTAGGGCCATGGAGGAATACCTTGAGGATGCCCTCACTCGAGGGATTATTCGTAAATCATCCTCCCCGGCAGGTGCAGGGTTCTTTTTCGTGAAGAAGAAGAGTGGCGAGTTACGACCGTGTATTGACTACCGTGGACTCAATAAGTTAATGTCCAAAAATGCGTATCCCATTCGACTCACCACAGAGTTATTTGACAGGTTGAAAGGCTCCTCTATCTTTACGAAACTTGATCTACGTGCGGCCTACAACCTAATAAGAATCAGGGCCGGTGATGAGTGGAAGACGGCATTCAATACTAGGTCAGGCCACTACGAATATCTTGTTATGCCATTTGAATTATGTAATGCACCTGCCGTATTCCAAGAATTCATTAACGACATCCTCCGCGACTTGTTACAGTCTTGTGTGGTCGTGTATCTGGACGATATATTGATCCATTCTGCTAGTTTAACACATCCAGGATGTTTCCGAAGTTTTACTCAGATTACGCAAGAACAAGTTGTTCTGCAAAACTAGAGAAATGTGAATTTCACTGTTCCCAAGTACCCTTCTTGGGTTTTGTCATATCTAAGGATGGCATAGCCATGGACCAAGAGAAGTTGGCTGCAGTCCTACGTTGGCCACGACCCAAGGGGTTAAAAGCTATTCAAAGGTTTCTAGGCTTCGCCAACTATTACAGAAAATTTATTCAGAACTTTTCCACCATTACTAAACCTCTGTCTGACCTGACGCATAAGGGTGTGAATCCCTCTCAATGGTCTGAGGCAGCTGAGATGGCCTTTGAAACCCTCAAGAAGGAGTTTGCATCTGCCCCTATATTATCCCACCCTAACCCCGCCCTACCGTTCACACTAGAGGTTGATGCCTCCGAGTTTGGGGTAGGGGCAGTTCTCTCCCAACGCCCTAAGGAAGGGGGTAACCTGAGGCCGTGTGGATTCTTTTCCAAGAAACTGTCTAGTGCCCAGAGCCATTACGAAATTGGTGATAGGGAGTTATTGGCTATCATCTTGGCATTAAAAGAATGGCGACATCTTCTGAAAGGCACAAGGACCCCAGTATTAATCCTCACGGACCATAAGAACTTGATTTACTTATCCGAGGCCAAAAGGCTGTCATCTCACCAGGCTCGATGGGCTCTATTTCTGTCCAGATTTAATTTCATAGTGTCATATCTGCCTGGGTCCAAGAATATTAAGGCAGATGCCCTGTCGAGACAATTCTGCACAGACATTGAGAGGGATGAGGCCCCGGTCCCCATAATTCAGCCAGATAGGATTCTGGCTACTATTCGTACCAGCATCACTTCGCCACTGGGAGAGCAAATCTTGGCATCGCAAGTGCATGCACCTCCGGAAACCCCAGCTGGCAAGTGTTTCGTGGACGAGCCTTTCTGTACCAGATTACTTGAGACCTATCACTCATCTAAGGCAGCTGGGCACATTGGCAGAGATCAGTTGGCATGGTCATTATCTCGAACATTCTGGTGGCCTTCACTGAAGGCCGACTGCTCTGCATTTACTGCTGCTTGTACCAGCTGTGCCCGTGCCAAAACTCCTAGGCATCTCCCAGTGGGACTGCTCCAACTGGTGCCTAATGGTGACCGTCCTTGGTCCCACATTTCTATAGATTTTTTGGGAGAGCTGCCTAATTCTAAGGGCTATACATTCATCCTTATGGTGGTGGATAGGTTCTCTAAAATGGCTCACTTCGTGCCCCTCTCTGGTCTTCCCTCTGCCCAGGAGTTGGCATTAATTTTTGCCAGAGAAGTATTCCGCTTGCACGGGGTTCCTAGAGTGATAGTGTCCGACCAGGGGAGTCAATTCGTGTCGAAATTCTGGAGGGCATTCTGTGGCCAGATGGGCATTCAATTGTCCTTTTCCTCCGCCTACCATCCCCAGACCAACGGAGCCGCTGAGCGTGCCAATCAGGGACTGAAGCAGTTTTTATGCTGCTTTGTGACTGATTATCATGATAACTGGGCCGACCTGTTGCCGTGGGCAGAGTTCGCCAGGAGCTGTGCGGTTAATTCATCGTCTGGGAGCTCTCCGTTCCTTGTTAATTATGGGTTCCAACCCTGTCTACTCCCAGACTCATTTCAGTTCCAACAGATTCCGGCTCTGGATGAGCACATGGAGCAGCTCCGCTCCACTTGGGCACAGGTACAAAGGTCCCTCAGTCAGTCCTTCCACAGACATCAGCGGCATGCCAATCGCAGACGGCTGCCAGCGGTTTCCTTCCAGGTTGGGGACAGGGTATGGCTTTCCTCCAGGAATCTCAACTTACAAGAGCCCTCGAACAAGCTGGCCCCCTGGTTCATTGGACCATTTAAGATTATTCGCAAAGTCAATCCTGTGGCATACGCTTTGGAACTTCCTAACACTATGCGTATTCACAATGTGTTCCATGTGTCATTGTTAAAGCCCTTGGTTTGCAACCGCTATACTACCACTCCGGTGGTTCCTGGGCCTGTGGAGGTGCAGGGCCAAGAGGAATACGAAGTTCAGAGTATCATTGACTCCAGGAGATTTAGAGGCAAGTTGCAATATTTGGTCCACTGGAAAGGGTATGGGCCTGAGGAGCGCTCTTGGGTTGACCACAGGGACCTCCATGCTCCACGATTATTGCGCAACTTTCACTCTAAATTTCCGCAGAAACCCAGACCCCCCAGAAGGGGAGGGGGTCTTTGAGAGGGGGGTACTATCACGGTCCCCGTGTCTGTCAATCTGACATGATTTGCCTGTGCATTGGTAGAGAGTGATTGGCCCGCCCAGGATGTGCTGTTATATGCTGGAGCTTAGGCACTTGTCGGTTGCCCTTTCGTGGTGTTCCTGTTGCTGCGCCTTGTTGCCATATTCCTGTGCCTCCTGTGTACTGACCCGGCTAGTCTGACTCTTCTCCTGCTCCGTGATTTGACCCGGTTCTGGCTGACGACCCTGCTCCGTGATTTAACCTGGTTCTGGCTGACGACCCTGCTCCGTGATTTAACCTGGTTCTGGCTGACGACCCTGCTCCGTGATTTGACCTGGCTCTGGCTGACGACCCTGCTCTGTGAATTGACCTGGCTCTGGATGATGACCGTGCTCCGTGACTTGACCCGGTTCTGGCTGATGACCCTGCTCTGTGATTCATTCCGGCCTGTCTGCTGTTCCAGTACTGTTCCAGTCCTGCCTGCTGTTCCGGTTGCTATTCCGGCCTGTCTGCTGTTCCAGTTACTGTTCCGCCTGCTGTTCCGGTTGCTATTCCGGCCTGTCTGCTGTTCCAGTTACCGTTCCGGTTCTGCCTGCTGTTCCGGTTGCTATTCCGGCCTGTCTGCTGTTCCGGTTACCGTTCCGGTTCTGCCTGCTGTTCCGGTTGCCGTTCCGGTTTGCCTGCTGTTCCAGTGTTCCTGCATCATTCCGGTCGCCTCGGCGACACTCTGAACTGTTTAAACGACTCACTGTTCCTCTCACTTGTCAGTAGCTGTAGCCTGAGGTTGCTTTGCCTGTTGCTGGTTGCCAAGGTACTCGCTCCTGTGCAGAACCACTTAACCCTTGCAGTGCCTGTAGTCTCCGGTCTAGTGCCTCCGATATATCTTGCCAAGCATACGTTTTCTGACGTGAGCCTTTCCTCTGAGTGCTTCTGTGTGTCTCTCATTCACCATCAGAGCCTTGTCTGTTCCGCGCTCATATTCAGGCTCAGGCCCACAGACGCTGAAGGTACATTCCCATTGCACTCCAGAGGGCGCCGGCTCTACTCCAGCTTGGGCAGTCACCATCAGTACAGCACCCAAGGGGTGTCAAGGCACAATCCAAGTGGCACACGCAGGGTTACTACTTTTCCAGTTAAGGGCGATTTTGGTTCTGATCACTACAGCGTGGCAATAGCATTCCTCTGTAGCCCACGGTGGTGGTACCGGCTCAGCTCTGGACTTTGTTGCGCTACTATACCAACTTGAGAGTGTATTCAGTGCAGTTACTTCTCTATCCAGCTATTGAGAGACTGTGTTCCAGAGACTACTATTTATCCCGGGCGTTTGCCAATCTTGTTATATCTCACCCATTTCATTTGTTAACCCTTTGGGGGAATACTCCCTATCCATTCATAGCACCTATCACTATCATTGTGTGCATTCACTTTGTCATTATTACCATTATTGCTATTTCTGTACTGGCCTCTAGGGGCATTGTTTTATTTTCAATAAAACTGTGTTTTTACTTCATATCCTGGTCTGAGTGTCAGAAAACCGTGACATCTACGGGGCCCAAATTGGAACATGAGCGTTTCCAGTTTCACACTTTGAATTTTCACAGCTTGCGTCACTGGTGCCATGTCTTATTTTGGGCTGTGTACCAGTGCTCCATTTAAAATTTCCCTCCAAAAAGTGTATATTTTTGGAAAGTAGACACCTCAGGCTTTCATTTTATGTATGTTTTCAAATTTTTTACTCAACCATTTTACCACCAATCCCTCGGAAAACTTGACGTAAGTAAAAAAAAAAAAAAAAAGCAGCGTTTTTCACACTTTGACTTCAAAGTTGATGTGAATTTCAAGCACGATAGCTGAAGATTTTTAAAAATGCATTGTTTAGTGTTCATCTCCTTCTTCTGAGTATGGCAATACCCCATATGCATAGGTTTTTCAGGGATTGGGGGAGCTACAGGGCCCAATTTTGAATTTTCACATCTTGCTTAACTGGTGCCATGTCTCAATTGGGGCTGTGTAACAGTGCTTCACTTTAAGATTTTTCCCCAAAAGTGTATATTTTTGGAATATAGACACCCCAGGCTTTCATTTTAGGTGTGTTTTCAACTTTTTTACACAGCTATTTTACCACCAATCCTGTGAAAACTTGAAGTAAAAAAAAAAAAATCAGCATATTTCACACTTTGACTTCAATGTTGATGTGGATTTCAAGCACAGAATAGGTGGAGATTTTATAAACTGCATTGTTTAGTGTTCGGCTCCTTCTTCTGAGTACGACAATATCCCATATGCATATATTTCTCACGGTTTGGGGGAGCTACGGGGCCCAAATTGGAACATATGCGTTTCCAGGTTCACACTTTGAATTTTCAGAGCTTGCGTCACTGGTGCCATTTCTCATTTGGGCTGTTTAAGAGTGCTCCACTTTAACATTTCCACCAAAAGTGTATATTTTTTGTAAAGCAGACACCCCAGTCTTTCATTTCAAATTTTGTACACAACCATTTTACCACCAATCCCTCGTAAAACTTGAAAAAAACAAAAAAAACCAGCGTTTTTCACACTTAGATTTCAATGTTGATGTGAATTTCAAGCACAGAATAGGTGAAGATTTTATAAACTGCATTGATCAGTATTCAGCTCCTTCTTCTGAGTACGGCATTGCCACGTATGCATAGGTTTGGGGGAGCTACTGGGCCCAGTTGGAATGTTAGTTTCCTTTTACAGACATGCCATATTCTTCAGCTGGTGCCTTGTCTCATTTCGGACTGTTTGGCAATTAATTTTACCCCCAAAAGTATATGTTGTAGAAGTGCAGGCAACCCTGGCTTTCATTCTATTTGCATTTCATCAATTATTTCACTGCCAATCCCTCCCAAATCCTGCAGTAAGGCAGAGAAACACAATTTTTTCACACTTATATTTTAGTGTTGCTCTGGATTTCAATCAGAAGATATTTGCAGATTTTTTTTTTAAGTGCTTTACATTAGTGGTGAGTTACACCGTCTGAGTACGGCAATGCCCCATATGCATAGGTTTGTCAGGGTTTGGGGGAGCTACTGGGCCCAGTAGGGAACAGATGTGTTTCCATAATCAAAGATGGCAAAAACTTAGGGTGCTTTGCTTCCCATTATATTTTGATAGTGTTATATCTAAGGAGGGATGTGTTTTGAAAAATAAAAAACAGGATATTTCAGGGGGAAAAAGTGGCCAAATAATAAAGTAAACTAAAAAAAATACCGTTTGGGACTGATGAATAATACAATTTTATTAATAAAAAGCACTAGAAAGGGTACGCGTTTTGCAGCAGTAACTGCTTTATCAAACCCTTTATCAGTATATTATTCATCAGTCCAGAACAGTTCCTTTTTTATTTTTATGGTCATATCGACATATAATATCTCTTTTTTCCAGTTTGGATTTCTGTGGAATATCACTGGAGTTCCATTTCCTGTCATTTGTAGATTGGTTCCGGTGGAGGACATGAACAGTGGACATCATATACCTTTATAGGGACGGGTAAAGTACCCTGTAGGCTTTTTATGTTGGTGACAGGTGGTGGTTGGTGTTTTTTTACCATTACGTTAATACACTAGGAGCGGCTCTTGGTTTTTTCTTTAGTTTTTATAATCTACACTTATGTGTTTTTTGGGGGTATATACTTGGGCAAACTTTTCCTGTAAATGATTTATTAGGGGGCGAATTTTGAACAGTCTGTCATACTGGGGGGTGTTCTTTTGGGAGGCACAGGGTATTATCACTAAAGTGCATAAAGCACTGCATAAAGTCCTGGTCATTGTTTTGGCGAATATAGGGATATCATATATGGGTTTTTTTACTCCAGTATGATCTAATACTTGTTTTTTTACTATTCCTATTGTCATTGTTACAGCCCAGAATTTCTTAAATTCTAAAAGGTCTGTGGGTTGCCATATTTCTTCCTTCGAAACGAACGCTGATGGGTTGGAGGCAATATATTGGGCTGCATATAAATTTGTTTGAGACACAATTTCTACCAAGTGCTCCGATACCAGAGCACTTAGTTACAGCCAGCCCGTGCTCTCCGATCGTTCCGTGTGGTGGCGATGGGAGAGTTTAACCCATAATGGTCCAGGACCATCATGCGTCCTGAAGTGGAATCTACCTATGACAGTCCTGGACTGTCATGGGTCCTTAACGGGTTAATGAAATATTGTAGGAGACTCGTTGCTAGAGAGAGACCTGGAAATACTTGTAAACTACAAAACCTGCAAACCATGACCAGTGTCAAACAGCAGTAGCAAAAGCAAAAAAATCCTGTCTTCCAAAAAAAAGGGGAATTGAAGCAAGAGTGGATAACAAATTGTTTGTAAGACCTCAAATAAGAAGTGCACTTTTGGCCATCCATTCAGAAAAAGGATATTCTAGAGAGAGTAGAGCAAAAATGCAACATAATTAATTAGGGGAATGAAAGATTTGACGTATGAGGAATGTCTAGAGAAACTCTGTTTATTTAATTAATTATGGGCTACATCTTATGAGTTATGAGGCAAAGGTTGAACTTGAATGACATATCTTTTACAATCTAATTTGCTATATTACTAAATGTATTATACTATTTGTGACGGGGGGGTACAGGGGTTACTTATTGGTAGGCCGAGGGTTAAGAGATTTATCCAGCCAGACAAAAAGATAATAAATTGCATTTATTAGAGAGGTCACGGCACAAAACATAGGACAACAATTACAGGCAAACAAACAGGGGTAAAACATAAAAACTAAGCACTTCTGCGGTTCTCTTCTTAGTTGCATAACTTGCCAGGGGTTACAAATAATACTCACAGTCCACTTTAGCTTAATGCTGGAGCTTATTCATAGTCCCACTAGAGGCAAGAGTAGGCATCCTGCCCACTACACATGCTGCTGGAGCACATGAAGGTTCCTTGTATCTTTTAGTCCTGGCAGAGGAGTTGGGGAAGACATCCTAAGATCCTTGTGGTAGGAACATCAGGGTACTCTCTCTCTGTGTCTGAAGCTTCCTTGACTTACAGCCCACAACTGAAACGGTGACCTGGCACTACAGTGCCCGCTCACTCTAACTCTTCTGGTGAGGGCACTCGCCAGTCCCAGTTTCTGCAGTGCTGCTTTAGGATGCCCAGGGACCCTAGGCCTCCCACCATTATGGAGAGGCCCTTTCTCCTGGCCCTACATTCTCCAACTCTCCCTCTCTCACTCTCACTTTCTCTCTCCCAGGTTCTCTCTACCCACCCCCTACAGGATGTGTTGTCACAGTTCCCATCTACCAGGTCTCTCTCTGCTTAGCCTAATGTGAGGGGGGAAGATGCACATCCCCCCTCCATCTAACCAACACTGGTTATCTCATAGCACAATCTCTGGGTTTAGCTAGACTACATGGCACCATTCCTTTGTACATCCTACACACTAACTAACCCATTCACTGCTGGTAACTGGACAACCCTCTCTAATGCATGCACACACAGGGGACATTAAGGTTTCAAGAATGGGAACACGTTAAGACAATGGCAATCACTGAAAACAGACACATTTCATTCTCTGGGTGACACCCATTCCGTCACAGTCTGTCCCCCCTTTCAGATGGGGACCCCAGAGTTCAGTCCACACGGACAGATCACTGGGTCCCCACATATTAACTAATCCTATACTTCTATCAATACAGACATCAAGCCTACAAAGCATTTTTATATGCAATACACAATTTGTATATTAAGTGACGATAGTTCCAAAACAAAGTCCAGTGATTCAGGATACTTCCCAGGGCAAGAAATATCCAATTAGGGCGCAGGAAAAAAGCAGGCCCAAAACATTTCAAATAGGCAGATCTTCTGGTGTGGCAATGCATTTTCCTCACCACACACAATAGCTTACTGCCATCAAAATTAAGAGACCGTCCCAGAACACCATCCCACCTAAATCAGTCCAACATAAAGAATCAGAACCAGTCCATTCACAATCAGTCCCCGCAGGAGTGTCACTTACCCCTGCAAAGACTTCCAACATTGCTTTTGGGGTGGATTAACTTTTCCATTAAAATTCCCACTGTAACTGGTTTCTGAATAGAGCATCCTCCACTGGATTTTCCTTTAAGCTGAAAAGGTAGTGCAATGTTCTCTCTGGATTATCCTTCTGGTCTCTGTGTCACATTACTCCCATGCTTGGATTCTGTGGCACCCAAAACTGGTTCAGCACATTCTGAATTTTCACTCTGGATCTGGTTGCTTTGGAACTCTGTTTTTTTTTATGTTTGACCACTTTGCTTTGAAGTACTGGATCATCCAGGCAAGTCTGTAAAGCTGTAAATCACTGCATTGCTAGGGCATAGTGGGTGCTGGATGCAGACTACACCCCTAGTCCCATTTTGTCTGGCAGTGCTGATAGGGTACTTGCTCACATGTCCTTTAGACTAACTCTAAGGCAAAACAAAAATAACAGGAAGGGTTCCCATACTGTTGTCCTTGGCCGTGTCTTTTTGTCTGGGTGCTAAAGTGACCACGCTACTGAGCTGGCACAACTAGCACACATAGTGGTCAGGGTTGCCCTCAGACACCCTGAACACCTAAGCTGGATATCCCACAAGCTGCCACCAGTGTGACGGGGGGGTACAGGGGTTACTTATTGGTAGGCCGAGGGTTAAGAGATTTATCCAGCCAGACAAAAAGATAATAAATTGCATTTATTAGAGAGGTCACGGCACAAAACATAGGACAACAATTACAGGCAAACAAACAGGGGTAAAACATAAAAACTAAGCACTTCTGCGGTTCTCTTCTTAGTTGCATAACTTGCCAGGGGTTACAAATAATACTCACAGTCCACTTTAGCTTAATGCTGGAGCTTATTCATAGTCCCACTAGAGGCAAGAGTAGGCATCCTGCCCACTACACATGCTGCTGGAGCACATGAAGGTTCCTTGTATCTTTTAGTCCTGGCAGAGGAGTTGGGGAAGACATCCTAAGATCCTTGTGGTAGGAACATCAGGGTACTCTCTCTCTGTGTCTGAAGCTTCCTTGACTTACAGCCCACAACTGAAACGGTGACCTGGCACTACAGTGCCCGCTCACTCTAACTCTTCTGGTGAGGGCACTCGCCAGTCCCAGTTTCTGCAGTGCTGCTTTAGGATGCCCAGGGACCCTAGGCCTCCCACCATTATGGAGAGGCCCTTTCTCCTGGCCCTACATTCTCCAACTCTCCCTCTCTCACTTTCTCTCTCCCAGGTTCTCTCTACCCACCCCCTACAGGATGTGTTGTCACAGTTCCCATCTACCAGGTCTCTCTCTGCTTAGCCTAATGTGAGGGGGGAAGATGCACATCCCCCCTCCATCTAACCAACACTGGTTATCTCATAGCACAATCTCTGGGTTTAGCTAGACTACATGGCACCATTCCTTTGTACATCCTACACACTAACTAACCCATTCACTGCTGGTAACTGGACAACCCTCTCTAATGCATGCACACACAGGGGACATTAAGGTTTCAAGAATGGGAACACGTTAAGACAATGGCAATCACTGAAAACAGACACATTTCATTCTCTGGGTGACACCCATTCCGTCACACTATTGTTGGCTAACACACACACATTTTTATTTCATATTCTTTCAAAATCACCTATTTGTTACAAAGTGACAGTTCCAGGTAACCCCATATCATTTTACATGTACATGTGCCTTAAAACGGTTATTTTGCAGGGATAGAAAAGAACAGCCTATCCTGCAGTCTATGTATTCTGCATTGGAAAATGTGTGCCCAAGTCTGCTTTCTATTTCTAAATTTAGAACAGCGGTTCTCAAGTACCGCCACCAGTGTGTGTGTATGTGTATGGCCACAATGAAAGTATTGGTGTGTGTGGAAGTAACAGTGGCTGCACTGATTTGAAGAAAAAAAAAAAATAAAGTTCTTACTGGCTGAGGCTTTCCATCTGACATTGTCAGTCAATCCTAGTTTAGCCTACCCCAGCTGCGGCTCCATCGTCATGCGTGCCACAGCAGACAGCACGCATAAGAGCTGCAGGTGTCAGCAGGACAAGGCTATGTTTCAACAAGGCTTGGGGTTAGTATTTATGTGCTTTTTTATTTTTATTTATTTATTTCAGATATGTAAACAATCCAGTGCTCTTCATGGTAATTGATATGAAATACCAATTATGTTGATGTAATGATATAGAAAAAAAATAATTTTAGGATAAACAATATTGTATTAAAAACAGAACTATCACTCCAAATAAAGTGTACCCAAGTAATTATTCATATAACAATACGCATAGAAATACTAGTATTATCCAGACTAAGTCCAGCGTTAGGAAACCCTTCTTGATCCGAGAGGCATCAACACAGATATCTGTCATGGTCTCTTCCAGGATTAGTGAGGGTGGAGTTGCATTGTACCTTAAGGTACAGGAAGTGACTGATTGCGCAGGCACACAGATGCCACTATAGCAAGAAGCCTGCCCGTCAGGCACAGATCAAATATGAATTCTTAATAATGCTGTACTTATTCTGGATAATACTAGTATTTCTCTGATTATCACTATATGAATAATTATTTGGGGGGCACTTTAGTTGGAGTGATAGTTCCGCTTTAATACTTTGTGTCCACAATTAAAGCATCAAATAAAATCAAAAACAGATAGATGTTAGATGTGTGACCTATAATTTCCATACAAATTTGTCTGAAGCTTTGAGGGATCAGATTGTTTGTGGCTTACTCCATAAGGCAATCCATAAACGCTTATTGTCTGAAAAAGCATTAACAGAAAAGTCTGCTATGGAGATAGCTGTTGCCATGGTAATGGCTGAGAAAGACTCTAAGCATTTACAAGCTCAACATGCTGGCCCTCCTCAGGGACTGGAGAAAGCACCAGCAGTGTTAAAATTGTCTCAGAGCAGACCAGCCACACAAAGGGAGCAAGTATCTAATAGAAAATGTTTTTGTTGTGGAGCTACCTCACATGAGTCTCACACCAGTGCAGATTTAAAGCGGAGATATGTTATAATTGTTCAAAACATGGACACTTGAATGAAGTTTGCAGAAGTGCTAGATCTCAGAAGGGTACACATGTACCTTTATTAACTTTCACTTGGAAATAGACGAACCATTTGACGAAGGAGGCTGGATATCTCATTTGACTGTCCACAACTTAACAGGAGTAGACGACAATATGCAAGTCAGAGTTCAGATAAATGGAAAGATATCACGATGGATGTTGACACAGGATCCAATTAAAAAATGTCGGTCCATGGCGTCTTTGAGTGAAGATCCATCCTCCATGGGATGCGTTGTCCTCTTTGATAGCTGTGCTATCAGAGCATCAACCTTAGGGGGAGATATCCATAACGTCGTATCTTCTTCCTTAAAAGGGTACATTTTTTGGAATTTTTTTGACGTTTATACCCTTTTGTCTCCTTTATTACGTCTGAAACTACATGATGAACCGGGAATACCTGTACAGGCTTCTTGTTACCCAGAAACGCTGTATCCAAAACATCTTGCTCTTTGTGCTCTTCTGCCAGACCCAGTGTTTTCCTCATATTTTTTAACAATATGTCCATTTTGTCAATGTTGAATATTCCTTCATCTTCAGTAATTTCCCCTTCTTCCTGGGAGGAATAGGCCGACAGAATTTCTTGTATGCTATCTGAATCTGCTTCCTCCATCCTGTTAGAGGTTCCCTCCTCAGGATCTTCCATTCTTAACCTTTTCTTTTGAGGCTGCGTCTGCTGCATAGCTGAAAATGATTCCTGCATGGAGGATTTCATCCATGACAGGAAACTCTGGAACAGGTCTGGAATAGCCTGATTTGCTGCTTTCCTCAGGCATTCTGAACAAATCTTAGAGGATTCACTACTGGATAATTTAGCATCACAGTTTAAGCAAGTTTCTGTTTGACTATATCATCCTTGTCCACAGATTTCTCCTTAGCACTGGGAGTAGTGGAAGGCTTAGGGGCAGCCATGACAATAAGCAGTGGATCAAATCAATGCTAAAATTTAACTTTTAATAAATACATTAAAATTATGGAGACCTAAAGCCACGGAGGACTCATGGCGTTTAAATAGATATTGGCTTGCGTTCCACCCTGGAACGCAGAGGCCTCCCACATTACTGACTCCTATATAAAAAAGGAAGTCTTACCTTGGCCTCTGAAAGTCCCGCCACGATTTGCCCTTCTACATGCTCTCAGCGTCTCAGCCGCGGCACTCTCTGCAACCTGGGGCTGCCCAGGGGAATCCCCACAAGTTACCTTCCTTGCGGCTCCCCCGGCCGGCCGGAGCGAAAACCGGGGCTTCAGGGCTTCCCTGCCTTGTGTCGGCAGCCTTACAAGCGGCCTTCCGGAAATATAAAGAAAATAAAAAAGGTAGGCGCCAACACGCTGCTCCTGCTGGTGCAAAAAAGGACTGATATACTGAGCGGGGAGACCCGTTTTAAACATTTTTTAATTGGATCCTGCGCCAGCTGGAGGGAGGGGCAACCCATTTTGTTCATACCGCCGTGTCGGGGACACAGAAGAAAGATGTGTTGTCCACAGACTTGGGGAAAGTGAAAATATCCAGGCTCAGTAAATAATCAAACCAGGAGCATCTCCTCGTTTCTTTAAGGCAAGAACTTTAGCATTCTACATCAGGGCCAAAGTGGAGAACAAATTATCTTGTTTAGAAAGACAAGGAGTGATCTCGAAAGTCCCTTGTAGTGATTGAGATTCACCCATTGTGCCGGTTGTTAAAAATACTGGGGAAATCCGACTGTGTGGGGATTTTCATATGGCTATAAACAGTCAGCTGGAGCAGGTTCTGTTACCACGCTTAGATTAACTTTTTGCTTCCTTAGTGGGAGGAGTCCTTCACCAAACTGGATCTGCGAAAGGCTTATCTTCAGCTTGAAATGCATTCTGATAGCAGACAGTACCTTACCATTAACACCCATAAATGACTTTACCAGTATAATTGAATGTTGTTTGGGGTTGCCTCTATTCCAGCAATCTGGCAGCGTACAATGGATACCATTTTGGACCGCATTCCACAATCAAATGTTTGCTGGATGATATGTTGCTCACTGGCCAAACCGAAGACGCTCACAAAGCAAACGTAGAGGCAGTTCTACGGTGTCTGTGAGAGCATGGGCTGAAAGCAAATCTTGAGAAATGCCAATTCTTTCAAAAACAGCTCATGTTTTGCGGTCACGTGATTACTAAAGAGGGCCTACATACAGCTAAAGAAAAGGTACAAGCTCTGGTTAACGCTCCTCCACCTACAGATGTTTCTCAACTAAGTTCCTCAATTATTATCACAGATTTCTGCCAAATTTAGCAAGAGTTCTACACCCATTACACAGACTCCTGGAATCAAAGACTCCTTGGATCTGGACCCAGGTATGTCATGAGGCATTCTGTGACACAAAAGACTGGATCTTGACCTCTAAAGTGTTGGTTCATTATGACCTAAAGAAGCAGGTGACTATGGCTTGTGATGCTTCTCCTTATGGCCTAAGTGCTGTCTTATCTCATGTCATGCCTGATGGGTCTGAGCAATCTGTAGTTTTTGCTTCTTGTTCCCTAACGCCAGCTGATAAGAACTATGCCCAGATTGACAAACGAGCATTAGCAATTGTATGAGTGCTACAAAAATTCACCTTGTACTTATACGGTCGTCATTTTACACTCATCCCTGACCAGAAGCTGCTGCTACTGATTTTCAACCCCAAAAAGGGTATTTCACCAACCGCAGCTGCTCGTCTACAACGCTATGCATTATACTTAGGAGCTTTCACATATTCCATCAGATACAGGCCTAATGCCCAACACGCAAATGCCAATGATTTTTCTAGACTCCCTCTTCATCAGTCTTGCTCTGTTTCTTCTGAAGCTGTCATGCACCCCTCGTTCAACTCTGATCACCACCAGATTTGCTATACCAGTGTGTGTACCTCTCGATTGCTCAACCTGTTTGTAGGGATTCCATTTCAACACAGGTGTATCAGTACATTCAGACCGGTTGGCCCTCCACTGTGCCTTTACCATACAGCCCATACTGGTTCCAAAGATTGGTGTTGTGTGTGTCTGACGGTTGCATTCTTTGGGGCTCTAGAGTCCTGGTCCCCCCCTCGTTACAGCACACTGCTCTCCATATCTTACATGAAGGACACCTGGGCATGGTCTGCATGAAGCAGCAGGCCCGCTCCTCAGTCTGGTGGCCATCGTTAGATGAGGATATTGTGAAGTGGGTTTGTGCTTGCCCCAGCTGTGCCCAGACACTGAAGCAATTACCGTCAATCCCTGTCATTCCATGGGAACATCTGTCACAACCTTGGGAGCGGCTCCTTGTGGATTTTTCTGGCCCAATTTATGGGGAATCCTTCCTAGTTTTGGTGGATGCCCACTCTAAATGGCCTGAAGTCTGGCCTATGACAAACAGTACTATGGCTGCCACTGTTCAAGTCCTGAAGAAGATATTTGCTGTGTTTGGTCTTCCACAACTCTTTGTCTCTGATAATGGGACCCAATTTACATCTCATGACTTCTGGGCATTTCTGGACTCTGTTGGTATCCCTCACTGCACCTCCGCTCCTTATCATACTGCCACCAACGGGCAAGCAGAGAGTTTTGTCCACACATTCAAGGCAGCACTCCCAGCTGCGAATTCTGTGGATGTCTCATCTACTCTCCTTGAGTATCTTTTTGCCTACCGGACAACCCCTCATGCTGCCACTGGGGTGTCTCCAGCGACCCTCCTTTATGGTTGCCCCCTTTGTTCTAAGTTGGATGTGTTGAAGCTGCCAGCTCCTTCCTCTTTCTCTCCGTCAACCCTGTTTGCCCTCCCAGGCTGGTACCCGGTTTTTCAACAGAGGATACAGAGTATGGGCTCGCAGTTTTCAAGGCCCTCAGAGATGGGCTGCTGGATGCATAATGAGAGTGCTGTGATCTCGCACCTATGTAGTCTTGCGGTATAAGGGGATCGAATGGGAAAAGACACATAAATCAATTATGGCCCAGACCTCCAAGCCACACCTCAGCTGTCAATTCAACTAAAAATTCTGGCCCAGAAGATGATGGTACTTGGCAGTTTGGGATCTTGGCCCCTGAACTACCTCTCATAGAGAATGAGAGTCCTCAGTCAGTACCTCAGGCTCCTGAGACAGTTCCTGAAGGCAGATCTTCAGTCAACACAGAAGAAACAAGTATCAGGCCTACCTGGGTAATCCGCCTTCCTGTGAGATGGGAACCTGAGGAAGTTCTTCCTAGCTGGAGATCTCTCCAGATCTCTCACTCACCTCCCTACTGTTGTTATGTTGTGGGTCTGTGCTCTGTCATTTCAGGAAAGAGATAGATGAGATGTCTGTGTAGCAGCCACAGAGTAAGGCAGACCAGGAAAATGAGGAACCCGGAAGTGGCGTTACGCATCTGAAAGTAGGCGTGACAACACCACAGATCCTCCTGCAGTCTGGCATGAGTCACCACCATACCTGGGAACTTCCAGTTGACGGCTACCTGGAGGGTAGTCCTCTGTTCAGCAGGGGGTGACAAAAATGACGCTAATCGAGTAAAAAAGGGGCGGGGCTTGCCACTCCATTGACCCTCACAAGGAGTGTGTGTGGATTCTTTCCAGAGTATCAGGGAGTTTGGAGACATAACAGCATGCATTTCCCATAATGCAGGTTGGAAAATGTAGCTTGAACAGCTGGAGGATCCTCAGATTCCCAACTAATGCGCTAGGACAATTACATATATGACCAATTTCAGGCAAAGACAATGAAAATACTATTTATACGCACATGTATGTCTTCATCTCAGCCCGTATGTGTTCATGAAATTCAAAATTATGTGACCCTATAAAAACGACCTCTAAAAGCTTGACGACCACATTTGTGCGCAAAACAATTGCCAAAAGCGGATTATTGAACGCACACCAACGTTACGACGCTACTGCTGCGCCAGTTTTAGCACTGTGATTAAGAGCTGCGTTGACTCGCTAGAATTTAGAACTCGATGTGGTAAGCTTCTAAATATCGGTTGCCCGGTATGTTCCAGTCAGTGGCTCACGGACCGGAAGTGGTGTGAGCACAGTTGCCCTGGTGACGGACGCTGCTTCCGACTGTCAGACGGCGAGATGGCGGAGGAACAGCAAACGATGGTATTATAAACTGCAGATATTACAAATCTAAGGGGGCATTTATTAACCTTTTGAGTGTCAGATTTGTGATCGCACGCCTCTGTGGCGCTCAAAAGGTTAAGACGTTAGTAGGAACGGTTTTTATTATGAAGATAATTTCAAGTAGTTATTTTTAACGCTGTACATTCATCCGTTTAATACCATAGACCTAAAAGAAGAAGGACTTTTTAGGGAAACTAATAATTTTGTTATATAGGAAGCTTATTATATCACTAAAGTATTCTGCTGTTAGATATCTATTTATTGGGTGACTAAGCATCCATAAGTCTTCATTATTATTCTCTTGCTAACCATGGGGCTGTTGTAGTAACAATATTGAGTGCCAAATGGATATCCTCAAAGGACTGACAGAGGATTATTTTGTATGCTGAATGTACTTTTTATACAGTTAGTTGGGAGAAGCTAGTAACACGTTATATCCATTTGGATGAAGCAACATATCCATACCTGGGAAGTTTCAAAATGAGTTGACCCTGAGTTCTTGTAAATATTATTATCATCCGTAATTAATATTCTCTGCAATATGCTTTAGTCGAGAGATGCTTCAATCAGTTCTCAAGGAACCACTAAAATATTGCATCTTAACCCTTTGAGTGCCAAGTGGGTACATTGTACGAGTTTGGACAGCTGTACCCGCTGTGCCAAGCTCGTACAATGTACCCACTAAAATGCGGTCACTGCATGAGCCGGTATAACCGGCATGCAGTGGCCGCATTTTAAAAAAAAAAAGGCTGGGCAATTATGGGGGGACATGAGGATCACTCCTCATGTCCCCCCTGTTATTGATCTCCCAGTCGATCGCGCTGGGAGATCAATAAAAGAAGAGGAGAAGCGCAGCAGAAGCGCAGCAGAAGCGCAGCTTCTCCTCTTCCGTCTCTCCTACCCGAACTTCCGGGTAGGAGTGGGCGGGACCGGGGGAAACCTCCAAACGTCATCGGTGACATGATCACCGATGACGTTAGGGAAGTTTCCCTTACCCGATTCACTCCTACCGGTGGTAGGAGTGAAAGGCAGGCGAGCTTCTGCTCTCCTGCAGTTGCCAAATTGATCTCCCAGCCTATCGGCTGGGAGATCAATTACTGGGGAGACACCAGGAGGGGTCCTGATGTTCCCCACGAGGTCTGAAAATATTAAAATAATAAAAAAAAAAAAAAAAAAAATCCTTAGTAACCCTGTGAGTGCCGCAGGGGTCCCCAGCACATTGCTTTGCAATGTGCTGGAGACCCCTGTGGCACTCACAGGGTCATTTCTTTGGTTTTTTTTTTTTTCTTTTTTGAAAGACCTCATTGGGGGGATCAGGGGGGATTCTGATGCCCCTCAATGAGGTCTATTATTAAAAAAAAAATAAATTTTTTTTTTTTAACCCTGTGTGTGCCACAGGGGGGGTCCAATGCACCCCCCCCCCCTCCTGTGGCACACACAGGGCTTCTAGCATTACTTTGTTACTAGAGATTGTTGGGGGGCCATCAGGATTTGTCCTGATGGCCCCCCAACAAGCTCTGATTACAAAGTAATAATAAAAAAAAAAATTAACCCTCTGAGTGCCAGAAGGGTCCAATGCATTGCTTTGCAATGCGCTGGAGACCCCTTTGGCACTCACAGGGACATTTATTTTGATTCCTTTTTTTTTTTTTTTTTTTTAAGACCTCATTGGGGAGAATCAGAGGGGTCCTGATACCCACCAATGAGGTCCATAATAAAAAAAAAAAGTAAAGAAAAAAAATTAACCCTGTGTGTGCCACAAGGGGGGCCAATGCAGCCCCCCTTCTGCGGCGCACACACAGGGCATTTATCATTACTTCGTTATCAGAGATTGTTGGGGGGCCATCATGATTAGTCCTGATGGCCCCCCAACAAGCTCTGATTACCAAGTAATGATAAAAAAAAAAAATAACCCTCTGAGTGCCAGAAGGGTCCAATGCATTGCTTTGCAATGCGCTGGAGACCCCTTTGGCACTCACAGGGACATTTCTTTTGATTCCTTTTTTTTTTTTTTTTTTAAGACCTCATTGGGGGGAATCAGAGGGGTCCTGATACCCACCAATGAGGTCCATAATAAAAAAAAGTAAAGAAAAAAAAATTAACCCTGTGTGTGCCACAAGGGGGGCCAATGCAGCCCCCCTTCTGCGGCGCACACACAGGGCATTTATCATTACTTCGTTATCAGAGATTGTTGGGGGGCCATCATGATTGGTCCTGATGGCCCCCCAACAAGCTCTGATTACCAAGTAATGATTAAAAAAAAAATTAACCCTCTGATTGCCACAAGGATCCAATGCATTGCTTTGCAATGCGCTGGAGACCCCTGTGGCACTCTCAGGGTCCCTCTGTTTGTGGACCTATATATTTTTTTTTTACTAAGACCTCATTGGGGAGGGATCAGGGGGTCCTTATGCCCCTCAATGAGGTATATAATAAAAAAAAAAATTAAAACATAAATTAACCCTGTGTGTGCCACTAGGAGGGGAGTTCAATGCCGACCCCCTTCCTGTGGCACACACAGGACTTTTTATCATTACTTTGTGATCAGAGCTTGTTTGGTGGCCATCTGAATACAAAGTAACGATAAAAAAATTTAACCCTTTGTGTGCCACAGGGGCCCAAATGCATTGCTTTGCAATCCACTGGACCACCCCCTTTATTTTTTATTTAGACCTCATTGTGTGGGTTCTGATGCCCCCAACGAGGTCTACACAAAAATATTGTGGGGAAAAAGCCCCAAAAAATGCACATGCCACAGGAGGGAGGGGGTCCAACGCAGTGCTTTGTATGAGGGGACATACATTGCACACTGGTAGTCACAGATCTCCCATACACACTATCAAACACTGCCCCACCATCACCACCATCCTTGCTCCTCTGCTCATACCCACACACACTGCCTAATCCCTCACCCTCCCACATACTTTGTTACACTTGTAGTCACAGGTCCGCACGTACACCGGCTGACGCCCTAGCTTCTTTCATCTGTTAGCCATAAAATCACACATACACTGTTTGCTTTACCATTTCTGTTTCACTGGTAGCTACGCTCCTGTAGCGTAAATTGGTATGTCAACCCACAGCAGTGGGGTACCATTTTTCTTAGGCTGGCAAGAAGTCCTCCTAGGAAATCCCACGCCATTGAACCATTTTAGTATCTTTGAAGTGACTGATGTGTAAAACAAAATTTTATTTTTTCCTGTAGCACCACATTCTGGAAATAGTTGTGCCAACTAACTTAGGGGTAAAAAGGCAAGTGACCCCTCATTAGATGCAGCAGGTTGTCTTCTTTCCAAAATGGTATGGTTTATCTACCTTTTCTTCAATTCTGAAGGTGTTATAGTCATTTTCTTACAGGCAAGTCAGGTTTGAGAAAATGTTAGAAACATCAGAGGTTGTAATAGGTGTAGTTTTCTACTTCTAGCACCCCCTAAGGTAGTTCAACTCATACCAATGGGGTGTCATTTGACTCCTAAGAGCACTAGCAAACAAATGCAGTTGAAAATTCCATGGTTTTCACAGCGCTCCATACATTTGAAGGGGCAGAAATGTAAAAAAATGCAATTTTTTTCCTATATCGCCTCCTTCTGGAAACATTTATGCACACCAGTATTGGGGTAAGAAGGCAAGTGACCCCTCATTAGATGCGGCAGGTTGTCTTCTTTCCAAAATGGTATGGTTTATCTACCTTTTCTTCAATTCTGAATGTGTTATAGCCATTTTTGTACAGGCAAGTCACATTTGAGAAAATGTTAGAAACATCAGAGGTTGTAGTAGGTGTAGTTTTCTACTTCTAGCACCCCCTAAGGTAGGTCAACTCATATCAATGGGGTGTCGTTTGACTCCTAAGAGCACTAGCTAATGAATGCAGTTGAAAATTCCATGGTTTTTACAAAGTTCCATACATTTGAAGGGGCAGAAATGTAAGAAAATGCCTTTTTTTTCACTAGCGCCACCTCCTGGAAGCATTTGTACATACCAGCCTTTGGGTAAGAAGGCAAGTGACCCCTCATTAGATGCGGAAGGATGTTTTCTTTCCAAAATTGCATTGTTTCTCTACCTTTTCTGCATATCTATTATGGTTATAACCATTTTAGTGCAAGCAGATAATTTCAAAAACAAAAGTGTCAGGTTTACATACGTGTTCCTAGCACCCACATATTGTATGTTAACCCACACAAATAGGCTACCATTTTTCTCATGTTGGTAGCAGGTACTGAATACAGCAGGAAATGTTATGGTTTTCAAAGATTTTAGTATCTTTGAAGTGGTGGAAATGTAAAAAAACATGTATTTATTCCCATAGCGCCACCTTTTGGAAATATTTGTGCACTTCAACCCAGGGGGTAGAAAGGCAAGTGACCCCTCAATTGATGCGGGAGAATGTCTACTTTCCAAAATGGTATACCTTTTATACCTTTCCTTCATGTCTCTAACAGTTATGGACATTTTAGTACAAGCCGCCATTTTCGAAGAAGCAAACAGGTAGGTGTAGTGATGTGCTTCTGGCACCCCTAAGGTAGGTCGACTCATTCCAGTGGGGTGTCATTTTTCTCCTAAGAGCACTAGCTAATGAATACAGTTGGAAATGCCATGGTTTTCACAAATTTCAGTACATTTGAAGGGGCAGAAATGTAAGAAAATGCCTTTTTTTTTCATTAGCGCCACCTTCTGGAGGCATTTGTGCACTCCAGGCTTGGGGTAACAAGGCAAGTAACCCATCATTAGATGCGGCAGGGTGTCTTCTTTTCAAAATGGTATGGTTTGTGTACCCTTTCTTCACTTCTGTAGTTGTTATAACCATTTGGGTACAGACAAGTAATGTTTGAGAAAATGTTAGAAACATTTGAGGTTGTAGTAGGTGTCGTTTTGCACTTCTAGCGCCCCCTGAGGTAGTTGAACTCATACCAATGGGGTGTCATTTTTCTCCTAAGAGCGCTAGCTAATGAATACAGTTGGAAATGCCATTGTTTGCACAAATTTCAGTACATTTGAAGGGGCAGAAATGTAAGAAAATGCCTTTTTTTTTCATTAGCGCCACCTTCTGGAGGCATTTGTGCACTCCAGGCTTGGGGTAACAAAGCAAGTCACCCATCAATAGATGCGTCATGGTGTCTTCTTTTCAAAATGGTATGGTTTGTGTACCCTTTCTTTACTTCTGTAGTTATTTTAACCATTTGTGTACAGACAAGTAATATTTGAGAAAATGTTAGAAAAATTTGAGGTTGTAGTAGGTGTCGTTTTGCACTTCTAGCGCCCCCTGAGGTAGTTAAACTCATACCAATGGGGTGTCATTTTTCTCCTAAGAGCACTAGCTAATGAATACAGTTGGGAATGCCATGGTTTGCACAAATTTCAGTACATTTGAAGGGGAAGAAATGTAAGAAAATGCCTTTTTCTTTCATTAGCGCCACCTTCTGGAGGCATTTGTGCTCTCCAGGCTTGGGGTAACAAGGCAAGTCACCCATCATTAGATGCGGTAGGGTGTCTTCTTTTCAAAATGGTATGGTTTGTGTACCCTTTCTTCACTTCTGTAGTTGTTATAACCATTTGTGTACAGACAAGTAACGTTTGAGAAAATGTTAGAAACATTTGAGGTTGTAGTAGGTGTCATTTTGCACTTCTAGCGCCCCCTGAGGTAGTTGAACTCATACCAATGGGGTGTCATTTTTCTCCTAAGAGCGCTAGCTAATGAATACAGTTGGAAATGCCATGGTTTTCACAAATTTCAGTACATTTGAAGGGGCAGAAATGTAAGAAAATGCCTTTTTTTCCCATTAGCGCCACATTCTGGAGGCATTTGTGCACTCCAGGCTTGGGGTAACAAGGCAAGTCACCCATCATTAGATGCGGCAGGGTGTCTTCTTTTCAAAATGGTATGGTTTGTGTACCCTTTCTTCACTTCTGTAGTTGTTATAACCATTTGGGAACAGACAAGTAATGTTTGAGAAAATGTTAGAAACATTTGAGGTTGTAGTAGGTGTCATTTTGCACTTCTAGCGCCCCCTGAGGTAGTTGAACTCATACCAATGGGGTGTCATTTTTCGCCTAAGAGCGCTAGCTAATGAATACAGTTGGAAATGCCATTGTTTGCACAAATTTCAGTACATTTGAAGGGGCAGAAATGTAAGAAAATGCCTTTTTTTTTCATTAGCGCCACCTTCTGGAGGCATTTGTGCACTCCAGGCTTGGGGTAACAAAGCAAGTCACCCATCAATAGATGCGTCATGGTGTCTTCTTTTCAAAATGGTATGGTTTGTGTACCCTTTCTTTACTTCTGTAGTTATTTTAACCATTTGTGTACAGACAAGTAATATTTGAGAAAATGTTAGAAAAATTTGAGGTTGTAGTAGGTGTCGTTTTGCACTTCTAGCGCCCCCTGAGGTAGTTAAACTCATACCAATGGGGTGTCATTTTTCTCCTAAGAGCACTAGCTAATGAATACAGTTGGGAATGCCATGGTTTGCACAAATTTCAGTACATTTGAAGGGGAAGAAATGTAAGAAAATGCCTTTTTCTTTCATTAGCGCCACCTTCTGGAGGCATTTGTGCTCTCCAGGCTTGGGGTAACAAGGCAAGTCACCCATCATTAGATGCGGTAGGGTGTCTTCTTTTCAAAATGGTATGGTTTGTGTACCCTTTCTTCACTTCTGT
The DNA here is from genome assembly GCA_037306005.1 of Rhinophrynus dorsalis. Lineage (NCBI taxonomy): Eukaryota > Metazoa > Chordata > Amphibia > Anura > Rhinophrynidae > Rhinophrynus > Rhinophrynus dorsalis. Next base: position 355,800,524 of record CM074721.1, read on the forward strand.
AGTTGTTATAACCATTTGTGTACAGACAAGTAACGTTTGAGAAAATGTTAGAAACATTTGAGGTTGTAGTAGGTGTCATTTTGCACTTCTAGCGCCCCCTGAGGTAGTTGAACTCATACCAATGGGGTGTCATTTTTCTCCTAAGAGCGCTAGCTAATGAATACAGTTGGAAATGCCATGGTTTTCACAAATTTCAGTACATTTGAAGGGGCAGAAATGTAAGAAAATGCCTTTTTTTCCCATTAGCGCCACCTTCTGGAGGCATTTGTGCACTCCAGGCTTGGGGTAACAAGGCAAGTCACCCATCATTAGATGCGGCAGGGTGTCTTCTTTTCAAAATGGTATGGTTTGTGTACCCTTTCTTCACTTCTGTAGTTGTTATAACCATTTGGGAACAGACAAGTAATGTTTGAGAAAATGTTAGAAACATTTGAGGTTGTAGTAGGTGTCATTTTGCACTTCTAGCGCCCCCTGAGGTAGTTGAACTCATACCAATGGGGTGTCATTTTTCGCCTAAGAGCGCTAGCTAATGAATACAGTTGGAAATGCCATGGTTTTCACAAATTTCAGTACATTTGAAGGGGCAGAAATGTAAGAAAATGCCTTTTTTTTCCATTAGCGCCACATTCTGGAGGCATTTGTGCACTCCAGGCTTGAGGTAACAAGGCAAGTCACCCATCATTAGATGCGGCAGGGTGTCTTCTTTTCAAAATGGTATGGTTTGTGTACCCTTTCTTCACTTCTGTAGTTGTTATAACCATTTGTGTACAGACAAGTAATGTTTGAGAAAATGTTAGAAAAATTTGAGGTTGCAGTAGGTGTCATTTTGCACTTCTAACGCCCCCTGAGGTAGTTAAACTCATACCAATGGGGTGTCATTTTTCTCCTAAGAGCACTAGCTAATGAATACAGTTGGAAATGCCATGGTTTTCACAAATTTCAGTATATTTGAAGTGGCAGAAATGTAAGAAAATGCCTTTTTTTTCATTAGCGCCATCTTCTGGAGGCATTTGTGCACACCAGGCTTGGGGTAAGAAGGCAAGTTACCCCTCATTAGATGCGGCAGGTTGTCTACTTTTCCGAAATATATAGTTTTATATAGTTATTCCACTGTTTTAGGGTAGTTTTACCACAAAAACCCTAGAATGCGCATTTTAGTTTATAAAGTTGAAAATGTCATTTTGCGCTGCTGGTGATTAGGGCTCTACGCTAGCCATGGACGTAGGTAAAACTATACAAATTTTGTATTTTTTTACTCGGAGGACTTGGGGCTTTTTCAAATAATTGAAACTTTTTCAATCAACGTAAATGTTTTTGATACATATTATGTGATTTTAGGAAAATGAGTAAATTTTCACTTTTTTTTGTCATTATGACATCATAGCTTTTTGCACGATGTAAAATTCTCTTCATGTAAGGTACCACGAGAAAGCTCAATTCGTTCTGAAAAAAACAATATATAGTTTTCCATATTTAACTAAAAATCCCCAGAGGAAATCAAGCATAAACAGAAGGATAGCAAAAATGCTGAAAAAGTGTCTGGCCTGCAGGGTACAGGAAATGGCCCAAGCCTCTGGCACTGAAGGGGTTAAAGATATCACTGCATAAATACACACAAGACAATCAGGACTTCTCCCTATGTCTTCCTGTTAGAAGTGGCACCAATTTGAAGACTAAAGCAATTAACTGGAGCAGAATATATTAAAGGTAGCACTGAAATCTCTCACCCTGAGAATTTGCCCTTCACAATCGGATTTGGGTCAAAACCTTGAGTCTCAGGGTCAAACTCTGAGACTTCCCAGGTATGAACATAGCAGTTTACCATGCAGTGGGCTAAGTGGGTAACTGTGGCTGAAATTTGCATTCGCAATCATGTAGCACTGCAACTGTTTGGGGGTCTTGGCTCAGAAGGTAATCGTTTTATACTGTGGAACAGTAATTTTTTTTTATCAAATAAGTGATTTTGAAATAGATTTAAAAAACAATTATATTTGTTAGACATGTTATATGTAAACCTTTGGTTTTATGAGATAGCTTTAAAGGGATAGTAATACTTAAAATGTAAAAAAAAATATGTTGTAGGGTTTATCCCCCTGAGTAAAACAAGAGTACTCTCACTGCTGAAAGGTGTTTTATTCAAAAGTTATTAATTTTCAAAGTTGAATTTTTTAGGTGCAATATCACAGTGGCCTGAAATTGTACAGTAGCGCTGTTGCTACACGATCCTATAGACAGCTCTGGTCAATTGACCATAAATCTCCATAGGATGGTGTAGCAACAGCGCCACAAGTGGGAGTACTCTTGTTTTACTCAGGGGGATAAACCCTACAACATATTTTTTTTTACATTTTAAGTATTACTATCCCTTTAAGGCAAATCTGGCAGGCACTCTAGCAGATGTATAACAATCCACACTGCTCTGCATTGCCAAGTGCCACTTTCTGTCAGTAGTACTAGCTCAGATGTATAAACTAGCAAATAAATCAGGGCTATCCTAAATATAGGAGATTCTGAACATGTTCAAATCACCCTTTGTTTCAGTGATGGTTCCACTTTAATCAATGCAGTTAATCTGATAAGAAGTGATACTAGGCATCTATTGCGTCTTCTTATACTGCATCATTAGATACAATCAATACATCTTCTATTTAAACTGAAGATGATTATATATATTTTTAAAGTGTTGAAACTGGGTTATAAGTATAGTCTTCAGAATGATGAGTGAAAATTTTCTCTATAGGTCTTCTTATACAGCCTCTTGAAGTGTATGTGAGGAGGTGATCTAAAGGCAGATTTCTGTGATTCTTATTAAATACAACTGCATATACTAACTGGGGAAAATATCTAAAATCTTATCACTGCTGTATATCAAATTACTACCCAAGTACATTTTTCTTATATGAATATGTGTTCTTTGTGATGACAAAGTCTCAGAATTCCTTTCCTTAGATATTGAAGCATTGCCATTTAGGTATCTCTTATAATCTAAGAATTCTGGGGCTCCTTTTTTCCATAGGTTTCCCTGGAATCTACCGGTATGAGGAAATCTCGGATGAAGAAATGTGAGTGGAGCCTAATGCAGCTTTATCAAATGAACAGCATAGCTTCAGTGTAAATACATTGCTCTTAGTTTTCATTCCAGTGCCCCAGGGGTTTTAGCAAATCCCTTATGAAATATTATCTCCTGTCATTCTGTGGAATTATAATTTCTTTTAACCCTTTGAGTGCCACAAGTTGCGGGGAGGGTGCGCAACACCTTGCTTTGCAAAGTGTTGCACACCCCTCTGGCACTCAAAGGGTTAAAAAGTTACTGGACACTATGATTAACATGCTATATATGTAGGGATCATTAAAGGAACACTAGCCCTACCTAACAATAATCCCCTTTTATCTTAATCTGGGCAGACAATTCTAATGGTCAGTGTGACTCAATTATCTGTGTATTGGCTCTCTAAAATAAATGTCTGAATTGCAGTGGATATCTCATCCATGGAGGCAGACATGATTAATTGTTGCCAAAACTACAGGAACTCAAACTCCTCCTACTGGAGGTTTATGAAAAATCTCTTCTTAAAACAAATTTTATAGTTTAACACATAATTTTGATACATAGTCACACATGCATCTCTATAATATGTTGATTCTGTTGTGATTATGTTTATACTGGTGAACAGGGCTGGGAATTTCCTTTAGTCTGTAACTGGCAAAATAATCTAGTAGATAGGTAAAAAAAAATTAAGTTGTTTCTTTGTGGACTAGTAACTTTTCAGCTGCTGACTAGCAAGTATTTCCTGTTACTGCTGAATCTCATTTCTATTTTTCCAGCCCTATTGGTAAAAATCCACAAAAGTATAATACATGTAAATATAATATTTAACTCCTTGGAATGCATTAAGCTCTAAAACACCTTGCTTTGCAATGCACTGAAGATCTCTGAAGTCTGAGGGTTTATATTTCTTTTCTTTCTTTTATTTTTTGAAATCAGGTTATAAAGTAGCAGTGTCTCTAATATTGTGTGTTTGTTGGAATGGAAATAATAGTCTCTGTTATTGCTACTAAACTACTGACTTTCTGACAGCTCCAGAGCTTCCCATTCTTGAGAGGCGCAACTGGCTAATCCACTTACACTATGTCCGGAAGGATTATGAAGCCTGTAAGGTGAGCCATTCTAGGGTCCGAATAACTGCTTGATCTCTTCTAGGGATAAATTCATATATTAAGAAGGATGAAGAAAGAAAATGTTGGTGATTGGTGCACACTATTAAAATATAACTTTTATTGTGATAATCATTAAAAACTAACTGTGAACACTCTTATAAAATGTGTTAAAATATATACCATATTCACTCATAACCAGTATACTTTGCAATTCAGCAATAATTCAATTAAGCCTACGTACAAAACAGCCCAAAATTGTGCTGGTGACTGAATAGATCAACCAGCTCTGTTATTGTACTACTGGGGTATGTTGCCAGTTTTGGGGTTCATGACTGCATCAACGAGCGCCTCTAGGTCGGTTTCCGAGTCCCCCCAGACATGCGCTATCTGGTGACCCGTTGGGGGTGCCTTTGGGGCGGGGGCAGGGGGAGGCTGCTGGGACCTGGGGTCCATGACTGTAGTCAGTCCGAACTTCACATATGAGTGTCCCTGGTCAGTAGTAGCAGATCCCTGTGGAAGTCAGCGGTTCCTCCAGGCGACTGGGTGATCCAGTTGATAGGGGAGGAAGTTCAGTGCATGTGGGAAGGAGTAGGAGAGGGATATGACGATCCCGGTGGGTAGTGGATCCCTGGGGAAGTCGGAGGATTTTTCTCGTGATTTTGGGATCCCTGTGAGAAGGGAGTTCAGTGGAGCCCGGTGATGTGCGTTTCACAGTGTCTCATGTCACGGGGGAGGTGGGGGCGCTTGCCCTCCCTTCTCCTCCCGTGAGGGGGTCTCATTCACGCAATCACTGTCCCGACCACAACTTCATAACGAGTTTCCCAACAATCACTGCTCTGGGTGCGGAAAGGAGATTGATGTGCTGGTGTGTGCTGTGTAAGGATGAGATATATCTCAGGAATGGGCGTGGGTCGCGCTGTGAGAGGAAAAGCGGCAGGAAGAACAACAACAAAACATTCCTCACAGATCCCACTGGGACCGTAAAAATACCGGCCAGGAGGCAACACTAGCTCCCCCCAGCGCAACTACTCGATAATGAGAATCGTTGGCAACGATTCTCATTATCGATTTTTATCGATTTAATCGATTAGTTGTTGCAGCCCTATTTTCTTTTAATCTGTTAGGTATGTTTCCTGTATGAGTTATCAATGGAAGACTAATATATATATATATAGATAGATATGATATATATTTTTTTTGTTAGGAACAAGTTTGGCTTTTTTCATGGTTCCTCATGAAGTACTGGAGACCCCATCTCCAGAAGGATATAGATACTCTAGAGAAAATTCAGAGAAGGGCTACTAAAATGGTGACTGGTTTACAGTAAAAGATATATCAGGATGGACTAAAGGATCTGAACATGTATAGCTTGGAGGAGAGAAGAGAGAGAGGGGATATCATAGAAATATTCAAATACATGAAGGGATTCAACAAAGTGCAGGATGGAAGTACATTTTAAAGGAGTAAAAATGTTAGGGCAAGAGGCCATAGTCTAAAACTAGAGAGACACTGGTTGAGACATAATGTAAGAAAGTTTTACTTCACTGAGAGTGTAGTAGATAAGTGGAATAGCCTACCTGCAGAAGTGGTAGAAGTTAATACAGTGACAGAATTTAAGCATGCATGGGATAGGCATAAGGCTGTCCTTAAAGTAAAAAAAAGCCCAAGGCACAAAAAAGGCTTGAGATTTTTACAGTAGGAAAATGGGCAGACTAGATGGGCCGAATGGTTCTTATCTGCCGTTAAATTCTATGTTTTTAAGTAAATTTTGCTTTGCGTGAACTCCTTTTTTGCAATGTTACCTTGAGCAGCTATACTTTTTAACACTGATGAGCCTTCGCATCTTCCAACGTTGCCAATTACCAAAATATTTTTGATGGCTTAAGACATGGAACATGTTATATTTTTGGGAATAATTCAATTCAGGATTTTATATAGCCTAATTATAGCATATTATTCATTTGGCTAGTTGTAGGCTGGGCTTATTTATTTGACAGACACAATTTTGAATCGTTCGGTGGTGGGCAGCCTATTACCTAATGATTTTTGAAGGTGTTAGTCCCGCAAACCACTGAACACCTGTTAATAACTCTGCTGCAAGACTAATCTACTTCACTCATCGCTTCTCTAACACCACTCCCCTCTGCCAGTCCCTGGCTCCCATTAGCATATAGAATTAAATTCAAAATTCTGGTGCTAACTTACACAGCCCTTACTAACGCTGCACCCCCCTATATTTCATCTATCATTTCCAAATACACTCCAGCTCACCATTTAGCTCTGTGCATGACCTTGTCCTCGCTACAGCTCTTATTACAGCCTCCCACTCCCGCCTTCAAGACTTGAACTCTGGAATTCCCTTCCCCCATCCCATCAGACTCTCCCCCAGCTTTCAGACTCTCCCTGAAAACTCACCTCTTCAGGGAATCCTACCAACCACTTCCATAACCTTTACAAGCAAGGTCAGACCAACATCCTGTCCAACTATTGCTCACCCTCATTCCCTTCTAAAATTCACTATTCCACCTACTTCCCCATCATGACCTTGTTCAGAAACAGAACTACTACTTCTCTGGACCACTGCACTCAGTAGCACTTCTTTCTCCCAACCATTGACCGACAGTTCATGTGGCAGGATGCACTTATACTCCATAACACTTACCCGTTCTCTGTCCATCTTACCTTCCTCTAGACTGTCAGCTCTCATGAGCACGGTTTCATGACCCTTTTGTTTTCCATATTCAATATGTACTACTTAATATCTCTGTATGTCTATTCTGTATTGTACAGCGCTGAGGAATAAATTGGCGCTATATAAATAGAGAATAATAATAGGCTTTTCTGTCTCCGTACCATATACCTAGAGTGCATGCTGTACTATGCTCCTGTCCTGAGAATAACATGTGTTTAAACTATTATCCCTAGAAAAATTTTCTTTGTTGAACGAATTTAATATAGGATCCATAAACTATCTCATGTACTATAGGTTCTATATAGACATCACTGTTAATTGTTATACATAGAGACAATTGGTGCACCATCTCCTAAATTATCTTTATCACGATTGTATAATACGCTTCTACACTCACTTCAGAGACCTTCAAAGCTGTTGAAGGTCACAGTGCCTAAAAATCTCTGTGTAGTATGTTCAATGGCCCCATACTATGTGCAATCCAGTTAAATTTACCAGAAATGTGTTCGCTTTTGAAACTTGCTACAAATTTAATTATAATTGATATATAACTCCTAGGGGCAGATTCAATAAGCGGAGATAAAGTGAAGATGACTTCTCCAATGATATCACTTCTCCAGTTCCTATGTTATTCTGTAGAGGCTATTCATTAAGTTCGCCAAAGTTGGCTCCATATAATAACATAAGAACTGGAAAAGTGATAAACTGAAGAACTCAGCTCGACTCCACACATGTTCTGACTTAAGAAATGATCCACCCAAAGAATTTTCTCTTTCTCACAAATATATTTTGCTTGATCTATCCCAGCCAGCCTTGTCTGAACAGCCAGACAAAACTAAATTAAATTTCCATCACATTTACATAGAAAATGTTCATCCTGGTCAAGTGAAACCAATCTATCCCTCTATCTAAACTTGATTGGGTGATTAGGTCCAACACTGTAATTACCTTACAGAGCTTGACACAATCTGTACATGACAATTCTCACAGATTTCAAGATGTTTGGTCACCATGGCTTATTAATTTTCTGGCAGATAGTTATTGTCTCATATTTTCCTTCCTCCCTGCTTCTCACCTCCTTCCGGTTTCTCCCCAACCTTTTCTTGAGTGTATGGAGTATCATTGACCCACCACAAAATTAGCTATACCACGTATTTTTTATAAACGATGTCCATTTTGGATCTTGTACTTTGCATATGCTTCAGGTAAAATCTTGGGGGGGGGGGCTTTACTATAGTCTATACAACATTAAGGGAGTGATTACACTAATGTTTATATAAGGAGAGAACATGATAAAAGGTGTGTGTGGAAATACAAAATAAGAGTTTCATCAGATCATCTTTATTTCATATTTGACTTTTAGCCATTCATTTTGGTCACTTCATTGCCACTATTACAAACATCATTACTAATACTTGCCTTTATCTATCCAAATTTATCACCATGGACATGTTTCTTTTCTAATATTTTTGACTGAGTTCATCTTCCTAGCATAGAGTTTTATTATATCCATTTCATCTTAAGGTGTTATGGAGGTATCACTGTAAACAAAATACAAAAATAATAAAAAGAAAAAAGTTTTCTTGAAACAGACTATATACACTGTAGTATATCAAAGATAATTTGTTTGTTTTGATTCGTATAAATATATTGCTATCAGTTTTATGGTTATCAGTACGATTCACACTGTATTTTTTGTCAGTTATACACCAGGATTACTTAACTATTACTGACCACACACAAGGATGCTATGCATAATCCAGGCAGATTCATGTATGTATTATTCTAGACATTATTCTAGACTACTATGGTATTATTTTAATATGTTTAACCCCTTAAGGACTGGGAAAATCTGAGTTAGATTTGACTTAAGGACCGGAGCAATTTTGACTTTTTTGACTATGTCTTTGTTCAACCATATTTTCTCTTTAATTCCTTTTGTGCACCCACATAAATTATATACTGTTTTTTTAAGCACAAGTAGGGCTTTCTTTTGATACCACAATTATATGAATACCTCATTGTTTAATTTGATTAAAATAGAAAAAAAGAGGAAAAAAATTGAAAAAAACAACATTTTGCTTATATTTTCGTGTCAGGATTTGCATGCAATTAGTTTATGACAAAAAAATACCCCTAAATATATTCATTTGCTTCTCCTGAATATAAGAATACCCCATATGCCTAGTATTTCAATCACTTCCTCACATTTACAAGGTAAATATTACAAGATGGATGCCATTATTTCCAACTTGTAATTTCTCAACAATTGGCATGTGAGCATCATAGCTTAGCTGACGGTGCCAGAACCAAAAATGCCCCACAAAGGTATATGTTTCTGAAAACTACACAACATAAAGTAAATAATCAGGAGAATTTTGGAGTTTTTCATGCAGCTATTTTTCCAGAAAAAAATTTCAAAATTGTGGTAATATTTTGTTTTTTTGCAGTTTTCACACTTACATTTCAATACTACTGTTGATATCAAGCACATGATAGGTGAAGATTTTTAAAAATGCATTGTTTAATGTTCAGCTCCTTCTTCTGAGTACGGCAATACCCCATATGCATAGGTTATTCAAGGTTTGCGGGAGCTATGGGGCCCAAATTGGAACATGCCGTTTCCAGTTTCACACTTTGAATTTTCACAGCTTGCATCACTGGTGCCATGTCTCATTTGGGGCTGTGTAACAGTGCTCCACTCTAAGATTTCCCCCCAAAAGTATATATTTTTGGAAAGTAGACACCCCAGGCTTTCATTTTATGTATGTTTTCAATTTTTTTACGCAGCCATTTTACCATCAATCGCTCGTAAATCTTGACGTAAGTTAAAAAAACAGCGTTTTTCACACTTGCACTTCAATGTTGATGTGAATTTCAAGCACAGGATAGGTGAAGATTTTTAAAAATGCATTGTTTAGTGTTCAGCTCCTTCTTCTGAGTACGGCAATACCCCATATGCATAGCTTTCTCATGGTTTGGGGGAGCTACGGGGGCCAAACTGGAACATGTGCGTTTCCAGATTCACACTTTGAATCTTCACAGCTTACGTTACTGGTGCCATGTCTCATTTGGGGCTGTGTAACAGTGCTCTTTTTTAAGATTTCCCCCCAAAAGTGTATATTTTTGGAAAGTAGACACCCCAGGCTCTCGTTTTAGGTGTGTTTTCCAATTTTATACACAGCCATTTTACCACCAATCCCTCGTAAACCATGACGTAAGTAAAAAAAAAACAACAGCGTTTTTCACACTTAGGGTTGGCGGCAATATACTGGGCTGCATACAAATTGGTTTGGGACACAATTTCACCTAAAATGTCTTCCCCCAAAAACAAATCAAAAAAATGATCATGGGTAAATCCTTCCACATCAATTTGAATCCCTGGGTTGCCTGTGAATTCTGAGATTTGTGGCCATAAATTGATACCCATTCATTAGGATCCGGAGTGGCAGATGTTGGGGCATTTCTTTGGGCAGGTCTTTTGGCAGGTCTTTGGGCAGATCTTTTGGCAGGTGCTGGGGCAGTTGCCAGGGCAGCTCTTGGGGCAGCACTTGGGGCATTTCTTTGGTAGGTCTTTGGGCAGATCTTTTGGCAGGTGCCGGGGCAGTTGCCAGGGCAGCTCTTGGGGCAGCACTTGGGGCATTTCTTTGGGCAGGTATTTTGGTAGGTCTTTGGGCAGTTCTTTTGGCAGGTGCTGGGGCAGTTGACAGAGCTATGTCAAAATCTGACGCAGTGTCTGTTGCCTCAGAGTCAGACGCCAAAAAGGCATATGCCTCTTCAACGCTGTACCTGCGCTGCATTTTGCCCACTAAAAAAACTTTTTTTTTTTTTCTTACGCTATCCCTAAACCTAAATCTAACCCTAAAACGTACCCTAGCCTACGTATATCCTGAACCTACCTAACCCAAGTGAACTACCTATCTAAACTGCACTTATTATATATATTTTTTTGGGGGGGGGTTTTGGTTTTTTTTTTTCTTACGCTATCCCTAAACCTAAATCTAACCCTAAAACTTACCCTAACCTACGTATGTCCTGAACCTACCTAACCCAAGTGAACTACCTATCTAAACTGCACTTATTATATATATTTTTTTTTTTAGGGGGGGGGGGGGGTTTGGTTTTTTTTTTTTCTTACGCTATCCCTAAACCTAAATCTAACCCTAAAACTTACCCTAACCTACGTATATCCTGAACCTACCTAACCCAATTGAACTACCTATCTAAACTGCGCTTATTATATATATTTTTTTTTTTTGGGGGGGGGGGGTTTCTCCTAAACCTAAATCTATCCCTAAAACTTTACCTAACACACGTCTACACTAAACCTACCCAACTACCTACCAAAATACCTAAACTATATTTACTATTTAAAAAAAAAAAAAAAATTAAAAAAAAATTTAAAAATTTTTAAAAAATCTAAAAAAATTCAAGGGGGATGGGGGGTGTCCCACAGATCAGAAAACACTGATCTGCAGCAAATTGATCACTCCAAGAGTGATCAGATGGGGGGGGGAACTTATTGATCACTGCAGAACAGTGATCAAAGGGTTAATTTTCTTTATTTAAACTTTTTTTTGACTTTTTTTTTTTTTTTTTACAGGTACACTGGAACACCATGTCTCTCTGTCTCTCTCCACCTCAGCAGTATGCAAGGTGGAGGGAGGCAGAGAGATCTGACAGGGACAGTATTTACAAATACTGTCCCTGTCATTCAGGTTTTGCAACGTGATTCGCTTTTGAAGCGAATCGCATGTTGCAACAATGTTTCTACCGCTTGTTACTAAGTGTCCCGATACCGGGACACTTAGTAACAAGCGGCTTGAACTCTTCCATCGCTCCATGCGGCCGCGATGGAAGAGTTTAACCCTTGACGAACCAGGACCGTCAAGGGTCGTTGGAGCACATTTACCCTTGACGGTCCTGGTACGTCAAGGGTCCTTAAGGGGTTAATGTATTTGATATATTTCTATTTTTTGAGGTGCTATATGCTTTTATTATATATAGCATTCCAATAAATTATATATTGTGTTTTTGATACTGATCGTTTGTGTGGATATGATTTTTACAGTGTCAGTTGAACATATATGTGGGTTTTGTCACTTCAAGCATAGATATTTAGTGTGCAGAACTATTTCTATAAAATGGTGCCGTAGGAAAAAACACATACGTTTGTCACACTACACTAAAATCTTTCAACACCATGTAATTTTCTAGTGTACTTAGTACCTAGTGCCAGCCTGAGAAAAATGGTTCCCCGTTGGAATGGGTTGATGTACGTAAGATGTGCAGGGAGCACTAAACTACACCTAACTTGTTTTCTTTTTTTAAAATTTGCTGCCTGCACTAAATTGGCCATAACCATTACTGATAAAAAGATATCTAAAATCTTTGAAAACAATGGAATGTCCTTCTGTTTTCAATTTTGGCTAACAGCCAGAGGAAAATGGTTCCCCATTGGTTTTGGTCAACACACTGTAGAGGGTGCCAAGAGGAATAGCCTACACTTGCCACTTTCTTAAATTACCTGCCTGCACTAAGATTGTCACATGCATTATGGATATGAAGAAAATGAAGCAAGGCATGCCATTTTATAAAAAAGACATTGACCCACAGTGAATGAGGTGTCATTTGCCTTTTAAAGTGGATGTGTCACCAATGCACAACATCCCATAAATAGTTAGGTGACACATCCAATAGCATAAAAAGGGGAAATTTACTCACCAATATTTGTGTTTCCTCTGTGTCCTTCCACAGCATAGAGTGCGCTTTGGCTCCGCCTTCCAGCTGGGTAGGACCAATTGATTTCTTTAAATTCGCCTGCTACCTCTCCTCTGCAGTTATACAGTTGTCCAAGCTGAAAGATACAAGAGGTTAGAGATAGCCATACTATAATACATAGTAACGCAGTAGGTAACGTATGTGCCGAGGAACTGATACAGATACCATAATAACCTTGGGAGGGTTGCCATGGAAGGACACAGAGGAAACACAAATATCGGTGAGTAAATTTCACTTTTCCTCTGTGTCCAATCCACAGCATAGAGTGGGACTTACCAGAGCAGTACCACAGAGAGGGATAGGGGAGCAAAAGTTCAGATCTGGATGGCTGCTTCAAGCACCTTCCGTCGGAACTTGGTGTCTGCAGATGCTTGTAGGTCCAGTCTATAATATTTTATAAACGTAGAGACTGAAGCCCAAGTTGCTGCTTTACATATGTCCAAGTGGGCCTTAAGACCCTGAGGAGGTTCTTGACCCGCAGTTTCATAAGCTATGGTAATACAATCTCGTATCCACCTAGCAATAGATGGTTTACAGGCTGCAGTCCCTTTGAATTTTCCTCCAAATTGAACCAGGAGAGAGTCAGATTTACGGAAGTCCTCAGCCCTGGAAAGATATGTCTGTAAATACCTAAGTCAAGGTTGTGTAAACGTTTCTCCAGTTCATGCACTGGGTTTGGACAGAATGAAGGCAGTACTATTTCCTGATTAAGGTGAAATTGGGAAATCACCTTTGGATGAAATAAAGGTTTGGAACGCAGTACCACTTTATCCTGATGAAAGGTGAGGAAGGGAGAGAGAGATACTAGGGCTTGCAGCTTGCTGACTCTCCTGCCTGATGTTACTGCAATGAGGAATGCAGCTTTTAGTGTCAGAAATTTTAATGATACCTCTTGAAGGGGATCAAAATAGGGGTGAGAGGCCAACTGTTGTAATACCAGGTTAAGATCCCAGGGAGGTATAGTCTCTCTAATAGTTGGCTTTATCTTAGAGATGGATGTCAGGTAACATCTTAATAAGATAATTATCTGCAAAGGGTGTGGACAGAATAACTGACAAGGCTGATAGTTGTACCTTCAATGATGCCGGCTTTAACCCCTTCTGTAATCCATCCTGCAGGAAATCAAGAATTTTGGCAGGAGATATGGCTGACCGGTCCAGATTATTAGCTGTACACCACCTGTGGAAGATGGACCACACCCTGTAGTAGATTTTTGTGGATGTTGTTTTACACCTCTTGAGTATGGTGTCAATAACCGGTTCTGAGGTGCCCTGTAACCTTAAAGACTGCTGCTCAGCCTCCAGGCCCTGAGCTGGAAGAAGGCTGGGTCTCGATGTTGTAAAGGGCCCTGAAGAAGAAGGTCCGGGGTCACTGGTAGCTGTAATGGAGGTCTGTGGGACATCTGAAGTGTGTTTGGAAACCATGGCTTCCTTGGCCAGTACGGGGCGATTAGTATAGCTTCTGCCTTGTCCTGTTTTTTTTTTTGGATGACTTCCGTCAACAGAGGAAGAGGAGGAAACAGGTAGGCCAGTTTGAACTGCCATGGAATCTTTAAAGGGATAGTAATACTTCATTTTAACTTTATTTTATTTTGTAGGCATTAAAAAAACATGAAGAATGATATAAGTCTTATCTCTCAAACCTTAATGGTTTAAGAGCTATTCACAAGCAAAGTTTCCCCTCCCGCCCCTTTTACCTAGTGTAAGCCATCTCTTCTCAGATGTGAATCTAGTTGTAAGACCAGACAGATAACAGAAGGGGACATTCTTCTTACAATGAAAACAATGAAAGCCCTTCCCCCCTTGACAAGTTTTTCAGCTTTTTCCCTTATCTTAATTGAAGATTGTCCCTCTCTGCAGTCTACCTGGGCACCTCCCTTCTGATCTGACTGAACGGGAGGGGGATACTTTGCTTGTGAATATCTCTTAAACCATAAAGGTTTGAGAGATAAGATTTATATCGTTCTTCATATTTTTTTAATGCCTACAAAATAAAATAAAGATAAAATGAAGTATTACTATCCCTTTAAGGCATCTTGTCCTAGGGCTTGAGGTTCCCGTCATCTGGACAGATACTGGACACGTTTTTTGTTGTGATTTGTGGCCATGAGGTCTATTTCTGGAAGACCCAGATTGGTCACCACTTGTTGGAATATCCTTGGGTTTAGCTCCCATTCTCCCAGATCGATTGGATTTCGACTGAGAAAGTTTGCTTGTATATTTAGTCGACCTGATAGAAAGGAAGCCGTGAGAGACTGTAAGTGTTTTTCTGCCCAAAGGAGGATTTTGAGCACCAGGTTGTTCAATTGGGTGCTGTGAGTTCCCCCTTGATTCAGGATGTATTGGATTGTAGTGGAATTGTCCGATCTAATCAGGACTGGTTGTTGCAGAAGGTCGCAACTGAAGTGCGTCAATGTCTTCCAAACTGCTAGGAGCTGTAGTACATTGATGTGTAGTTTGGTTTCCTGGGCAGTCCAAGTACCTTGAATTGTCTCGTTCCTCCATATTCCTCCCCAACCTTTTCTGCTGGCATCTGTATGTAGAATCTGCCATTCCAGATCTACAAGATGCCTGCCTTTCACCAGATGTGGAGTCTGAGTCCATCAGGTTAATTCCAATCTGGTCTGCTTTGAGATTGGAATCCGTTGATGGAAGTTCAGGGGTTGTTTTTTGTAATAAGTTAGATAATGTAGTTTGGTTCTGCGAGCATGAACCCGAGCCCAGGGAATGACTTGATATGTAGATGCTAGGTGTCCCAGGAGCCTAGAGAAGGATTTTGCTGTTTGTTCTCTTTTTTGAAGAAACTTGAGGACATGATTGATGATCCGTTGTTGTCGTTCGGATGACAGGAATGCCTGGCCTAGTTGGGTGTTGAATTGTATCCCGAAGAACACAGGTCCTGAGAGGGCGCCAGAGAGCTCTTGTTGTAATTTATGATCCATTCTAGCTTCTGTAGCTGGGCTACGCATGTCTTGGTGCTGGTCATGGCTTTCTGGAAAGATGTTTCTATTATCAATATCGTCTAAGTATGGTATGACTTTGAGAAGATGTTGATGTCTGAGGAATGCCATGACATTGGCCATGATCTTTGTGATGACCCGGGGAGCTGATGCGAGGCCAAATGGCAATGCCTGGTATTGGAAATGCATGCTGAAGATGTGAAATCTTAGGTACTTGCGATGTTGCTGCTGGATCGGCACATGATAGTATGCGTCTCACAGGCCTATCCGAGTCAGATATGCCTCTGGTTGTATTAGTTTGAGCGTGGATGAAACTGTCTCCATCTTGAAATGGTGTGGTTGTAGAAAGGCGTTGAGGTCTTTCAAATCCAAGATGAGAAGAAGCTCCCCAGTAGGCTTGATAGTATAAAAAAGAGTTGAATAGAAGCCCAGGAATCTCTGATGAGGAGGAACTCTTTCTGTTACTCTGTTGATGAATAGGGCCTGTAAGACTTCTTTCATCTGCTGGGTTTTTGACTTCTGTCTCGAGCTGGAGGTCTGGAAGCAATGTGGAAGGGGGGCAGTCTTGAATTCTAGTGAGTACCCCTTCTGAATAATTTCCCATACCCATTTGTCTGGATGGATGAGAGACCAGGCTAAATGGAATTCCTCCAGCCTGCCCCCTCCTGGAGGAGAAGGGGGGAGACTGGCTTCATTGGGGTTACTGTCCCCTTTGCTGAAAATCCCTGCAATTTCCAGGCCTCTGGGAAATTTGTGCACCTCTCTTCCTTTGGTCGTAGCCTCTACCAGGCCTGTAACTGCGTGCCTCTCGAAAGGACTGTCGTCTGAATTGCCCCGATCTCCCTGGAGATCTTCTTATCTTGTGGCAGGAACTGGCTATTTCCACCTGAGCACCTTTTTATTATGTTCTCCGGTTGATCCCCAAACAATTTGGCTTCAGCGAACGGAAAGGAGACAAGTTTATTCTTAGACGAGGGGTCAGCTTCCCATGCTTTGATCCACATGGCGCGTCTGGCCGTTACTGAGAGCGATGATGATCTTGCCAATAGACAAATATTATTTAATGAGGCATCACATGAATAGTTGATTGCATCCTTGATGATGGATAGATCTTTGAGTAGACAAGCGAGTGAAACTGAAGATTCTATCTTTTCTTCTAGTTCTGTGAGCCAGATGCGTAAGGTCCTATAGGTAGAGGCCATGGCTGTTGCTGTCTTGAGGTTTTGACCGATCGTGGCAAACTGTTTCTTTAACACACTATCTGCTCTTTTTTCCATTGGATCCCTGAGTGTGGTGCCATCCTCCAGGAGTATAGTAGTTCGCCTTGAGGTCTGAGCTATTGCTACGTCCACTTTGGGTGGCGTGTACCAGTTAGCTGTTTCTTCTTCTGCAAATGGGTACATACGGTGGAACCTTTTTGAGATGGACCCTCTTTTTTCTGTTTGCTTCCATTCACTCTGTATTATTTCATGAATTGAGCTATGGACTGGAAACTGAGGTATAGCCTTTTTATATCCCACAAATGCAGCGTCCATAACATTTAAATCTTTTTGGACGTCAGCCAGTCCCAGGGTTTTCCGCATAGTTTTTACTAGGTGATCCATCTTGTACACGCTGAAGCTACCGGATTCTTCCACAAGCTCCCCTTCTTCTGCAGATGATGCTGCTGATTCAATGTCAATATATATGTCATAGTCATCCCGTGTCCCTGATGGACCTTCGTCTGGATCTGATGTTCTGGGGCGTTATCTGGCTGCCTCTTGCATTGATGCAAATGTATCCTGCATGGAGGTCTTCATCCAGGACAGAAAGCCCTGGAACTGAACTGGTACATTTCCTCTGGCAGCTTGTTGCAGGCATGTAGTACAGAGCTTAGCAGGACCATTAACAGGCAGTGTATTATTACAGCCAGCACAGGGTTTCTCCTTTGGCCCTGACTTTTCTTCTTTGGCTGATTCTGAGGATTTTGATTTCTCAGCCTTAGTGTCTTTGGACGCTGACATGGTTGCAGGCTTGGAGCTGAAGTCTGCAAAGAATACTAACTACAAGGTATACAAGCACAGGGCTAAGCTGATAACTAATGAAAAGCTCTTAACACCTGGAATAATAGAGACATACCTGTATGTTCTGTCCACAGTCGCCGCTTTATCCTGCTTCTGACCGAATGCCTGCTTCACCGCTTGCGTTACAACGGTGGAACGCTCCGTGACGTTCTTCTTGTTTCCTCCATGGAAATGCTGTGAGCGGGCACCTGGCAGTCAGAGAAGCAGCATGGAGAGAAGTGGCCGATCGCTGAGCGAATAGCCAGTTTCCAGCCCATATAATGAATGTGGACAGCGTGCATATCCCAGTGGATGTGAGTAATGTGCCCACGATTAGGCAGACACATTGCTTAGCTTCACATACAAGTTTGTTTAAGAGAGAGTGAGGCATAGCCTGCGTCCTCCAGCTGGGTAGGACCAAATAACTGCAGAGGAGAGGTAGCAGGCAAATTTAAAGAAATCATTTGGTCCTACCCAGCTGGAAGGTGGAGGCAAAGCCCACTCTATGCTTTTGTTTCGTTTAAATTTAACTTACAAAAGTCTGGGCTGCAGCCAATTCCGTATAGACTGCAGCCCGACGCTCTGCCTCTGCTCTCCTCCTTCCTCCAATGACGGAGGCGTCTGTCTGGAAGCTGGAGCGGTCTCATTGGCTAGATATCAGTCTCTGCCAATGAGACCACTCCAGCTTACTGTTAGAAGCCTCTGTCATCAGAGGAGGGAGGGAAGCAGAGGCAGAGCTCTGTAACCACAGAGAACCTCAGTCACCCGGAAGTGGCTGCAGCACTGACTTTTGTAAGTTAAATTTAAACAAAACGGAAGCTTAAAATAAAAATAAATAATGTTTTTATGCTATTGGCTGTGTCACCTAACTATTTATGGGATGTTGTCCATAGGTGCCACATCCACTTTAACCTGTAGGCTGGGGCGCCCAAATGTTTCCAGAATGCAACACCATAGTTAAAATAAAGCTATTTTACATGTATACCCTTTCAAAGATACTGCTAACTTTGAAAAACATGGAATTTTGCAAAGTAGACAACGAGCTAGATCCAATGAGAGATCACCTACCTTTCTAGCCGCAGGCTTGTGTGCATAACTATTTCCAGAATTTGGTGCCGTAGGAAAAAAAAAACATGCTTTTTACACATCCGTTTCTTCAAACATACTAATACCTTTTAACACCATGACATTCCCTACTGTATTCAGCACCTAGTGACAGCTAGAGAAAAATAGTACCCTACTGGTATGGGTTGACATACCATAGGGGTTGCAGGAATTGTGCCTACCAGTGGAACAAGTATGGGGAAGCAGACAGTGTATGTGTAGTTCTTTGTCTAAAAATGGAACAAAGCTTGGGAAGCAGAGTATATGTGTGTTTCTGGGGCTACCAGCGAGTAGTGGAACTATGTTTGGATGTCAATGTATGTCTGGTTCTGAGGATACCAGGGGACAGTGGCACAAGATGTGTGTATGACAGGTGTCCAACGCATTGCAAATCAATGAACTGGACAATCTTGTGGCATACAGGGATAATTTTTTGAAATATATATATATATATACCTTCAGACCTTGTTGAAGGGTCATAAAGACCCTTTCTTGTGCACTCCGTAGTATTAATCACTTACATCATTGTGTAAGTGATCAATACTGGTAACCAAAAGGCTTTCACTGCCTTCCTCCATTTTCCTACACTCAAGCCAGTATTCCAAGAAATTCCGGCTTGAGTGAGAGGACCAAGGACCCAGGACCCATGCAATTATATCTGATGGCAGAGATGATACAAGGGGGGTCTTCTTTGTCATCCCTCTGAAACCAGAAGTTTGGTGGAATGTATGGTTAAGGGGGTGGCAGTGGAAACAAAGGCAGTGTGTCCCCTCTGGAGGGTTCCTGATGTTCCACCGATGAAAGGTAGAAGGAGGAAACTAGTAATCATGTACCAGGATGCACCTCATGGGCCCTTAAACATAAAGCTTCAGTAGATGAGATCTGGAAAGCACCCATATGGTCTTCTGTTCATTTACAAAGTTCTAAAAAGTCAGTGTCCTTGTCTCAACAGATGACCGCTTTAGGCACAAAACCTTGCAAGCTTCAGTCCATTAAGACCTTTTTCTATCCTTTGTGTTTTTAGGATCTCTTTGGGACATCCCTGTATCCCCTATTGTAGGTGTGATCAAATCTGACCTCCTATACCCTTCCCCCCAACAGTGCATATTTTCAGAATCTCCTCAGTTGAACACAAGTACATGTTGTTAACTCAGGCAGCTCCTTCAGGGTGATCAAACCACTGTTTGTTTCACCTGTGTTTATGTGAGGAGATCCTGAAAACCTTCACTGTTTGGAGGGCCTTAGGACAGATTTGATCTTCCCTGTCCTTTTAAATGCAGAGAAATGGGATTTTTTTACTTACCATTAAATCATTTTCTCTTAGTACACTGGAGATGCAGAGTATCCAGCCCCCAAGAAATCAAAACTGGGAGATCGGGGTGCCTTGACTTTTCTTGGCTCATTTGTCCTGGTGACTTTCTCCTCCTATTCTTTTCTCTATGTAAACTGACTTCTGGCATTGTATGAGGGGTAAAGTAGGGCATAGGAAGGGGAGGAGTTTCTTCTAGGGTTTTAACTTAACTGTTAAGTACCCTGCCTCCTAGTGGAGGGTACTTTACCGCATCGTCACTGCATCTTCCAGTAGACTAAGAGAGAAGGATTTAACTGTAAGTTTCAAAAACTAATTTGTTGTACTAGCCATTTTTTAGATTCTAAATAATTTTTTTTATTAAAGGAGTAGTAAACTTTTTTTATGAAAACACATATTTTATAGAGCATTTCCTGCTGAATAAAACAAGGTTACTCCCACTGCTGTCAGTTGTTTTATTCAGAAGTTACAACATTTCAAATAATCAGTGAATTTACTGTGCATTTACTTCCTGATAGTTCTAACTGACAGGAAGTGACAGGCCGTTTCTATCACATTCTTTGGAGAACTGTATGTCTCTGACTTTCCTGACTTTTCCCTGCATTAGAATCCAACAGGAAATCTAATTAGAATTTGACCACTAGAGGGCACTGCTAATGTAAAAAAACATGGGTTTAAACTGTAATAACTCTGGAAATATAAATCTCTCGGCAGTGGGAGTACCCTTATTTTACTCAGTAGGAAAATCCCTATGATATATGTTTTTTCATAAAAAAAAGTCAACTGCTCCTTTAAGTAACCTTTATATATTGATGACACAGTATGGCACTTTATTCTAATTAGTTTATTTGCTGTGGCCTCCACTGTTCTATGAATTAATCTAGACAGAGCCCAGGGGGGGCATATCTAATAGCACAGCAAGTGATAAATTTAGCCTTGAACTTAACTAATTTGCATTCTGTGCAGGACGTTCGTATAAAGTGACACACTGTGCCACTAAAACATAAGGGTTAATTTCTCCCAAGCTATTTATTTTACAGAAACATGACTAAATCAACAGACGGGTATATATGAACCCTATGTAACATAAAATAAACTTTTCTTAGGTTGACAGGTCCACTTGAACTTAGCAGCTGTCAATGCATACAACCATTCTTTTTCTAAAAGATGGAAGAGGTTGATTACCATTGTTTCTATGTATTACACCCACTCTCTGGGACAAATATAGCAAGTGCATTTTAAAACCGAGACCTTTCACAGGGGCTGGGAATATAATATGTAAACAAAAAAGTATACTTCTCTGCCCCCCCCCCTTTTTTTTAATTGCAATTTTCAGGAAGAAGACATCACAGTAATTAAATATTTTAGATTAATATAACTAAAGCTATTGCTAATACAGTGAAATTCCATTTTAAGTGACCTGGAGGTTTTGTTGGATGTGTTATTATTCTAGGTTCAGGGCTGTGGGGTGTGGTGTTTGATGTGTGATTATTATAGGTGCCACTCTGTGTGTTGTATTGTATGATTATTATTGTTATGATAAATGTCAGGCTGTATGTTGTATTTTGGGGATGTGTAATTATTTGAAGTGGCAAGCAGTGGGGTGTATTGTTGGATGCATGATTATTCTATGTGCCGGGCTGTGGTGTATATTTTTGATGTCCTGTTATCCTAGGTACCAGTGATTATTTTAGGTGTAAGGCTTTGTGGTGTAGTGTTTGACATGTGATTATTTTAGGTGCAAGACTGGATTGTGTACTGTTGGATGTGTGACTATTCTAGGTTCCAGACTCAGGGGTATATTTGTTTGATGTTGATTATCTCGGTGCCAGGCTATTGTTTAGTACAGTGAACGGCGTCTTAGAGGGGATATGATAACACTTTATAAATATGTTCAGGGCCCATACAAAGGGCTCTCCAAAGAACAGTACACAGGACAAGGGGCCACCCGCTTAGACTTGAGGAAAGGAGATTTAATCTACAACAGCGAAAGGGTTTCTTTACAGTAAGGACAATAAATGTATGGAATTCACTGCCTAAGGAGGTGGTGCTATCGAATACATTATTTGCCTTTAACCCTTTGAATGCCAGAGTTGTATGCAAAGAATTGCTTTGCAATGCATTGCGTACCACTCTGGCACTCAAAGGGTTAAAAGGGGCCTGGATACTTACTTAAAAGAGCATAACATAGAGGGCTATGTACGTTAGTATTGGGATTAATATTTAGTTAAGGCTTGTTGATCCAAGGAGAAATCTGATTGCCATTTGAAATTGAGAAGGAATTTCCCCCCCCCCCCATTCAGGATATAATTTGAAATTGCTGTATTGAGGGGTTTTTTTTGCCTTCTTTTGGATCAACAATGGTAAACAGGAATAGGAAAAGGGTTGAACTACATGGACGCAAATCTTTTTTCAACCTAAATTACCATGTTACTATGAGGTGTATTATTGTATGGGTAATCTTGGTGCAAGGCTGTGGAGTATATTGTTTGATGCATTATTAGTCTAGATGACATGCTGTAGGATGTATTGTTGAATGTGTAATTACTCTAGATGCCAGGTAGAGTTTTGCATGGTTGTGTGTTTTATTCTTGGTGCCAAGCTGTGGAGTATATCATTTAGTGTGAGATTCTTCTAAATGGCAGCTTGGGTAATTGTATGTGAGATTCTTCTAGTTCCTAGAAAAAACTGTATATTGTTGGATGTGTGATCTGTGTGTCAGGATATCAGATGCATTGCTGGATGTGTTATTCTTCTAGGTGCCATGCTGTGGGGTGCATTGTTGGGGGTATTATTCTTCTAGATGCCAGTCTGTGGGGTGTATTGTTGGATGTGTAATTATTCTAGATGCCAGGCTGTGCAGTATATTGTTTAGTATGTGCTTATTCTAGGTGTCAGACTGTGAGTTGTGTTGTTGGATATATAATTATTCAAGGTCCCAGGCTAAGAGGTATAAGATTGGTAGTAGGTGTCTGTATAATGCTGTGTTTGTTTTTCAGGCTGTGATTAAGGAGCAGCTGCAGGCAACACAAGGCGTTTGTGAATATGCTATCTATGTGCAAGGTAAGTGATACCAAATACAGCACATTCCTCACTTCCCTCTCTGCGTCTTTCACGCTCTTCATCCCACATTATTTTATTTCCGTCTGTGACTCATTTTCTTCCCTTTTTTATTTCCTTAAGCAATCCTGAAGTTAAGACTAATATGATCCGGAGCATTTCTATGGAAATACAGCTGCTCCATAAGGGTGCAAATCTATATTGATTTAAATGGGGCTTTTAACCCATTGTTTGCTACAGAGGTCTCTCTCACATTGCTTCTCAACATATAGGAAACCTCTCTAGAATTCAGGGGGTTAGAAGCCCCATTTGTGTTAATGTGGATTTTGTGAGCATTTATTTGTACCCTATGATGCAGCTGGTTTGCTTCAGAATTGCAACGCCTCTTAATACATCAGTCTTTGTCTTTCCTCTTGTGAATCTGTTTATCTCCCATCTCTTCACTGTATGTGTACTTTACATACTTTCCTTGTCTCTCTTCTGTCCCCTTTAATATTCTCTATTCCCTTCTATAGCTAACTCAGGCACCTTTTCTTTCTAGCATTGATCCTCAGATTGGAAGGAAAAATCCAGGAGTCTCTTGAGCTTTTCCAGACTTGTGCAATCCTGAATCCCACCAGCCCAGACAACCTCAAACAAGTAGCACGATCTCTGTGAGAATGCATATAATTCCCCATAAAAATCTGCCTCCCTCTGACCCCTTCTTGTTTGTATTGCATGTCTCTCTTTCCAGGTCTCTTTCCTAGTAAATGCTCAACTCTCTTCTATCCTTCGTTAATCTTCTTTTGAGATTACAAAACAGCCTGAGATAATCCTACAACGGTTGGAACTCACTGTTCCTTTATATTAGACTCAGCCAAGGGCCAGTATAACCAAATCAAACATTAAGGGGTATTATACTTGTGTTTAATTAAGTGAGTAACACAAGGATACTAGGAGATGATTTGTGTAAAAGTTGTGATGGATCAAACTTGCATGTATACATATAAAGTCTTGCTGACTTTGTGTTGCTGCCAGACCCACCCTGGCCAGCAGTAGGGAGGAGCTATGTAAATTCCTCTCTACTGCTGTCTGTAGGATCCAGCCCCTTCCCCAACTTGTCACAGTACACATATGGCTGGGGTATTGATTTACATAGTAACATAGTAATTTAAGTTGAAAAAAGACTTGCGTCCATCTAGTTCAACCCTTTTCCTATTCCTGTTTACCATCATTGATACAAAAGAAGGCAAAAACACCTCAATATAGCAATTTGAAATTCTACCCTGAATGGGGAAAAATTCCTTCTTGATTTCCAAATGGCAATCAGATATCTCCTTGGATCAACAATCCCTAACTAAATGTTAATCCCAATACTAACATACTATGTTATGCTCTTTTAAATAAGTATCAAGTCCCTTTTTAAAGGCATTTGATAGCACTACCTCCTCAGGCAGTGAATTCCATACCTTTATTGTCCCTTCCGCTGTTGTAGATTTAATCTCCTTTCCTCAAGTCTAAATGGGTGGCCCCTTGTTCTTTGTACTGTTCTGTTAATGAACAGGTCTTTGGAGAGCCCTTTGTATGGGCCCTGAATATATTTATATAGTGTTATCATATCCCCTCTAAGATGCCATTTTTCTAGTGTGTACAAGTTTAACTTTTCCAGCCTTTCTTCATAGCTAAAACTTTCCATTCTCCTTACTAGTTTTGTAGCCCTCCTCTGCACTCTCTCTAGTTCCATAATGTCCTTTTTCAGAAAGGGTGCCCAGAATTGAACAGCATATTCTAGGTGGGGTCTTACCATGGACCTGTAAAGAGGCATAATAATATCTTCCTCCCTTGAGTCAATACCCCTTTTAATACATGCCAATATCTTATTAGCCTTTGCAGCTGTCAGCTGGCACTCCATGCTACTGCTAAGTCTATTGTCTACCATTACTCCCAAATCCTTTTCATTAGTAGATTTCCCCAGAGAAACACCACTTAAACTATATGTTGCATTTTTATTATTATACCCAAAATGCATAACTTTACATTTGTCTATATTGAGTCTCATTTGCCATTTTCCTGCCCAGTTACTCAATTTGTCCAAATCCTTTTGTAATGAAGACACATCCAGTTCAGACTTTATTACCTTACTTAATTTTGTGTCATCGGCAAACACTGATACATGGCTCCCTATGCCCTCTGGGAGGTCATTGATAAACAAATTAAAAAGAAGAGGACCCAGGACAGATCCCTGAGGTACTCCACTTATCATGTTTATCCAATTGGAGAACTTGCCATTTACTACCACTCTTTGCATTCTATCTTTCAGCCAATTTCCAATCCACACACAAACGTTTTCCCCTAGGCCTATTTCATTCAATTTGTGCAGTAACCTCTTGTGTGGAACCGAATCAAATGCCTTGGCAAAGTCTAAATAGATCACATCAACCGCCGCTCCTGCATCTATATTTTTACTCACTTTTTCATAAAATGCGATCAAGTTAGTTTGACAAGACCTGTCTTTCACAAAACCATGTTGGCTCCTGCTAATGATATTCCTGTTCCAGCTGAATTCTTGAATATATTCCCTTAGCAACCCTTCAAACAGTTTCCCTACTACAGATGTCAAGCTTACAGGTCTGTAGTTTCCTGGCTGTGACTTTGATCCCTTTTTAAATATGGGCACCACATCTGCTTTACGCCAAATAAAAGAACCCCTGAAAATCAAATATAATGGTCTGGCCAGGGCCCTGGCTTAGCTCTTTAAGTACCCGTGGGTGTATACCATCTGGCTTCGGGGCTTTGTCTACCTTAACACCATTCAATTGTTTTAACACTTTTTCTTGTGTTAGCCAGTCCCATGCTTGCTTTGACTGTTCTGTAAAAGTAGTTTGCAGATTCTTGTCCATTGGGTCTTCCTTGGTAAAAACAGAAGAAAAGAAATTATTTAAAATCTCTGCCTTCTCTCTGTCCCCCTTGACCATCTCACAATTTCAGGTAACAAGGACCCAACATTATCAGACTTTAATTTTTTGAAATTAATGTATTTAAAGAATTTTTTTGGGGGTTATTCTTGCTCTCCTTAGCAATATTTTTTTCATTCTCCAGTCTAGCTAACTTAATAGCCTTTTTACAGGTTTTGTTGGCATTTTTGTATTCTGCAAATGCCTCTGATGATCCCTCAGCTTTATAATGTTTAAATGCTGCTTTCTTGTTATTTATTTAATGAATTACTTTACTGGTTAGCCACATTGGTTTTAATTTGCTTATTTTGTATTTGTTTCCAACAGGGATAAATTTATATGTATATTTTTGCGATGTTATTTTGAAGGCATTCCACTTACCTTCTGTGTTTTTTCCTGAAAATATTCTATCCCAGTCAACGACACCAAGGGATGAATTAAACCTGCTAAAGTTGGCCTTTTTAAAATTCAGTGTTTTGGTGGAACCCATACCAAATTGCTTTTTTGAATTAATCTCAAACGATACCATGTTATGGTCACTGTTCCCCAAGTGCTCCCTTACTTGGATTTTAGAGATAAGTTCTTCATTGTCAGTTATTACCAGATCCAGACACGCATTCCCCCTGGTTGAGGTCTGCACTAGTTGAGACAAAAAATTGTCATTCAACAAGTTCAGAAACTGACTGCTTTTAGCAGAATTAGCTGTTCCATTTTTCCAGTATATTTCTGGATAATTAAAATTCCCCATAATTATAGTTCTCCCTATTTGAGAAGCCTTTTCTATTTGCATTAATAGCTGTGATTCTTCAAGGTCACCAATGTTTGGTGGTTTATAACAAATTCCCACTAATATTTTCTGGGCAGTTTTACCCCCAGTGACCATTTCAACCCACAGGGATTCCACATGTTCACTACTGTCATCACATATATCTTCCCGCAAATGAGGCAATAATGCTGATTTGACATACACACAGACCCCACCACCTCTTTTGTTTGACCTATCTTTTCTAAATAACATGTAGGTGAAACCCCCTGCCTAATCACTGCAAGACCATTGCCCCTGTATATATTTTCTTCCCCTCCTACTGTCAATTTCACTCCTGCACTTTCACCCCCTCGTTTCATGGCCCCTCGTTCACATCTCTGTCCCTTGTCACATCTGTCCCCCCTCATTCCATGGCTCCTCGCTTGAACCTCTCTCCATCACACATAGTCTTAATGTCCATTGCCCCCCACCTGCATGCTGCATAATACACCTGCCCCCTCATTACATGCCCCCACATCCTCTGAAAGAAGGATACTTGAGATTTATGGGGCAGGGGAACAAGGCTGGGGGCGGGGTCACAGTATATATAGGGATCTGTGGCTACAGTGGGCAACGGAGCCAGACTGTGGGGGCCAGACAGTGTGTATACAGGGCAGTGGAGGGAGGGTTATTTTATTTATCTTTTTATATCATTAATGATATTGCAGCCACACCTCTTGAACGGGCATCAGGACCCCTCCTAATGCACTCCTGGCATTGATCTCTTTTCCAACTGGATAAGCGACCAATGCGGCATCCAGGAAGGTGATCGCCAACTTCCCCTACCTCCTCCTGCACAATGCAGTATTCTATGAATGTTCAGGCTGAGTAGGATGATCTTCAAGGCTCACCCACATCCTGCTCCACAAACCGGAAGTTCATAAAACTCCATGTTGAGGAGGTAAAGGGAACACTGTGATCGCCTTCATATAAACAGAGTTGGTCTCCTATCCAGTCAGATAGATGATCAATGCCAAGGAGGCTATCATGAGGGGTAGTTCAAGAATAATTGAATGATAAAGTATCCCCCCTCCACCCCTTTTACTGATGTAACACTGCTCACCGCAAAGCAACAAGACTGTCTGGATGGATTACAGAGAGGGACAATTTTCAGTGATCATAAGGAAAAACCTCTCAAGGGGGGGCAGGGTTTTCCTTATGTTTACAGTAAGAAGATTGTCCCTTGCTGTGAGCTGTCTGGTTCCAGGACCAGATTCCACATCTGAGGGGAGCTGACTTACACTAGGTAAAAGGGGCTGGAGGGGGATACTTGTTCATTCAGTTACTCTTGAAATACGACTTTGACAGTATTGAAATAACACTCTCTATGGCACAAATACTGTGAAGTTTAATTGGTGCTGCTGTTTTTGTGAAACATTGCTATCCATTGAATGGTGCCCAGAGGAAACACAGACCTGTTCAAAACCCCAGCAAAAATGTCCGTGCACAACTCATGAGGGCAGGAGGAATATAAGATCCAGTGCCACTAAATACTTGAACATGTAGTCGAACCAGACAATCAAAAACACATCAATGGTGTAAAAATGTATAAAACTTAGATACTTTACTGAATAACAGTGAGAGAGGAATCCTGCTAGAAAGCTAGGTGTCACCCCTGGGTCAGATGAGGCGGAGGGCCTCCCATGGAGTCAAACAGCTGAGCAGGAAAATTTCTAGAGGGGAATATTTTCATTATTGGAATAGTACTATTATTTATGATTTACTATTATTATTCTATGTTCCATTTAACCCCTAAGCGCTATTACAACGTTTTGTGAAAAAGAGCAGGAGAAGCTGCAGGAGAAGGGCGGCAGAAGTTGATAGGCCAGGTCAGAAACAAGCATTTAGATAAAGAAATCCAGTGTGACAAACTGAAACTAGGTCGGTAGCTGGCGTCAGAACCAGATCAGTCGGTAGCAAGAGGGCAGAAGGGACGTTGACAAGCCGAGTCAGCATTAGGGAGTCAGTACGCAGAAGTAGGAGCGTAATCACAAGCCGGGTCAGCCTGAGGGAGTCAGTCTGTAGCGGAAGAAGGGTAGGAGTGTGCTCAACAAGCCGGGTCAGCCCGAGGGAGTCAGTCTGCAGCAGTAGGAGGGTAGGAGTGAAGTCGTCCAGCTGGAAAGAAAACTAAGGCAGAACACCAAGGCAAAGTATTAAAGCAGAACTTTCATCCACTATAAAGTTGCCCTGATGTAATTAAGCAGGTAGCGACTAGCTTCAGAATATATATTTTACCTTTGAAAAGTAGCCCGTTCTAAGGAAATCAGTCATTGTAGGAGACTGGCGGCCGGGTTAGCGCAGTCTGCACACATGCGCTCTCAGTCCCTTCCGGTAACCATATGGTGCACTGCAGTCTACTCAGTGGAGACCGGGACTGACAGCGCAGGCGTGCAGACAAGATGTCTGCGCTACAGCCTGGGTTCTGGTCTCCTACATGATTAATTTCTTTAGAACAGGCTACTTTTCGAAGATAATATATATATTCTAAAGCTAGTCACTACCTGCTTAATTATAGCAGGGCGACTTTATAGCAGATGAAAGTTCCACTATAATGAACAGGAACACCTCTAGCTTGGCTCAATAAAAGACCTGTAGCACTTCAGGGGCGTGGAAAATGCCTGACAAGAGATTCTTCCCAGTTTTTCTCTCTCATGTAGGCCCTACATTATTCCTAGAATACAGCCTTGCTTCTTGGGGATGCAACAACACTAAAGGACCAGGCTAAGCACCTGGATTCTAGGTTGAAGGTTAGCTTTGCAGCTTCCCGTGCCGCCTTATGTCCACCTAACTAGGACCATGGTTATTTGGAGGGGGATCAGCTTTTGGAGGTTGTCCATGTGAACATACCTAAGGAAGATATTGTTATAGCTATTTCTAAGATGCTTGAGCCTAATTCATATCTGGCAGAAGGGGCACTTTGTCCAAATTAGATCTTTCATGTTGTTCTTTGATAAAGAGGCGTACAGCCTTTTTATATTGTTTTTATATATAAATATGGTATATTTTGATACATTACATTTTTTAAAAGTATACTGCTATACCGCTGTTCTCTTTTGTTCAATTATTTGGAGTGGAATCGTATGAGCCGGGGAATAGGAATTCGACTGGAGAGCCAAACAATAAAGGGCAAACCTGTACGGAGACAGGGTTATATTCTCTGTAGGGTTAAAAAGTCAGACTTGGTGATAACACCCGTCTGACAACATTACTTTGTGAGTACAATTCTGACTTTTATATTTTATGGTTATTTAGAAGATTACACTATTGGCCACCTCCTTTTGGTTTTTCTTTTTCATATTGTCCATCCCTTTCCTCATCTCCTACACCCGTCTCAGTAGGTGTAACCCAAGGCTCTTTTCTGGGCCCCTTTCTCTTCTCTCTCTATAACTTTTCCCATGGTACAACTGATAAAGTCTATAGGCTTTAAATTCCAATTCAATATAGATAGCACAAAAACTGTCTCTACAGCCGCTGGTCTCAGAATGCCTTATTGCTGTGTCTTCCTAGGTGGCTCATCATCACTTAAAATTCAGTATGTGTAAGACTGAGATACATATCTTTCTTCCTAAATCCTGCACAATACCTCTGTTTTCTATAACCTTTTGAGGGCTCAGAAATTTACACTGTAGACAAGGCACCTGATGCTTTCCACTGGTGTATGTGTTTTCCCTAGTCTCAGAATGCTGCGAAAAATCTGGATGGAGTGGGCGCTTATCATTCTGATCTCTCCATTCTGTCCGTGTCATGCCTGTTTTTCACATATTCTCACTCTATTCGTGTCATAGTAACATACATAGTAACATAGTAGATAAGGCTGAAAAAAGACATGCGTCCATCAAGTCCAGCCCATGCCAATAACACCCCTGTTGATCCAGAGGAAGGCAACAAAAAAGCCCTCTGGAGCAATTTCCAGTGTAGGTGTGTGTGTGTGTGTGTGTCAAATAGTTCCCCGGCTCAATATCCTATTTGCTTTGAAGCCATCTGTCATAACTGTCAATATTGTTCTGTGCTAGATAGGCATCCATTGCTTTTTTGAATGCAGTTACATTATCTGCAAGCACAACATCCCGAGGCAAAGAATTCCATAGCCTTACTGCCCTTACTGTAAAGAATCCCTGCCTGTGTTTTAGTCGAAAGCGCCTTTCCTCAAGTCTTAATGGATGACCTCTTGTTCTTAGCTCAGCTCTTTGCATAAATAATTCATTGGATAGTTCTTTGTATTGACCTTGAATGTATTTGTAAATGGTAATCATATCACCCCTTAGACGTCTCTTTTCTAATGTAAATAAACCCAGTTTGGCTAGTCTCTCAGATCCTCCAATCCCTTTATCAGTTTTGTTGCACGTCTCTGCACCTTTTCCAGTTCAGTAATGTCTTTTTTAGAAAAGGTGCCCAAAATTGTACTCCATATTCTAGATGAGGCCTAACCAAGGATTTATACAGAGGTAGGATAATATTAGCATCCCTCGCTTCTACACCTCTTTTTATGCAGGCTAGTACTCTATTTGCTCTTGCAGCAGCTGAGTGACTCTGCACACTGCTGTGAAGTCTATTGTCTATCAGTACGCCTAAATCTTTCTCTAATGAGGATTTCCCAAGTTGTTTCCCATTTAGAGTGTATGTAGCAAGTTTATTTCTACAACCCAAATGCATAACCTTACATTTATCTACATTAAATGACATCTGCCACTTTTCTGCCCATTCACTTAGTTTATCTAAATCCTTCTGTAGGGAAAAAACATCCAGCTCTGTATGTATTTCCTTACATAGCTTAGTGTCATCAGCAAAGATTGAGATGCTACTTTCAATTCCCACTTCTAGATCATTAATAAACAAATTAAAAAGCATTGGGCTCAGGACTGAACCATTTGAGCTCCATTTGCTTCCGCACATCTTGAATCCGGGTCCACTGTGTCATTGGAGAAGCTGGTTTTGATGGCTTGGCTCTTGAAGCCAGTATCCAGAGGAAGAAGGGGTTTTCTGACTCTGTCACTGCTTCAAGGTATGCCATAAGGTAATGTTCCTTGTTCTATAAGTATTGTTAAGACCGGGGGAGAAGGCCATGACCTCTTTGTCTTCTAAAGGCTTCAAAAAGGCTTGACTTTGTTCTGGCAGTGCTTTGCTCATTTTGAGCTTTTGTCCTCAGTATTTCTGCATTTTTTATTTATTTATTTTTTTATGTTTATGATTTTTATTCGCTTTACATATGTAATACAGAAAAGAATAACATAAATCATAGATGGTACGTGTTACAACAGAAATATCAGAAATATAAAATGGCAATCAACACATATAGCAGGACTGCAACATTACAAAAATAATTTTAACATATAGCCATAAATCCATATCTTAGGATACCGTCCATCATAAGCAGTAATAATAAGGTGAGAAAACATTCCCTACATGCAACCATGAACGGTGCGGCGCGCATGGGAAAATCTGAGTTGTATAGACTATTAGCTAGCAAGAAAGAGAGGAGATAAGAAAAAAGGCAGAAATAGAGAGAAGAAGAGAAAATACAGGGTGGACAGAAAGGGGAGACAGGCCAGGAAGAACTGGATGGGGGGGCGGGAGACCATTATGATCTAACAATCCCCATTACATAGAAAGGGTTCTGCTCCTTTTTACAACTGCCCCACATAATACTGTCCACAGATCAGCAGTCTCCAGGTGTGTAGCCATATCAGTCCTAGAGATTGCACAGCCGGCCTCCATGTACACCAACCAGGAGAGCGTAGTCATCCAATTCTCAACCCGAGGGGGCGACTTTGATTTCCACAGCCTAGGGATGCAGTATTTGGCAGCTGTCAACATTAATGCATAAAACCTCATTTTAGCCCTAGAAGTCCCCAAAGATTGCGGAGGTATGCCCAGGACCATCAGGGATGGAGAGGCCGATACCCACCCCTAGAACTTCAAAAGCCAATTCAAAGAACACTCTCCAATAATCTCTGAGAGGGGCAGGTCCACCAGATGTGCAGGAGTGTGCTCACTTCCGATCCACATCTCCAACAGCAGGAGTCGGCGGAAGAGTAGTATCTATGAATCAGATCGGGCGTCCTGTACCAACAGAATATGAGTTTGTAATGTAGCTCCTGCGATAGTACATTCCTGGAACCCTTCATGGATTGTCTGATGGCAGAGGCCCACAGTGTCTCGTCAGTAGGAATGTTCAAGTCTGCCTCCCGTGTCTCACGGCCAGACTGGGTGGGGGGGGGCCCTGCTACCAGCTAAAATTTTGTAGAAGGAAGACACCTTTCTAGTACTGGGGATCTCAGACAGAAAGTGTGATTCGAACACAGTGGGGGCACTGAGCAAATCAGATCTGTTAGAATTATTCATCAGATAGCTTATGACATTGTCGGTAAGTCCAATAGTCGTTTGAGGACAGGTGTAAATTGGTACTCGATGTCTCAAGGATTGCACAACTCTGCCACCTGAAAGATGAGTTGCTAGAAGAGATTGAAACCATGGAAGCAAAGTGGAGGTATCATGTCCCGGTAGAAAATCAGGATTCCTCACGAGTGAAATAAGGGGGGACGGAAGGCTGGAACATGAGGGGAATTTCCGGAGGAAAATGTCCAGAGATTTCAAAAAGGCCCTTAGCAAAGCTGGTAAGGATGCCAACCGGGGTCTCAGAGATCTCAGAAGCCAAAGCAGAGAGGCAAACGACCTTGGCCCCAGCAGGTCCCCAAGGATCCCCACCCACACCGCATCTCGTTTGTGAAGGAAGCAGTCACTAAGTAGTGACATCTGAGTAGCCGTATAGTGAGTGAGTACATTTGGAACACCCAGGCCACCCTTCTCACGCCTCCGGCATACCAAGTCCAGACTCAACCTGGCAGGCTTCCCCCCATCCCAAATGAAAGCCATCAGAATATGCCGAAATTGTTTCAAGAAGGAGGAAGGTAGAGATATTGGTACCGTTTTGGATCTTAGGCAGAATAGTAATTTTTATGAGGTTTATTCTCCCCCACCAGGAAATAAACAAGAAACTCCACTTCTGTAGATCCAAGGCAATGGACTGAAGTAGCAGCGGAAAATTCGAATCATAGACCAAGGAGGGGTTCGCCGGGAGACAGATCCCCAAGTACTTCAAAGTCGACGAGGCCACCTTATAGGGTAGTGAATCAGCCATCGGTTACCAGACGGAACGGGGAACCGAGACGTTAAGAAGCTCGGATTTCGAGATATTGGGTTTAAAGTTAGAGTACACTCCATACTTCTGCAGTTCCACCGTAGTTGCTGGGATGGAAATGTCCGGATTGGTAAGGGTCAGGATGAGATAATCCGCAAACAGGGCCAGCCTATGTTCTTTAGAACCTGTATGAATGCTCAAGATCTCATTAGAGCATCGAATCCGGTTGCCCAGCACCTCCATGGTGAGGATGATCAACAACGGAGACAGGGGGCAACCCTGCCTCGTGCCATTGCTCAAACTGAATGGGCTGGAAAGTATACAGTTGACCTGCACCTTAGCCATAGGCACCTAAAACAGGGCCCCCACCCATTCCAGGACCCTCGGACCTACCCCTATGTGCAAAAGAGTCACCATGATGAAGGGCTATGCCACCCTGTCCAACACTTTCTTTGCATCAATGGACAGAAAGCAAAGAGAATGATTACCAGAGTGGGCCAAAGCCATAAGCTGAAGCAATTTGAAGATATTGTCACGTACCTCCCTGCCCCTCAGGAACCCAGTCTGATCCGGGTCTACCAATTGAGGAAGAAAGGTGCCCAGCCTGCCAGCCAGAATCTTGGTGAATATTTTTGTCTCTACATTTAAAAGAGTAATGGGTCTGTAGCTGGAGGGCAATCAGGGGTCTTTGCCCTCTTTCGGCAATACAGCTATGTGGGCATCCATCACTGCAGGATATCTGTCCACCGACGCAGAGAGTTCTTTGAATACTTTTGCCAAGATTGGTTGCAACTCAGGGAGAAACCTCCTATAGAACTGGAGAGGGAAACCATCTGGACCGGGCGCCCTGCCCCCCGGCATCTGCTTAATCATTGCCGCAATATCCTCACCCTCATTCTCCACCTCTAGGGCATCAGCTTGAGCTGCTGAAAGTTTCGGGGTATTAGATGAGCATATGTACTCTGCTATATCAGAGTGAGACAGGGCATCCGGGCGAGACAAATTGTACAAATCTTGAAAAAAAATCACAAAATATTTCCGTCATTCTGGGGAAATCCCTTGTAAAGGTGCCGTCCGATGCTTGAATCTGGTGAATGGACACTGGTGACCTGGGGCCCTTAGTGTTCACTGCATTTATTACTGTGCTTGTATATCTGAGATCTAGATCTAGTGATAGCTTTAGACGCAGAGTAATGCATCAAGTCTGTCAAAGAAGCCCGGGCCCAAGTCAGTGACTGGTAAGTAGCTTCATCTCCAGCCAAGTGGGGTGACATCTCAAGAGTTTTAATGGTGTCAAGCAATTTTTCCACCGGCTCGGAGGAGCTCCTTTTCAATATAGCACTCTTCTGAAGAAAGAGACCCTGCAGAGAGCACTTGAGAGCCTCCCAAACACTTGTGGCCGAAGAGACCAAAGGCTCGTTCCGAATCAAAAAAATCACAAATGAAGGACCTAATCTCCTCACAGAGAGAATGAGGGAAAAAGCAAAGCTTTGGGGCCAGAGCTCTTCAGTGTGCGTCCATACTCTGTGTCAGGCCACACCCTGGCAGTATTTCTGCATTTTTGACACTTAAGACAGCCCTTCTGTGGCTATTGTGTCCAGTGGGTGACTAAAATTAAAGATTTGTCTTTTAAGCCTCCCTTTCTGATTTTCCACTCTGATATGGTGCTTTTGCGGACTCCTGTAGGGTTTCCCCCTAAGGTTGTCTCAGAGTTTCTCATTAATTAGGAAATTGTACAAACCAAGCTACAGGGGCTTTTTGGATTAAGTCTACCATTTGCCAGACTTATGTTCTCAAGAAGAAAAAGTGCCCGTCGGGTCAGTGGTTGCATCTTGGGCCTACAAGAATCAGGCCTCTGTAGCACTGCTGTGAAAGGCGGGGATGTGGTCATCTCTTTCCACATTTTTCAAACACTACAGTGTTTGTGCTGTGTTTAATGTGCTGGCTTCAACTGAAACCAGTTTTGGTCAGAAGGTACTGCAGGTCGTTGTGCCTGTGTAGTTTTCCTTCTTGTTTTTCTTTCTCTGTATCCTGTTGATTCCTGTTGCATAATTTACTGTGTTGCTGTCCGTTGACACCTGAGGTTCTTTTTTTCCAGTTTGTGTCTGTTAGAACTAGTCTGTGTTTTGAGGGTTTTTTCTCTTTCCCTCCCTGGAATTTTGGTGGATGCTTTGGTATATCCCAGTGGTTCCTGTGTTCCACATAGGACTTAAGAGTAAATTATATATTTGCGTACTCACGTTTTCTTGTAGTTCATGTGGAACACAGGACTGTGAAAAATCAGCTGTTTGAGTCACGGGCAGGTTAGGGTCCTCTTGGGTTCTCTAGTTTAGATAATTCCCATTCCTGTTTGTTTGTTTTTTTTTTTTTTTTTTTTTTTTTTTTTTTTTTTTTTTAAGATCTTTGTTATATGTTAAAACTGGATTAGACTGTGGGTCAAAGTGAAGCTAGGAAGGAGTCTTCACCTCTGAGTGCCCTATCCTCTTGTAGGAGGGCATTTTATGTAGCTATCACATGTGTGTAACCACAGGGAAACAGATGAAATTGACTGATCTGTTCCTGGAGCAGTCGGCAACAGCCACCTGTGATTAAGCAAGGATATCTTGAAAATCTGACCTGTTGGTGTGTCCTGACAACTAACATTGAGAAGCAATTTTCTAGTGCATTCCCGAAGTGCAGCTGCATGAGTTGCAGACTAACACCCAAGGACCTTCACTGTCAGATTCATACACTCCCCCAAAAGTCTCTCATAGTCACACTCACAGACAAACATAGTCATGTGAAAAAGAAAGTACACCCTCTTGAATTCTATTGTTTTACATATCAGGACATAATAACAATCATCTGTTCCTTAGCAGGTCTAAAAATTAGGCAAATACAACCTCAGATGAACAACAAGCCAAAATGGAGAAGCCATGTGTGAAAAACTAAGTACGCCCTTACTGCTTCCATAGGAGTTAAGATGCTGCTTAGCAGACAGGTGCTGCTAATCAAATGCCCTTGATTAATTGATCATCAGGAAGTGTGACCACCACTATAAAAGCCGAAGTTTTAGCAGTTTGCTGGTCTGTAGCATTCAGGTGAGTGTTAACACAATGCCAAGGAGGAAAGACATCAGCAGTGATCTTAGAGAAGCAATTATTGCTTCCGATCAATCTGGGAAGGGTTATAAGGCCATTTCCAAACAATTTAAACTCCCTCTTTCTACAGTGAGAAAGATTATTCAAAAGTAGAAAACATTCAAGACAGTTGCCAATCTTCCCAGGAGTGGAGGTCCCAGCAAATTTACCCCAAGTCAAACCGTGCAATGCTCAGAAATTGCAAAAAAAAACGAGTTACATCTCAGACTCTACAGGCCTCAGTTAGCATGTTAAATGTTAAAGTTCATGACAGTACAATAAGAAAAAGACTGAACAAGTATGGTTTGTTTGGAAGAGTTGCCAGGAAAAAGCCTCTTCTCTCTAAAAAGAACATGTCAGCATGGCTTAGGCATGCAAAGTTGCATTTGCACAAACCACAAGACTTCTGGAACAATGTCCGTTGGACAGATGAGACAAAAGTGGAGATGTTTGGCCATAATGCACAGCGCCACGTTTGGCAAAAACCAAGCCCAGCATATCAGCACCTCATACCAACTGTCAAGCATGGTGGTGCAGGAGTGATGATTTGGGCTTGTTTTGCAGCCACAGGACCTGGGAACCTTGCAGTCATTGAGTCGACCATGAACTCCTCTGTATAAAGTATTCTAGAGTCAAATGTGAGGCCCTCTGTCCAACAGCTAAAACTTGGTTGAAATAGGGTCATGCAACAGGACAATGATCCCAAGCACACCAGTAAATCTACAACAGAATGGCTGAAAAAGAAAAGAATCAAGGTGTTGCAATGACCCAGTCAAAATCCAGACCTCAACCCCAATGAAATGCTGTGGCGGGACCTGAAGAGAGCTGTGCATAAACAAATGCCTGCAAATCTCAATGAACTGAGGCAACGTTGTATAGAAGAGTGGGCCAGAATTCCTCCACAACAATGTGAGAGACTGATAAAGTCATACAGAAAACGATTACTGCTAAAGGTGGTTCTACAAGCTGTTGAATCATAAGGTGTACTTAGTTTTTCACACATGGCTTCTCCATTTTGGCTTTATTTTTTGTTAAATAAATCATGACACGGTGTAGTGTGTCAGGTGTTGTTCATCTGAGGTTGTATTTACCTAATTTTTGGACCTGCTAAGGAACAGATGATTGTTATTATGTCCTGATATGTAAAACCATAGAATTCAAACAGGGTGTACTTTCTTTTTCACACGACTGTATAGATGGATCACTTTCCTCCACTGGACAAGGGGAGGTGATCAGGTTTCAGATTTATTTAACCCCTTAAGAACCGGCCGCACACGCATGCAGCAGTCACTTAATATCACGGTTCCCGTGCTTCCTGGCCACATTCTGTCAGTCTCACACACACTGCTATTGTCATTGGTTGCAGTATCTTGTCTCGCCCAGTATTTGTCATTAAATACTGGGTCCTGTCACTTCGCTGTTGCCCTTTCATGGTGTTTCCGTTGCCTGCGATTGTTCCAGTTCTCCGTGTGAAGCTCTGTGTACCGACTCGGATTGCCCGACTATGCTTCTGCAGAGACAGATCTAGTATCCTGGGTCTCCGTTATCTCCATTGGGCATTCATCCAAGCATACTGTCTCAGTCCTTCGTTACTGCAGAGAAAGACCTAGTATCCTGGGCCTCCGTTTTCTCCTGGGCGTTCCTCGCTATTTATCACTCCCTGTACAGAGTGGGCGTTCCAAGGGCCTCACACTATTAGGGCCGGCTTGCTGTATTGGCCTAATAGTAACCCGTTCCTGGCTGTCTCGGTCTGAGTTCACACGATCTTACCTGACCTGTGTCAGTATACTGTATGGTCTGTTTGTACATATCAAGTAAAAAAAAAGAGAGAAAAAAGAAAGAAAGTCTCCTAACAGCACCAACCCCTCTCCTATAATGTGGCGTGGTGGGGTCAGTCTAGTGCGAGGCAAATGGGGGAAGGAAATAAAACAATTAAAAATTAACCTTTATTAATACCCTCCTAAAAACAGCGAATTTAAAAGCAATGGCTGTCCCAGTATATTCTTTCCTTAAGTTGTTACACAAGATTCAATCTTGATCAAAGTCGGCAACAATGTTCAAATCATCTACCTACTCCCCTCGCTATAGTAAAGCATGATAAAAAGATAACTAGTATCGTTGAAACCTATCTCCTACACGTTCCTACAATGTAGCTATTTCTTCGTTACAGTATCCCTATTTTTCTAAAGTAAAACTAGATACGCTCATATAGTCTACCTGTGTAGATCTAACATGAAAGTAGGAAGAGAGGGTGGCCGCAAAAGTTGATCACTCAAAAATTGAAGCTAATCGCTTCATAAGCCCCAGCGGTTAAGTCTGCAAAAATCATTGTGTAATAGACCCGCTGGGCAAGTGATCGATATAGGCCAAAAAATAAAGAAAGAAGAGAGAGGTATCCACAATAAGCTAGTACTACTACATAGGACTGCTGGAACTGCACATTAAACTGATACACAA
The DNA here is from genome assembly GCA_037306005.1 of Rhinophrynus dorsalis. NCBI lineage: Eukaryota > Metazoa > Chordata > Amphibia > Anura > Rhinophrynidae > Rhinophrynus > Rhinophrynus dorsalis. The sequence goes on from CM074721.1 coordinate 355,840,081, forward strand.
GTCTGTGTTCAGAGACCCTTAGGGTCTCCCCGAATGGTGTGCAGCCACGGAGTGAGCCCGGAATTTCATGATGGTCATAGCATGTCATGGGTCATTAAGTCAAAACAACCCATGACGTGCTATGACTGTCAAGGGTCGTTAAGGGCTTAAAAAAAAAAGTGAAGACCTATATTAAACATAGGTCTGCCAACTAACCCTAAATATAACTTTAAATTCTAACCCTAATCATAGCAAACAAACTTAACATATAACCCTAAATCATATCTCGGAAACTCATAAATATAACATCTAACCCTAAAACATAACTGAAGATGAGCAAAACTACACAATTTATTTTGCAATTTAATTTTGAAGGACCTACAGAAAATTCAAAATTGAGTCAAAACATGACTGATAATGAGTAAGTGAGCTTAAGTGTAAGTCAGAATGTGAGGGAACCTCAATAAATATGTGTGCAGGAGTGAATGAGTGTATATGAGCATGAATGAGTGGGTCTGCAATTGAGGAGACATAAATGAGTGCAGGATTATGAGAGGGTTTTAGCCAGATTTATCATAAGTTGGTCTGTGCTTGAGTGGTCAATAGCATGTCTGAATGTGAGCAAGTCTGAGAGTAAGCATGAGAATATATGTAAATATGTGGGTACAAGGAAATCTAGTGTGAGTGAGCACAAGCTATTCTGAGTGATTGTGACTATGAGCGAATGGATGGCACAAATGAGTGTGAGTGACATGAGAGGTTAAGTGTAAATGAGACTTACTGTGAGTGAGAATGAGGAAGTGAATACAAGAGTCTGAAAATGAGTGAGCATGTATGAGTGAAAATGAGTTAGTGTAAGTGAACATGAGAGTGTGAGTAAGCATTATTAGGTGCAAGCTTGAGTTTGAGTGGGATTAGCATGTCTGAAAGTGAGTGAGCATAAGCAAGTCTGAGCTTGTCTGAGCATTGAGTGTGAGTGAACATTAGCAAATATGAAAACTGATGGACAAAACATTGATAGATAAATACTCTGAGCTGTCTGAGGGCCCAAGGTGGCATCCCCCCACCTTCCATGATATGTCAAACCATACTTGTATAATACTGTTTTTCTTTGGCTGGCAGTAGGTACTTACTACATAGGAAATTCCATGGTTTTCAAAGATCTTAATATCTTTGAATTGGTGGAATTGTTAAAACATTTGTGCTCACCAGCCTAGCGTTAAAAATGGCCCATCATTCTATGCAGTGGATTGTCTTAGTTCCAAAATTGTATGTCTCGGCTATCTTATCTTTTTGTCTGTACATGTTACAAACATTTAAGTACAGTTATGTCATATTAAGAAAGAAAATTGACAGTGTGTGGTTTGTGCAGTTTTGTGGTTAAAGTTATATCGGCTTATACCAGTGGGATACCATTTTGCACAGGAGACATCTACCTAACATAATATGATATTGCATGGTTTTAGTGATTTCAGTATATTTCAAAGTGTGAAGTTGTCAAGGAAAAAAAAATGAATTATGCGTACTTACCGATAAATTATTTTCTCTTAGTCCATGTGGAACACAGGTACCATGGGGTAAAGTATCCTTTGGCTGAGAGGGAGGGCATTTGCCTTAAAAAGCAGCCAAAACCCCTTATGCCTGGAACTCAGACTGCTGTTTTTTCTTCAGGAGGGATTTCCTGGGTTCCACGTGGACTGAGAGAAAAGGATTTATCGGCAAGTACACAAAAATTAGATTTTCTTTTGCCTCCAGTAGGCATCCACTAAGATTTCAGAGAGGGAAATAGAAAAAAACCTCAAACACAGACCAGTTCTAACAGAGACGAACAGGAGCAACAGGAACCTCATATGTTAACATACACCAGCACAGCAAACTGAGAAAAAGGAAACCAACAGGTTACTGGAAATTGAAACCAAGGACACTTACACAGGCACAGCGACCTGTAGTTCCTTCAGACCAAAAGTGGCTTCAGCTGAAGCCAACACATTAACATGGTAGTATTTGACAAATATGGGAAGCACAGACCACCTCTCTACCATACACAGCTGTTTCTCTGAGGGAGAAACCCTGTAGAAGTCCACAAAATCACCCTATCAGAGTGGAAAACGGTAAGGGAGGCTTATAAGACAAAGCCTGAAGTTCAGCCACCCATACACAGAGGAAAAATCCAGCAGAAAGGCTGTCTTGAGCATCACAAAAGCAGAGAAACCAATGAAAAGAGGCTCAAAGGGAGCCTTCTGAAAAGCTTCAAGAACCAAGTTGAAGTCCCACAGAGGAGTGGGATCCCAAAAGACTGGGTTGGCATGAGCCACCCTTTGCAGGAAAGTCTACACATCTGGCAATAAGGTGATACCTCTGGAACCAGACAGAAATCTGAAATATGGACTTTAATAAAGGTACAACCAACCCCTGTTTGAAGACCATCTTAAAGAAATACCAAGATAACCAGAAGCCGAAAAGATCACAGCTGTAACCCACAGTCTTCACACCACTTGTAGAACAAGCACCATACCTTATGGTACACCTTGGATGAAACCGGCTCATGAGCCTTCAACATAGTGGCAATGACAGAGTCAGAAACATCCTTTTTCCTCAGGATGCTGCCTTCAAGAGCCAACCCTTCATAATCAGTTACTCCACCTCTGGATAACATAGTGGGCCCGGAGTCAAGATGTGTGGATGCAGATGGAGCAGAAATGGCTCTGACACAAAGTGAGATCTGAAAGCCAAGTTCAACAGGGCCAGAATGAAAAGATCAAAATGATATGATTTAGGATAAAAGATAATAGCTCAATCTTAGACATACTGTGTTTTAAGCAGTGATGAGCCATCCAGGAAGAGACAACAGTTAGGCATTCTGATAACCACTACTGTTTTTCAGTTGAAAGTGAGGGAGTGGAGAATTATACTTGTGGGTTATCTTCAGAGAGATGGTAGTTAAAACCAAATAACTTTAGCAGTTGCCCCAGGGAAAAGGCATACAGAGAGAAGAGATGGGGACTCAGAAAAGATCCTTGGGAACATAAAGTACCAGAAGAATCCAGAGGAAGACTAATCTGGCATGAGGAGCAAAGAGTTAATGGGAGGACCCCAAAAACCTTTGATTTGCCCATGTCTCCTCAGACAATACCAGGAAACTCCTTAAAATAGAATACAGGACATTAAAAGTCAGATAAAAGTAGTATGCAAGGAGGGAGGGAACCAGACTCATGGACTGCATGTTGCAATCAAATAGGAAGAGAACCAGTGTAGGACCTCTTCTTCCTACGCCTTAAAGCTTGGGAAAAAGGGGACATTATTGGAAATGTAATCTTTCTAATAACACTTTCCAAAGTTGAGTGGTGATGCTCCAGCTGCCGTGAAGTAGCACCTCCTGATATCGGTGGGGGAGGAGGATCCCCAAGGGCAAAGAGAGAAGCATAAGGCCACTTTCACCTACCAGAATGTAACCAGGGGAACAGAGAGTCACAGGCACTGTCTGTGTCCCAATCCAATATGGCTGTCTCTCATGCCTGTGAGCAGATGTGATGAGGTGCCAATGGATGCTTTGCCAAGCTGCACCACTGGCATCCACTCACTGTTATTGAGCAAAAACAAATGTGTGGTTGGGTACTTAGGGGAGAGGCTGAACGGTAAGAGCAAATCGGAAGACATTTACCATATCCGAAGTGACCAACAGGCTTGAAAGAAGGCAAAAAAGGAGACAAAAGACAAGCAAAATTTGCTGCATCATATTTAATACACGGTAAAGACAACAAGTGCATGCATTTATTAGAGTTCTAAAACCTGAAAATCCTGCCTAAGGGATAGAGGGAATATAAGTAGAGTAGCAGGAAGCATTCCAACTGCCTAACATCTTAATAATATGGACTGGAACCCTATTCTTTTGAGGCCATAGAATCAGTTCCTATCCTAAATGAATGTTCCAAGTAGGACACAGGAGGCCCAACTTATACATTAACACCCTAACATAGTAAGTGAACTTTGCTGTAGTCAAAGGTTTACCATAGTAGGATAACAGTGGACTATTTTCAGACTTTCCAGCCAACTACTGCAATTGGAATCAAACACTGCCACCGGGCACCAACTGTTATGTGTGGGAAAGAAGAATACATTGGTTGGTGGCCCAACCTGCCTGGTTTTACATTTAGGTAAATGTAAAACCTAGCCATCAGATGTAAGTTGCAAATCTGAGATATAAAGAAATTGATCTGATAGAGCAGATGAAGTAAATGCTACTGCCGAAGGAAACTATAAAAATCCAGATAGATTTTAAAGAGGCTATAGTCTGGGCCTCAAAGGTTTCAGACAGTAATACACCAAACAACTTATGGAACAATTAGTTGAACAGCCCGTCACACGGGCCACAGTGCCTCTGGCAGCCGGTCGCGGGACAGTCACGCGCAGCAGAAACTGCCCGCGCCACTGCTGATACAGAGCTGGATGCGCAGCAGTGTCTACTGCGCATGTCCGGCGTTACACACAACTTAGCGAATTATTATATAGGATATACAATCGATACCTATGATCAACACCTTCATAGGGTAAGCCATAAGCACTGGGGGGGCAGAACTAGGATTACGAAATTTCAAATTATGCTGTATATCGGATAGGTACATTTTTATGGTATTATGAGCCAATCTGAGATTTAAAAAAAAAACAAAACAAAACAAAAAACCCTGTATGAGGTGAAGGCCAACAGGATACAGATGGCATATGGATTGGGGAGGGAGAGGCAAAAAAATCCTGAAACAAAACCCAGGCCCCCTTATATGACTTCCGAGAGGTGGCCAGCATGGCCACATCCATCATCTTCCTAGCTCCAGATGATGTCATCAGTCCAGGGCAAGTGTTGGGGCAGAGAGGATGCACTCCAACTTCAGGGCTGTTGAACTGCTGGTGATATGTGAGGGAGGGCATCTCTTACATGTATCTAGCAGTTTTGACAACTCTGCATGCTAATGAGGAAATTCAGACAAACTTCACCATAGCATCGCTCCCTAGTGCATCTCCTGCTGGCGGTCTAGTGGGTTCTGGTCATTCACGTGTGATGAAATCATTATGCAATGGGATTCACAGAACAAAAAAGTACTACCATGGACTGCAGAGTTCCCAAGGGGCAAGTTTCAGTCTCCAGAAGTAACCCCTTTTGCTGCCAAACCGCAGAGGATGTGATTGTCCGTATCCTTAAATTGTTTTAACAGAGTCATTTATTTATGTAAGTGACCTTCCTGAAGAAATGGGGTACATAACTGTTTTTTATTTTATTTTTAATTATAGCTGCAGGTCCTGTACATAGTGATCTGTATTGAAGTCTGCCTTTAGGTCACCCCTCTTCACAGCAGAAGATCTGAATGAAGTTACTCATCTTTATCAAATTGTAAACACGAGAAACCGAGGAAAAACTATATATTATTATTGGATAAACCTGCATACAGGATATCCTTAGCAATATAGAAACCCGTTCAGTGATCAGCCCATAAGTGTGTGCAGTGTTAGATGGTGACACTCATAAACGTAACCTTTTTTATGTATGTAATAAAACATATCAGTGAATTGCTTCAATTCAAATAGTGAAATTAAGCACATTTAAAATTATAGTAACCATGGTAACTTCCAAACAATGGCCGCAGGTGAATTGCGGTCATCTTATGGGAGGTACGCTTGGAAACACTTAATAAAAGAAAATAGTAGCAAGGTGTGGCATCTCAGCTTGTGCTAGATTATTACAAAACAGTATGTATGCACAGATGAGCTATGTAAGCTTTTATTTTCAAAGCAATGGTAATAAAGTGTAGTGCTCAGTACACGTGAGACTGGTATATGGCTTGTACATGTAGAGACCAAAATCTCAACCTACGTTCTAAAAGGCTAATGCAACGTGGCAACTGTAACTAACAAATAGCCTTTTAAATTCCATCTATGCAGCATTGTCACAAATATTTAGCCAAACATATACAAGTGTGTTTCAAGCGCTCAGAGATTGAGTTTGATTATGAAAGATCACGGGATTATACAATGAGTTAATAGAATGAACAACTATAACGTTAAGTGGTTACAATTACAGCATGTGCACAGGTCATACTTTATAAATCAATATCTACAAATTATCGTTTGAGTGTACAGTCTCCTCAGGGATCCGTACAACTTGGATAATTTTTAAGATCGAGAGGCTGACGTCAGACTTATTTTGGTATCTACATGTACAAGCCATATACCAGTCTCACATGTACTGAGCACTACACTTTACTACCATTGCTTTGAAAATAAAAACTTCCATAGCTCATCTGTGCATACATACTGTTTAGTAATAATCTAGCACAAGCTGAGATGCAACTCCTTGCTACTATTTTCTTTTATTAAATGTTTACAAGCGTACCTCCCATCAGATGACCACGATTCACCTGCGGCCATTGTTTGGGAGTTACCATAGTAACCACAAATTTAAATTTGCTTAATTTCACTATTTGAATTGAAGCAATTCACTGATATGTTTTATTACTTACATATAAAGGTTACATTTTATGAGTGTCACCATCTAATTCTGGACACACTTATGGGCTGAGCACTGAACGGGCTTCGGTATTGCTAAGGATATCCTGTATATAGGTTTATCCAATAGCAATATTTAGTTTTTCTTCTGTTTCTCATATTAGCTATTGACTAAGCCTGCAGTACATTTACTATTTTGATTCTTGGTTACACCACACCTAGCTGCTATATGATATTGTAAACAGAAACAGTTGGCAGTGCACTACAAAATAAAGCTACTAAAATAGTAAATAGATGAAACTGACTGCTCTGTGTCGTCACCTACTTAGTGAAGTCCTTCTGTTAAGCAATTTAAGAACTACTGATTCCTAGAGTATAATTCCCCTTTAATCTTTTTGTTCATTATTCTGTTACTCTCTTTAATCTACCTAGTTATCCCCATTCCTGCCGCAACTTTTCTGTTGCTCTCCATTAATTCTTTCTTATACTATCCATATCTCATCTTACTCCCTGTTATCTTCACCTCAGGTTTTTATTGGGGAAACACAGAGCAGCTGTGGAGGTATACAATGAGGCAGCGAGACTCAACCAAAAGGACTGGGTATGTGCTGAGACCTACCTAAACACACACACACACACACACCCACCCCTCCTTAAAAAATATTAATTGCAATAATTCCAGTACTCATGCTAAGCACATTTGTATATTGTAATAATCATTTGAGTGCCAGAGGGGTACACAGTGGATTGCAAAGCAATGCGATTCGTACCCCTCTTGCACTCAAAGGGTTACATTTTTAACTGTCAGAAGGAGTCACCATTTTATAACAGATCTTTTCTGTGTGTGTATATATATATATATATATATATATGGGTTACCAGATTTTGTGGTACCTTTCAGTGTACCTGTGGATGACTGATCCTTTAGCCATTTGTGTTTTAAAAGCACATATTTTGGCCACAGGACCATGCATTTGCATCTTTTGGTTTAGTGGGGTTACAGGAGCAAGACAATGAATACATACATTGATGTGTGTGAATTTGAGAGTCAGGTGAGAGTGCTTTCTAGAAAGTGAGTGATATATTTTTAGTGACTAGATTATATTCCTCCATTTCTGCAGGAGATCTGTCACAATCTGGGGGTCTGCTACCTGTTTCTGAAAGACCTGAGCAAGGTGAGGCAAGAGTTTGTGGGATAATTGCACTGTTAGTTACCTTTTTTTAATATTTAGACATCAGTTGCTCTGTAATACCTTGCCATGCGGTCTAAAATAATGGTACAAGGGTACCCAAAAAAACAAAGGACCCCAGGGAATGAATGGTAACACTATAATAAAATACCCAACATGAGTGCAAGAGCCCAAAAGCTCAGAGAAAAACTCTATGGAAAGTTAAAGGACAATGTGGACCAAGGCACTCAAAGGGGTACTCATCAGTCTTCTCTCTTCAGGTTATTGTGCAGAAAGCAAAGCCCCAACGGACTCTGTTGAGAGTGAAAGCTTGGGGTGCAAGATTCTCTCCACAGAGCTGCAAGAGTCCACACAGCACTTGTACACTGGTCAATCCACTCCAGGAAAGCCCAGTAAGGGTTACGCACTTAATGGGGGAATTTTGACAGCCCCATATCTATCAGAAGATAGTTAAAAAAAACTAAGAGAGTGTCTCTGCCCATGTATTCATCTCAGAGGGATGCAAGATCTGGTTAAGCTGGAGGAGTGGCTGGGAGTCTCCTCCTACCAGAGTATCTTTTTGAGAGGTGTCCTGCCCTCCATAAGAGGGAGTCAACCACATGGTACCTATGTTCCATATGGACTATAGAGAAAAGTATGTAACATGTAAGAACACAAAAATCCTATTTTTTCGAGTGTTAATTAAGGCATATATGGACCAATAGGATACCAAGACCTCTTCCAGGAGGCAGGGTACTCAGTGATGAAACTCCTCCATTCTGCCCTATATAGTCCCTCCAACAGCCAGTTAGTTTCAGTTTTTTTTTTGGTACATCAGAGCATTTTTTTCCTGAAGGTAAATATGTTACTTTTTTATTTGTTATTCTGCATGGGAGTCCCTGTCTTAGTCAGAGGATTCAAATATATACATAATAAACAGTGGGGTTTAGTTGTATGTTTCTGGCAAAACAATGATAATCTTGCCTGCCCTATCAATGTACCCCAGATTTACTCAAGCCCCTATCTGTCTCAAATGTAAGTGGACATGTATTTAGTATAATGCAATTAAAAAGTGATACCACCTTACCTCTACTGTGAGCAAAACCCTTGTTAGGTGAATAGGGGAGGTATTTATACCTTGCCTAATTACTGCTAGCACCTGAATACAGAGAGCTACCAACCAAGAGAGGAGAAGCCAAAACCTCCCAAAATACATACAAAAAAATTTTAAATACAGATTTCTGGTGCGCTTAAACTAGCCTTATCAATAGTTTTGAAATATACAAAAATATTTGTGCCAACCCAACCACCCAGCCTCCACAGTTGCCCTGGGGTGATTTATACATATTCCAATGTTTACTGTTTAATGAGCCACACCCCCTTTAAGAAAAGGAAGCTTGTGGTGGCTATCTTGTATGGGGCATCGGCTGATTTATCTTTCTCACATGGTAATGTGTTGACTCTCGACTCTGGGAAAGGCCAGATGGGTCTACATTTGCCTACATATGAGGGGGAAGGACCCATTTAGGGGGTCCCTCTACCACTGGGGCGGCAAACAGATACACTGGCTGTAGATCCACTGTGCCGTTTATAAATTTTATATGAACGGTGAAATTACCCATGAGACCGTTTTTTTTTTTCCAGGCGTCAGGGAAAGAAAGAGGAGTTACAATGCCTCTCACCTTCCCTTTCACTGAAGCAGGGCGACTAGTCGTGCAGCTACTTTTCAGCTCTCTATTTTGGTGGCTGAATCTCTCTCCTGGCTTTAACCCTCTGAGTGCCAGAGGGGTACGCAATGCATTGCAAAGCAATGTGTTGCGTGCCCCTCTGGCACTCAAAGGGTTAACCCTTACAGGCAGATAAATATTTATTTTTCTCTTTTTCCTTGTGCTGTATTTTTTGGGCTGGTGATGGAGACATCGAGAAATCGAAATCCACCAAGAATTCAGTTTTTCTAGTAACCCTTTGTTCCTCGTCAGACTAGACTTCCCAGGGACTTTACTGGCACAATATGTGCCTCTTGTTCTGTACCCCCTACACAGCAAATTCACGGCCCCTCTTCCACCTTTATATGGCTCTCGCCGCAGCATGGTTTTTCAATACAGGCTACACACTACCAGCACCAATCTCTAGCTTTGCTCCCAAGCACTCCCTCTATTGCAGGTTCCAACCTGCAAGGGTCATTCGTTGACACATTGTTTTACTATCTCTTTAAAGTGGAACTACCACCGCTAAAAAACTTGAGCTCCAATAATTCCCCATCTGGCGATTAGCTTCTCAGCAGCGCTAGTCACCAGAATTATTCCCATGTTAAATAGAATTATCCATTGTTCCCAGGTTGACATGCAGGACGGAGTGCAGGCATCTCTCCATAGTGATGTCTGCACACCTGCGCTGTCTGTCCCAGCTGGCTCCAGGCGGCGTTGCTAGGAGCCGTTCTGCTCCAAAAGGGACCGACAGCGCAGGCGTGCAGATATCACTATGGAAAAAAGTGGCAGGAACTAAGTATTATACAAAGTGTGTATTTTAGGTAATTCCTTCCCAGAATCTGATATACTCAAACAGCTCTTCAGTCTGCCTCCTTCAGTGACCTTTTCATAATTTCAGATTAGACATTTATTACACTATGTCCACAGCTGACACACACGCATTTAGAGCACTCTGCATCTTACAGACACGTGCAAGTTGTCTTGGAGGGACTTGGGTCTTGAGATCCCGGAACAGACCTGGGCAATAATCTGGTCCAGGGCTGCCTTCTCTTCCGTCTGCACCACCACTAGAGAGAACATCTAAACAATTCTACTCTGGTGGTCTTATACTCCTCCCAAGCTTTAGAAGGCTTTTCCTAATACGTCTGGGACTTGCTGGGGGTGGGGGATATCTGTGGGCAATCTTGTACATGTGTGGTGGTCTTGCCATGTCATACATATTTTTTTGTGAAAGGTGCTGTTATTCAACACCTTATCTTTTCATATTGATACCACAATCCTATTTTGTGGTCCTGGTCTATGCAACTGTGATGCCATTTTTCACATATCCTTCCCTTTCTTGTCCTATTTTCTGGTGCTCTTCTGTCACCCCTTGACTTTTCTAACCAGTGATTTGCTAAGTAGGTTTAAGCAATAGTCATAGGAGGCTTTTAGGTCCCTTTAATTTGAGTCTCTATATTTAGGGCAATTTATTGACCAGTTGTGCTTAATGTTAATTTATATCAAACTAAAATTTCCATGCATAACCTACATTGTTTTTATCAAATGTTTTGCTCTTTGTCATAACTGGAAAATGATCAAAAAAAAGTTTGACTGTCACTTTAAAGAGCTCTCTCTCTCTCTCTCTCTCTCTCTCTCTCTCTCTCTCTCTCTCTCTCTCTCTCTCTCTCTCTCTCTCTCTCTCTCTCTCTCTCTCTCTTTCTCCTCTGTTTATGAAAATGTCTTTCTCTGCAGAGTAAGGAGCAACTGTCACTTGCTCTGCAGCTGCACAGGCAGGATCTCAGCTCTATCACTCTGGGAAAGATTCAGCTCCAGGAAGGAGACACAGAAGGTGCTATCCAAACCTACCTCCAGGCACTTCAGTGAGTGCGTGCATAAACACCTTCTAGGACTAAGGTGTTTTTTTTTTTGTTGTTGTTTTTTTTTAATATAAGAAGCCAGTCTAGAGAGGTGTTAAGATGGAGGTGATGCTGGCAGTGTGAATGTCCTAAAGAAAATCTGGCTTTGCATATAATGTTCTCCTAGTGACTATCTAACAGTATATATATAGTGATATACGTCTCTATACTTGAAAAAACTGTCATTGTATACATTGCTATACGTAAGATACATGGCAAGGTACACAGCTCTACATGGTAGCGATATGGGAGAGCTTGTGGTGTATGCATTGTTAACTATAGGCAAGAGCTGGCAGAATGTAGGGTTTTGTAGTCCAGTGTTATACAGAGAAGAATGCTGTGCAATATAGAGAGAGCTGGCAGTGTATAATGTGTTATTCTAGTTGTAATCAATGCTTTCTTTCATAGGCTGTCTCCTGAAAACACAGAGCTTCTAACTACACTAGGACTTCTATACCTGCAGGTCAGGAACCAGGCCAGTACTTCGTGCACCTCTCCATGGATTATCCGCTTCTGTCTCTTTCTACTTCCTTTCCCACTGCACAACCAGTATCATCACTTCTAGCTGTATTCAATATGCTGAATTGGGGCTGTTTTTGAGCAAGCCAGCTGCACTGTAGGGAAGAAGTAAAAATTCCTAATGTCCTTTTAAAGGGGAACTATCATCCTAAATAAAGTTCCTCCCAACAATTACCCACCGATCGATTAGCTGAACAATAGTAGTAGTTGCCAGAATAATTACGGCTTTATAGAGAAATCTTACTTGTGCCGAGACTGATGGCCAGGCAACAGCTCAGACATCTTTCATTACAGATGTCTGCGTGCCTGCTCTGTAAGTCCCGGTCTCCTCTAGGAGGCATTACATGGTACCAGAAGGGACTGACGCTGCAGGCGCGCAGATTCCTCTAAATTGTTGTTGCCTGGCCATCAGTCTCTGCAGCAGTAGGATTTCTCTATAACGCATAATTATTCTGGATAATACTGCTATTGTTCAGCTAATCGACAAATGGGTAATTGTTGGGGGAAAACTTTATTTGGAGTGATAGTTCCCCTAAGCACTTGAATTCTGGAGAAGGCTCCAGCATTAAACGTCCAGTTTTATTCTTTGGGAATTTTTATTTGGTCCAGTTGGATTCTCCAGAATTGTCTCTCTGAAGCATATTGCAAAATGCCCTTTGTTCCTTTCCACTATTCATCACCTCTAATATCTATTTTAATATCTTGCCTTTCTCCTTACTCCATTTCATCTGTTTGTCTCGCCTCTACGTTTTCTCTGCCTCACTCTCTCTTTTTTTTTTTTTTTTTTTTCCTAGCTCTTCTCTCCATCATTTTCACTGCAAATTTTCAGGCCGCTGTGATATTGCATCTAAAAAATTCAAGTTTAAGCTGTTATCATTTTTTAATAAAATATCTCTCAGCAGTGGAAGTACCCTTGTTTTACTCAGGGGGATAAACCCTATAACATAATTTTTTTACATTTTAAGTATTACTATCCCTTTAAAGCATGAGCTACTATTTCATCCATAGCGGACAGTGCTAGTCTGGTTTTTACTTTTCAGGAAGTTGTCAATGTCAGTTTTGGTCAATGCTACACCTCGCTATATACAGCAGTGCTTTCTAAAGCTAAATGAGATGTATCAGAGTACTTGGAAGCATGTACTTTTCTGTATCTAGCTGCTGCAGACTATGTTATGCTTTCCTGTCAATCCCTCATGGGAAGTTCCCAGGCACAGCTGGCCAACCATCGGCATGGCACTCTGAGAATTCTGATCTCTCTTTTTTTCCCCCACTTGCTTTCAGTGTATCAGTTTTCATTCAATGCTGGGCCACTTCTTTCTCTTAAGGAAACTGTTATAATAGTATTTCCAAAACCAGGCAAAGATCCCCCAGAAGAGTCTTATCACCTTATCTCATTACTCAATGCAGATGTTTAGATCTTCGCTAAAATCCTTGCAGTGCACTACTTGATTCATTCTCATCAAACGGGCTTCATGCCAGGGATGTCCACACAACATTTAAAGTACCTTATGATCCAAATTCAGACTCCGCATGAGAATCCAAGTTGCAGGGTTTATAGGCATTTGATTCTGTCGAATGGGGATTTCTTTGGGGATTTCTGCGTAGGTTTGGTTTTGGCCCCAATTTTTGTGCCTGGATCAGGCTTCAGTATGAACAGCCACTAGCTAGTGTTAGGACTGGTAGATATGTCTGTTTTTTCTGTTAGGTAGAGGGACACATCAGGGTTGCCTGCTTCCCTGAGAGCTGTTTGTATTGGTTATTGGGTTTTTGGTTGAATGAAAAGGTGTGGATGCCAATATAGTGGACTTTCAATTGTGAGGTCTGGAGGAGGTGAAGCTGTATGCTGATGACCTGTTGCTTTTTCTGGAGGATGCAAACATATCCTTGGGGAGAGTAATACACCTGATAAGGGAGTTTAGTGAGTTCTCTGGTCTGATGGTGAACTGGAAGAAGTCTTCCATTCCATTTCCCCCCTGGATCCTTCTTTTAAAATGTTTCCGCTATAAGACTAACCCCTGGTGTGTGAGGATTGGTTTTGCTACTTGGGTGTTACGATTTCAGCACACTTGCAACACTTTATCCAACTTAATTTTAATCCTGTTCTAGATCAGCTGCATTGTAGAGCAATTACTTGGCAATATAATTCCACTAAACACTATCAGGAGAGTTAATATGATTAAGATGGGGGTTCTGCCCAAGATTATATATGCTCTACAGGCCTCCCCACAGTGTTTCCCTAATTCAGTATGTAAAGGGATAGTGGTACTTAATATGTAAAAATATATATATTGTAGGGTGCTTATATTTAAACATAAAATGTTCCATCCTTGTATATTCATCATAAAATAAATGTGTGCACACTAAATATCAGCTAGAAAGTATTTTATGTTCTGCCCAGTACTTCAAATGATAATTTAATAATGTAAGAAATAGGAAAAAATTAAATAATCCCTCTTTTTAAGAAGAAAATGTCAGTATGGGACATTTTATATTTATTAATAAGTGCCCTGACATATGTTTTTTTTTTTAATTTAATTTATTGGTTTGGTAGAATACAATTGTTATTTAAAAAAATGTAAAATCTAATTTTTCCCGCTGTTGATGTTTTTGTCCCACATGATAAATTAGCCTCTCTGTTAAATTCAAATTAGTATATTCCCATGACAGACAACATACACTATACCAAAGTAGGTATAAAAGGAAATGGGACTTTCTCACTTACGTTTCTGTCTCAGACTGCCTCACTTTCGCTTTCATTTTTTTTTTTTTTTTTTACAGAATGGTTTATACCAGAAAGCCTTTGAATATCTGGGCAATGCTCTGACTTATGATCCCAGTAATTATAAGGTAAGGCAAGAAAAAACTGTCTTGAGAAATCTTGGCAGCCTGCACAGTTAGACTGGAGTTTATGAAAGAGCAGCCTATATGATGTGCTGTTCTTCCCTATGATATCTGATAGAACCCTGTGCTATATATTACTAGTTCCAACATTTAGGTTTTCATTCTTTCTTTCTCTTCTTTTTTTGTTTTTAATGATCACAAGTAAAGATTTTTCACTGTCGTCCAATACAGGTCACTGGTACTCTGGGAGGCGTAAGTCCCCTTTAATAGGCAGGAACAACTATGCAAATCATTTGCAAGGGGCGGAGCCTCCCCTCTTACTTAAGCCACCTTCTGGCCAGAGCCACTTAGATTGATTTGTTCCTGGAGTGCCTTGCACACCAGGTAGAATAACATCTATGCATCTTAGTGTTTTATTATTTTTTTTCAAATATGGAATACCACCATTAGGAGGGTGACCATGGCTGTGAATTGCCCTCTCTAAAGTGGCTGGTGCAGCTTCCAGGGATTCCTGTGGACCTTATGCCCTGAAGAGGGAACAGCTTGTGTTGAGCAGCTTCCCTACTGAGGAATTTACCTCTGGGTTATTCCTTATTCATCATGGTCACCTGAAGACAGAAGTCCTGCAAGAAAGGTGAGTCACCCATTGAGTGCTGAAGGTCCACTTGTCCCCACAGTGTCCCTTTGATGGGCTTGTATTTGGAAGTTTTCAATACACTCCAGCACTCATAGGGTGTTTTTATTGCATTTTTAATGTTTATGCAATTTCTGTGATATTCTCTGGGTTTTGGAGCTTGGGATATTCGTTTACTTATGTTTCTTATGTGTTTTATTCTTGTTTGAGCACTTTTTAATGTTTTCTTAAACTTTATTAAAAATTGAGTTCCGCGCCTTTAAGCGCGGCTTTTCCCGCTCAGACGCAATGGCTCCTTTACTCTCTATGGGAATTCACAGTGTGGGACATATCTTTGGAACCGCTTGTCACAGCAACTCCAGAGAGGGCTCATTTTACTGCTAGGCTCCTGCTCTATCATCCGGATTGTGTTTTATTTATGTGGGGTGTTCAGGGGGGCTTCGGGCACTGTTTAGGGTACTTCTATGGGGAAAACTACATTTCCCATGAGCGCCTGGTTCGCGCTCGTTTCTGATTGGCTGTCATGACGGCCGCCATTTTGTGGTACTTTTCCTATGCGAGTACACTACGCAGGGACCGAGCCTTCTCTCTCCTCTACAGATTAACCCTTCGCTGGCCAGATAAGTCCGAATTTAGACATTTCTGGGGTGAAACTTTAATCCTTTACACTTTTTCTGGGTGATAGTGTTATTAGTGGGGTATATTGACGCTGTGAGCATGTCTACTTCACTGGAGCTAGGGGCTAGACCCAAGTCTAAGGAGGATGGGGGGTCTGCTACCCCCATGGCGTTTTGCTCCTCTTGCCACATTGGGCTGGCTAGCGATAATGTGGGGGATCTATGCCCTAATTGTACTGGTCAAGATAGCAACCCTGGGCTTTCCAGCCACGCTATTGAGCCATCTTGGGTGAGGGAGTTTAAAGCTGCCACTAGGGATCTCAGATCCACGCTTCAACTCTTTCCCTCTCAGATACAGGGGGCTCTCCAGGTCTGGCAGACCCCCTCTACCATCAGGACCTCCCTGCCTAAGCCACAGGGGGCTCCTGATGTAACTGATTCTTCTGAAGAAGAACTCTTACAGGATTCTGATGCTGAGGAACGTACTGTTATTGAATCTAACAGGTCCATTGGGGACCCCTATGAGTGTGACCCTGAAGTCTCGGCTGAGGGTCTGATCAGAGCGGTTCTGAATACGCTCAACCTTCCTCTGACTCAGGAATCCACTTATGATCCTACTGGTGTTTTTCAGAAAAAGCCATCTAAGCCAGTTGTTTGTTTCCAACTAACCCTACTCTTGCCCGTCTGGTCTCTGAGGCATGGAAGAATCCTGATAGATTTTCCTCTGTCTCTAAAAAGTTTGCTAAACTATACCCTTTTCCTGAGGCTGAGCTGGCAAAATGGGTTCATCCTCCCAAGGTGGATGCTCCTGTTTCTAGACTATCCAAGTCTACCGCTTTGGCTGTCTCTGATGCCTCTGCCCTGCAGGATTGGACGGATATAAAGCTAGAGCTTTCTCTTAAATCTATTTTTGCCTCCATTGGCACTGCCATGCGTCCAACCTTTGCTGTGGCATGGGTTAATAGAGCCATTGCGGCCTGGACTGAACGACTGACTGAAGCAGTTTGCCAGGATGCACCAGTATCTGAACAGTTGCAGCTTCTTGCTAATATCACTGAAGCTCAGAACTATGTTGCTGACGCTGCTTTTGATGCTGTGCGCATGATGGCGAGGGCCTCCACTTCTTCTGTGGTGGCTAGACGCGCCCTTTGGCTGAAAATTTGGTCTGCTGATACAGCCTCTAAGAAAGCCTTGCTTTCCTTGCCCTTTCAGGGGAATTTGGTTTTTGGGTCTGAACTCAAAGAAATGATCAGTGAGGCTACTGGTGGTAAAAGTACTCTTCTACCATAAGTCTTTAAGAAAAAGTTTCCAGCCAAACGCAATCGGTCCTTTCGTTCCTTTCAGACTGAGACACGCTCCTCGGCCCAAACGGGTCCTCCCACTACGCGCTCCTCCTCCAAGCCCAAACAGTCTTGGAAGCCCAAAGTGGCCCCCAAGGCCAAGACCTCCAAGACTGCTTCGGCATGACTCGCCGAACCCGGGTCCGCATCCGGCTGTAGGTGGACGTCTCCACATCTTTCGCCGGATTTGGGAGGAGTCAGTAGCGGACCCATGGGTTCTTCAGGTGGTGTCGGAGGGTTACAGGATCCCTTTCTCCTCCCTTCCTCCTTTTCGGTTCCATTTTACTCGTCCTTCTCAGGAACCCACAAAAAGGCGTCTGTTCGACGACGCTATTCAGGATCTCTTGGACAAAGAGGTCCTGGAGGCGGTTCCTCAGGGGGACACAGGTTCAGGATTCTATTCCAACCTGTTTGTGGTAGCCAAAAAGGACAGAGGGGCTCGTCCCATTTTGGATCTCAAAGATCTCAATGCCTATGTGGTGACTTCCCACTTCCGCCAGGAGTCCCTGCGCTCTGTGATTGCAGCAATGTCTCCAGGGGAGTTCCTTGCCTCCCTGGACCTTCAGGATGCTTATCTTCACATCCCTATTCATCCAGAGAGCAGGCGGTATCTCAGGATTGCCTGCCACAGGGGACACTTTCAGTTTGCAGCGCTCCCCTTTGGGCTGACTTCAGCCTCTCAGGTCTTCCAGAGGGTGTTAGGCTCCTTGATGGCGGTGCTTCATCAGGATGGGATCAGAGTGACCCCATACATGGACGATCTCCTACTGAAAGCCTCCTCAGCGGAGCTTCTCCGTCAGCAATTACAGAAGTGCATGCACACTCTGAACCGTCATGGCTGGATCCTGAATCTGGACAAGTCGGACTTGGTTCCATCTCAGAGGCTTCTGTTCCTGGGTCTCCTGTTCGACACTCGCCAATGCATGGTGTTTCTTCCAGAGGATGTGGCTCACCAGATAGCCGTCAGAGTGGCTGGGATTCTGGACATGGACGAAATTCCGGTACCGAAGTTGTCGTCTTTAGTGGGGAAGTTCATTTCCACGATCGAAGCAGTACCATTTGCCATGGCCCACTCCAGGGAACTTCAGAGATTTGTGATCCAGACGTGCAGGAATCATCCAGATCATCAACATCTGTCCGTTTCTCTACCTCCTCATGTCGAGTCGAGTCTGCACTGGTGGTTAGATCTCTCTCATCTCCTGAAAGGGAGATCCTTTCTAGTTCCTCGTTGGACCACAGTCACAACGGATGCCAGCCTTCGGGGCTGGGGTGCAGTCTGGGGTCGCTTCAGTGCTCAGGGGAAATGGGGTCTGGAGGAATCCCTTCTCTCCATCAATGTTCTGGAACTTCGAGCTGTCCGGCTTGCCCTGAGGCACTGGGAGTCTCAACTGACCGGTCGTCCGATCAGAGTGGAGTCCGACAACGCCACGGCGGTGGCTTACATCAACAGGCAAGGCGGCACAAGAAGCGGTTCCGCCTGGTGGGAGGTCAAGGATATTTTGTCTTGGGCAGAAGATCACGTGCCTGTCATCTCTGCAGTTCATATTCCAGGCGTGGACAACGTCATGGCAGACTTCCTCAGTCGTCACACCGTCGACAGCGGAGAATGGGCTCTTCATCCAGAGGTGTTTCACATGCTCACCCAGCGGTGGGGGATGCCTGTGGTGGACCTGATGGCTACCAGACACAACAGGAAGGTTCCGGTGTTTTGCTCCCGGTTGAGGGACTCCCTTGCTCTAGCAGTGGATGCCTTGTCGATCCCTTGGGTTTTCTCCCTGGCTTACATCTTCCCTCCTCTTCCTCTATTGATCAGAGTTATCCAGAAGTTGAAGCAGGAGCGTTGTCCTGTCATCCTGATCGCTCCAAACTGGCCTCGCCAGTCCTGGTATCCGGAGTTGTTGGCCATGTCAGTGTCGGATCCGATCCCGCTCCCTGCCCGTCCGGACCTACTTCTCCAGGGTTATCTGTGGAAGGAGGATGTTCACTCTCTCCATTTGATGGCATGGCGGTTGAATCCTCGATTCTAGCAAAGAAAGGATTTTCTCCTTCTGTGGTGTCGACTATGCTTAGTGCTCGTAAGCCTGTGTCCTCCAAGATCTATCATCGCATATGGTCAACCTTCGTTGCATGGTGCACTGATAAGAAGTTATCCCTTGAGTTTCATCTTCCCACTGTCCTGGCCTTCTTGCAGGACGGTGTGGATAAGGGGCTCTGTCTGAGTTCCCTCAAAGTTCAGACTTCTGCCTTGTCTGTGTTTTTCCAGGAAAGGATCGCTATCCTTCCTGATGTGAAAGTTTTCTTCCAAGGTGTGACTCATGTTCGACCTGCCTTCAAGAGTCCTGCTCCCCAGTGGGACCTCAACTTGGTGCTGGGAGTTCTCCAGCGACCCCCGTTTGAATCCTTGGCTTCCATTCCATTACGTCTCTTGACTTGGAAGATGGCCTTCCTTTTGGCTATTGTTTCAGTTCGCCGGGTAGCAGAGTTACAGGCTTTGTCTTGTAAACCTCCTTACCTGGTGTTCCACAAGGATAAGGCTGTGCTTCGCACTACCAAGGAATTCTTACCCAAGGTTGTGTCCGAGTTTCACATCAATCAGGAGATTGTGGTTCCCTCTTTCTGCCCTAATCCTTCATCTGACAAGGAACAAGATCTCCATTTGTTGGATGTGGTGCGTTGCCTTAAGTTTTATGTTCATCGCACCGAGTCTATCAGGAAGTCTGACGCTCTATTCGTCATTCCTGAGGGGCCTAGGGCAGGGAGACCGGCTGCCAAGGTAACTATTGCATCTTGGATTAAGGCTACCATCCGTGAAGCTTATACGTTAAGGAATAAGCACGTCCCCTTCAGGGTGACTGCCCATTCCACCAGATCTATTGGGGCCTCTTGGGCCTACAAGAATCAGGCATCTGCTGATCAACTGTGCAGAGCGGCCACTTGGTCCTCTGTGCACACATTTTCTAAGCACTATCGAGTTGATGTACTGGCTTCGGCTGATGCCAGTTTTGGTGGGAAGGTCCTGGAGGCAGTTTTGCCTGTTTAGGTCTTCCGCTCTGTGATCCTTAGTGCTTCCTTGCTGTTGAGCCCGGTTGGCTCTGGTTCCGTGTGCTGTGTTAGTTCAGGGATTGTTTCCCTTGGTTGGTGTCCGTTGACACTTACAGTTTGGGCTATGTATTTAACTGGTTCATAGCAGTTCTAGTGACTTGGGCCTTGCGCCTGGTCCTTGCCTTACTTCTCGCCTCTGGGTCAGCTCAATTTTTGTACATCCCAGAGTACCAGTGACCTGTATTGGACGACAGTGAAAATAGGATTTTAGTCTTACCTGTTAAATCCTTTTCACTTAGTCCATACAGGTCACTGGTCTCCCACCCTGTCAAGGGACCAGTCTTGGCTCTCCTGTGGCATTCAGTGGGAGACCGTTGGGGCATGCTCACAGGAGTCTTTCTTTTTGCTTACCTGAGGTCAGTTTTAGGGTCTCAAATCAATCTAAGTGGCTCTGGCCAGAAGGTGGCTTAAGTAAGAGGGGAGGCTCCGCCCCTTGCAAATCATTTGCATAGTTGTTCCTGCCTATTAAAGGGGACTTACGCCTCCCAGAGTACCAGTGACCTGTATGGACTAAGTGAAAAGGATTTAACAGGTAAGACTAAAATCCTATTGTTTTTATTTATGCCCTAATAAAAGATTATAATGTAGATTATTATGGGACTAGTTGAAGGCACCCTGGTTGAGAATCACTGCCCTATATAATGTCGCTATGCGTTCTTCATGTCCTATAGCTATCATTTTGTTCAGCCAGTAAGTTTTGGAGGGTGGTTTTTCCGACATCCAGAAACAAAGGATAGTTTTAATGGCTGTAATCATTAGGATGTGAAACAGGCATTCAGGGTATTTGGAGATTGGGGCAGTGGTTCTGTAAAATGCCTAATAAAAAGGTAAAAGGGGATTTTTCTACCTGGAGGGCAAAAGTATCCCATACACAAGTAGCAATTGTATTCCAAAATATGTCTATGAAAGGGCATTTCCAAAAGTTATTGTATAGATCTGCTTTTGGGGCATAGCATTTAACCCTTTGAGTGCCAGAAGGATACACAACTCATTGCAAGGCAATGCACTGCATACCCCTCTGGCACTCAAATGGTTAATGCAGTTAAAAGTTTCATAAGGCCCATATACTTGGCTTTCAGGGATGAAACATAAAAAGAATGAAAGAATTTGTAGAAGGCGTCTTGGAAATAAGCCATGGTATTCGCTCCAAGCCTGTGGCAAAATCCCCAAAGCAGGGGCTCTAATGTGGTGCCTGGGAACAACTCCAACTAGTATCTAAGTACTGTTGGCTTTTGTTCATGTTTGAGGATGGGAAGCTCGATAAAAATAGATTATAATCTTACATTTGAGTGAGTTTGTGGATCTGGTATAATGATCTAGGGCCTTAGGAGAGTTGTCAGGGGAAAGGTGTTGGATTATAGAGTTAGAATAATGTATTAACTGTAGATACAGAAGAAGATTGTTGGGTAGGTCAAATTTTGTTTTGACATCTTGGAAAGCAAAAATCGAACTGGTGGCAGGGCCAATCAGATCGGCCACCATTGTTATGTATTTAGAAGCCCAAAACTTGAATCTAGGGTCAGGGATCCCTCCTTGGAAAGTTGATTCTGGTGCAGTTTTTTTGGTAGTTGGAGTTTTAAGACTAATGCCTGATTTTTTTATTTTATTACTGTAGTCTGGTTCTAATCTATGGTAGG
This sequence comes from Rhinophrynus dorsalis, assembly GCA_037306005.1. NCBI lineage: Eukaryota > Metazoa > Chordata > Amphibia > Anura > Rhinophrynidae > Rhinophrynus > Rhinophrynus dorsalis. The sequence continues at coordinate 355,862,021 of CM074721.1, forward strand.
ATCTAATATGGTTAGGTTTCTTTTGGGAATATAAGAAGTGGTAGTGTTTGTATTGGGTTTAGCACGTGAGGAAAGATGATCATTTTGATGAGGTTACAAAATAGCAGATGTGACCAAAAATTCAGCTCTGAGAAAATTTTGGAAATAGTGACTATGTAGCTGGAGGTGTACAGAAGTTTAGGCTTTCTAGGACATATGGGTTTTTGTAACATTTTACTTCTTAATTAGTTATTTCTCTTTTTGCTGTGTGGCCCATTTAAGAACGGAGCCCATGCTGCAGTTTTCTTTACCTCATAGACTTCAATGGGAAAGGTTGTATGGAACATATCTCTGCACCTGTTTATGCTACAAGTGTCAGAGTGGGCTCATTCATTTTCTATGATCATGCTCTATCACATGATCACTATTATTATTGTCCATTGATATGCATTTTGATACTTTTTGTGGCTGGGGAGCCATGGGTTCCTTGCAAAAAAAGTAATGGCAAAAACTACATTACTCTAAATCCTGGGTTTTTTTCTGATTGGATGGGCACCTTTTTTGGTTGCCATCTTGTGCATCCATTACTTATAGTACATGGAGTCTGATTCTCCTTTTCTCCCTCCCTCTCTCTCTCTCTCTCTCCCCCTCCCCCAAGTTTAACTCTTTGCATGCCAGATAAGTATTTTCTGTGTCTTTTCTGGTGGGTTTTTACATTGGTTACTACTTTGAGCTATTTTCCCTGGTTCTAGTGTTCTCTGGACATGTCTGATCCCAAGGAATATGTGAGGGAAACAAAACCTAAGGATTCAGGGAATTTCCTAACCTCCTTAACTAATTGTTCCTCATGCCATGCTGGGCTTCCACACTCATTCATCCCATGATACAGATCGATCCAGTTTTAAGGGGTCATTTTCAGACAGTTGGGGACACATCTGAAGACTAGATTGACCCAGAAGAGGACTATATGGACTCATCCTTGTCCTTTGGCAATCTCTATGAGGCTGACCTTCTCTACTTGGTAGAGGGGCTCATCAGAGGGTGTTAGAGACCATTAATGTTTCTGAGGCCTTTGACAGGGATCTGCCACTTTGGGTATTTAACAGAGCTGCAAAAAATGACTCCACAGTGTTTTCTCCTAACAGCATCTTAGACAGTGTTGTATTGGTGGAATGGAAAACACCATACACGATTTTTCTTGTTAAGTGCATCTCTAACCTATACCCCTTTACTGCTGAGTCTCTGGCAAAGTGGGCTTCCCCTTCTGTGATTGACCGCCCACATTTGACGTTTGGTCAAGGATACAGCTCTTCCATTGGCAGGTGCTGCAGGCCTTAAGGATCAAGCTGACAAATGCCTTGATTTTGTGTTAAAGGCAAATTTTGTGACCCATTTTTGCTTCTGCCTTTGTCAATAAAGCAGTAGCCATCTGGGGAACAGCTTTCTGAAGCTATATGTACAAATGCCCCTAAGGAGGACCTTTTGATCATGCTTGCTAATATTTTAGAAGCAAAATGCATATCTCTCTGAGGCAGTCCAATAAATAACTGTAATAAACCTGAAGAAGCAACTCTTGTGGGAAAACATAGCATTTAAAACCTAATGAAACACTAATTAAAAACACCCATCCCACCCCTCTAAAGATTCTGAAAATCTCTTGATAATAAATGCTAAGCATTAGCACAAGAGTTGCTGCTTCAGGTTTAATTTTATTATAGTTCTTTTATAATGGTTAGGGCTCTTGGAATTGAGGTACCTTGGCGTGGTAAAAGAACTTATACATACTTTGGCCAAATTATGCCACAAAATCCTCATTCTTTATTAAATTAAAAACACATAGGTTTATTATATACACTACACAGGGTTTATATTTTTCTGGCAATCTGTATGGATTAGCGCAGGAATATTTCTTTTTGTTCTTGTTTTGGGGTTTTTTCCCTGTTCGTGGATTTGGAGGATCCCTTCTTTCCTTGCTGCTTTTCATATTCCCTTACAAATTAATTATATTTTATTTATGTATATTCATGGCATTTTAGCTCTTTGAGTTTTTATTTTTGCCTTTGAATGCAGTTATTACCAGTTCACTGCACTGCCTTTCGTCCTGGCCTCAGCTCCAAGAATCTTCATGAAGATCATGGCAACTCTGGCCACATACATCCATTTGCATCTCCGATTTCATTCCAGACCCTCTTCTTCCTGGGAATTTATTTCAACACCCTTCAGGGTCTCAACTACTGATGGGAACACCAGTACGGATTCAGTCCGACAACTCAGTGGTAGTTGCTTACATCAGCCACCAAGGAGGAGCTTGGTGAGTTATCCTAGTCGATGGTTCTTGAACTTCATCAGTGGGCAGAAACTCATGTTCCAGTGATTTCGGTAGTCCACATTTCTGAAAACGTGGTTGTGGATTTTCTCAGTTGTCAAGACCTGGATTCAGGCAACTTGGAATTACCCCAGGAAATGTTTGCACAGATAGTCTAACATTGGGGTCTCCCAGTGGTGGATCTGATGGCCTCTCGTGAAAACAGGAAAGTTCCTCTGTTCTGTACAACAGCAAAGTATCCTTTAACCTGCACAGTGGATGCATTGTCCATTCCATGGAGCTTTCATCTGACCCATGTATTTCTCCTAATTCCCCTCATCCCCAGGGTGATAAGGAAGATCAAGATGTAAAAGGTTCTGGTCATCCTAATTGCTCCCTTCTGGTCTAGCCGGGCCTGTTTTGTAGCGTTTTAAATCTGTCCATCAAGAATATGTTCTGCCTTCCTATGAGACTTGATCTACTGACTCAGGATCCCACCTGATGCCAACAGGTGGAAAGGTTAGCCTTGACAGCATGGCTCTTGAAGCCAAAGGGTTTCTCAGAGATGTCATTTTCATCATGGTCCAGGCTAGGGAGACTCTCTCTTCCAAAGAGTACCACAGGATCTGCTCAGACCTTTGAACCCCTTAGAGTCTTGGGGGGGGTTGCACTATGGTGTGAACAGGTGTCTCAGTCTTAGCTCTATGAAGATACAAATCTCAACTGTTTAAGTACTCTTCCAGACGTGTATTGCTATTCTACCAGATTTTTAGACTTTTGTTCAAGGAGTGTCTCGTGCCTTCCCCTCCTTTAGGCATCCCACACCCCCCCATGGGACCTTAACTTGGTTTTGGTCACCCCTCCTTTGAACCTCCTTTATCTGTGTCCTTTTGGTTTTTGACACTGAAAATGGCTTTTCTGTTAGCAGTTTTTTCTGTACAAAAGGTTGCTGAGCTTCAAGCCTTGTCTTGTAAGCCCCCTTTTCTGGTGCTTCACCAGGACAAGATAGTAATTCGTACTTCTCAAAGTTTCTTATTTAAAGTAAATTCTGACCTTAACATCAGCCAGCAAATTATTCTTCTGTCCTTCCACTAAGAGAAGCACCCTAGAGTGGGTTAGGCAACATCCAAAGTCACTGTTGCATCTTGGATCAAGGCTGCCATACACCAGGCATATAGAAAAATAGTCAATAAAAGACAAATAAAAAATCATGCTGAAAATATCTTTTAACTGCGGTATTCGTCAATCTCATTTTAACTAAATTTTTTTAATTGTTTATGAGAAATTTTGAAAAGAGATTAATTTTCTTATGAAAATATTCCTCTTCTTACCAATCAGGAGACATCTTTTTTATCATTATGATGATTTTTGTACATTGTGCCCTAAATGTAAATAAAGTGAATCTGATAATGTTGATCACAGATGTATTAACCATCCCTGTCCCAATGTATTGTATCTATGAGTACTATATGTTTCTTCTAGGGTATACTAGCGGCTGGCTGTATGATGCAGTCTCATGGTGATTATGATGTGGCTCTCAGTAAGTATCGAGTTGCAGCCTCCAGTGTTCCAGAGAGCTCTCCATTGTGGAACAATATTGGCATGTGCTTTTATGGCAAGAAGAAGTATGTTGCAGTAAGTAGGTTTACACGTCTTTATACTTATGTTTGTTTATTGATTCAGGGATTTTACACATAATTGTAATACAGGGAATAACATAAAATAGAGGTGACTGATGTACTACAAAATACATACAGAATGTACGCTGGAGAGAGAAGCAGTAGGTATACATTTTAATGAGTATTGTTAGCTTCTCTTGATAAATGCACCCCAGAAAATGTTGAGCCAATTAAATCCTTTGTCTTATGGCCAATGTGGAACACAGGAACCATGGGGCACTTAAAAAAAAGAAAAAAAAAAGGCCAAGACTCCCCGCTTCCCTCCAGCTTTTCTCCCACCTCTCCATTTCAAGTGACCTGCCTCAGCAAAAGGGCAAGATGGCACTGCTCTTTAGGGAATTAACAATAAACCCTTCCTGCCTGGAGGACGATTACCTTAATAAACTACCATCCAAAGAGCTGCAGTAGGTGGTGTTACTTAACGATTTATTCCATCCCCATTAAGGAAGTATCATTTTGCTGTAAAATTTGAAAGACATGTATTCATGTCTATAGTAACTATCTTATTAATCAGCAAGGTGCTGGATCCTTTCCAATTTTCTATAATTAGTGCAAAGTAAGCATTTGTCAAGGTATTGAATCGTTTTTGCCACTTGTCTTGAGATTATTTTCTATATTAATTACCGTGGTTATGTCCCATAGTGAAATTCTGAGTAGCGGAACTTTTGATATCAGATTTCCATGATTCTCCAATACATTAAATTAGTCGGAATAAGGTTATTCCGACATATCATAAGTGTATAAATGTCTTAAAAGTAATTTATATATATACTGTAGGGTTTACCCTCCTTAGTAAAACAAGGGTACTCACACTGCTGAGAAGTGTTTTTATTCAAAATTAAATAGGAAAATTGTGGAAAAAGCACTTGGATCTTAATGTATTGAAATTATAAATATAGAAATAGATGGCTCACAGATAGTAAGAATATATTTATAATGTATTAGTAAACAGTACCTGAGTATCCCTGAAGAAGTGCTAAGGAGTAGCACGAAACGCGTTAGATTATTTGTTTTTAAAACAAGAATGTGTATTCTATTACTTTATACCAAGATCAACCAATATACCAGCAATCTTATTGCCACAGTCTAGCTAAAGAAATTATTCCATCTTGGAGAGATAAACCGTTGGACCTGAAGGTGCTAAAAAAAACGGTCCTTGATAAAGAACATTGGACTAAAAGAAAGGATTCCGTTTTGTATCTCTAAAGGGACATAACATCAAGGCGATAAGCGTCCTACATATAGACACTATCAAAACGACTAACATCAGCCCTGTGTATAGCAGTGAAGAGACGGGAGGAAAAGAACCCTGCCCAGTGGCTACACATTCCGGTTTGGAGAGTGCCTAGTGGGAACAAGTCAGGAGTTAAAGATTTCTGCCCGCTGATATTCCAGAACTAACATGGACTGTCACCAAATATGAAACCTTGATATCGTCAAAGGCATATATAAAGGCAATTAAAACAGGAACATTGTTTTCAATTCCCCTATATATTATACGAGATAAAAACCCTGCTTGCTGGGTTTACCATCATCAACCTCTTCTTGCTGTATAAGAGGATGCTTTATGAATTACTTTTTATGATAGAAACACATATCTTAGTATATTATTTTTTTAATATTGGTATCATTATATCAATATAGTGATTTTTATGCTTGTAGACATTGTATACTTAGGTATTGTTTACTAATAAATTATAAATATATTGTTACTATCTGTGAGCCATCTATTTATATTTCTGTGTCGTCCGATACAGGTTACTGGTAACTTAGGGTAGGCTATCCGCCCCTATAAATAAGAGGATTTTAGTCTTACCTGTTAAATCCTTTTCTCTTAGTCCATACAGGTTACTGGTAACTTTGGGTAGGCGATCTTCCCCTTTAACTGTAGGCAGGAACAGTTCTAGAAATGACTGCAGGGGGTGGAGCCTACCTTCCCTCCTTGGCAGCAGCTAACCAACCAGCTCCAGAAAGATTTGTTCCTTGGATGAAGATACAGGCAAGAGAACAGTTCTGCTATAGTTTTAGAAACTTTTTTATTTTTCTGTTAGATATGGAATACCACCATTAGGCGGATTACCATAATTGACAATGCGCTTAGATGTGGCTAGCTCAGTCTCCAGGTGCTTTTTGTGGACCTTAAGCCCTGAGGGGGGGGGATCTTGAGTCCAAGTGCTTCCCCAGGAGTTACCCACTGAGGTTACTTCTTACTACCTGGTAATCTGAAGACAGAAGATCTGCAGGAAAGGTGAGCAACCCTTTGAGTGCTTCAGGTCCACTTGTCCCACAGTGCCAATCCGCACACGGGTTATTCCTGGGAGTTCTTATTGCACAGTCCTGCACTCACTGGGTCTTTCTGTTATATCTGTCAGTGTTGGGAGCAACTTTATGTGGTAAATTAACCCTTTAACTGCTGGTTGGCATCTTTTGGGGTGGTTATTGGCACTTTTTCTGGGTCTGATTACATGTTCTAGTGATGTTTTATGTATTTTTATTTCTCAGTTCTAACTTTGACAGAATTGAGTAAAGGTGCGCTTTACAGCGTAGACGCCATTGCTCCATTCACTTCTATGGGACTGAACAGTTTGGGACATATCTCTGCAACTGCTCAAGGTAGCGACTTCAGAGATGGCTCATTTTAATTGTCTGACCTTGCTCTATTACAGGGTCATATTGCAAGTGTGTTGGGGGGCTCAGGGGGCTTCGGGCACTGTTGGGGTACTTTTTCTGGGAAAACTACATTTCCCATGAGCGCTTGCTTCGCTTGCTCGTTTCTGATCGGCTCCTGCCACGGCAGCCATCTTGTGAGCTTTACAGAACGAGTATCCTACACAGGGCTTGGACTCTCCTTTGCAGATTAACCCTTTGAGTGCCAGAGGGGTACGGAATGCATTGCAAAGCAATGCATTCCGTCCCCTCTGGCACTCAAAGGGTTAACCCTTCGCCTGCTAGATAAGTGTATTTTGGCGATTTCTGGGGTGAAATTTTAATCTTACACAGTTTAAATTGGGTGAGTAATTGTTCTGAACGTTGACGACACTGTGAGAATGTCTACTCCCTTGGAGCTTGGGGCCAGGCCTAAGACTAAGGACGCTGGGGTCTCTGTATCCCCCATTGCTCATTGTTCCTCATTTCATACAGGGTTGCCTAGAGAATTCTCAGGTCATTTTGCCCAGCATGTTCTGATGTCCCTGAGTCTATCCCAGGGACCTCCAGCCATGCATTAGAGCCAGTTTGGGTGCAGGAGTTCAAGGCTGCTACCAGGGACCTCAGGTCTACATTGCAACTCTTTCCATCCCAGTTACAGGGGGTCTTCCACTCCTGGCAGACCCCGTCTTTAGTCAGATCTTCCCTGCCCAAAATGCAAGGAGTACCTGACGTTTCAGATTCCTCTGACGAGGAACTGTTGGTGGATTCAGATGTTGAGGAATGTTCTGCTTTTGGCTCCTCTCAATTTTTTGGGGATCCCTTTGAGGTTGATCCAGAACCGTCGGCTGAGGGCCTGATCAGGGCTGTCTTAAACACACTAAACATTCCCCCAGTTCAGGAGGTTTCCTCTGATCCCTTTGATGTATTCCAGGAGCCTATAAAGCCCCATACTTGTTTTCCACCTAACCCCACTCTGGACCGCCTAGTGGCTGATGAGTGGAAATCTCTGGACAGAAAGCCTTCTGTCTCCAAGAAGTTTGCTAAGCTTTAACCCTTTTCTGAGGTGGAGCTTGCTCAATGTGTTCATTCCCCTAAGGTGGACGCTTATATCTCAAGGCTATCTAAGTCTACCGCCTTACCAGTGTCTAATGCATCCTCTCTGAAGCACTGGACTGACAAGAAGCTTGGGGTTTCCCTCAAGTCCATTTTTGCCACTGCTGGTACTGCCATGCGTCCAGCATTCACTGAGGCATGGGTTAACTGGGCCATTGCGGTCTGGACTGAACAACTCACTCTAGCTGTACGTCGGGGTGATTCATCTTCGGATATGTTGCGTGTTCTTGCCAACATATCTAAGGCCCAGCACTATGTTTCTGCTGCCTTATTTGATGCTAAAGGGTTTCCACCATGTCTGTGGTTGCCAGACGAGCTCTTTGGCGCAAGATCTGGTCTGCTGACACCGCTTCTAAGAAAGCCTTGCTGTCCTTGCCTTTTCAGGGTGCATCCTTATTTGGGCCAGATCTTAAGGATCTGATCAGTGAGGCCACTGGGGGTAGGAGTACTCATCTGCCCTTGGTCCCCAGGAAGAAACCTCCTCTCAAGCGTAACAGGTTTTTGTGTCCCTTTCAGACTGAGACACGTCCGGTGAACCAGGCGGTTCCCTCAGCTCCATGTGCCTCCTCCAAGTCCGAACAGCAATGGAAGCCCAAGGTCTCCTCCAAGCCCAAGGCTTCCAAGACTTCTCCGGCATGACTCGCCAAACCCGGGTCCCTATTCAGCTGTGGGTGGTCCTCTTCGTCACTATCACAGCGTTTGGGAGGATTCAGTGGGGGACCCGTGGGTTTTACAAGTAGTGGTGGAAGGGTACAGGATCCCTTTCGCCTCTCTTCCTCCTTTTCGCTTTTTCCCTTCTCATACGCCCCAGGGCGTGGAAAAACGCCGTCTCTTCAGTGGTGCTATCCAGTCTCTTCTGGACAAGGATGTTCTGGAACCTGTTCCAGTTCAGGACAGAGGTACTGGTTTTTAGTCAAACCTCTTCATAGTGTCCATGAAGGACAGCAGATGTCGTCCAGTTTTGGACTTGAAGGATCTCAGTTCCTTTGTGATCCGGTCTCATTATCACCAGGAGTATGCTATGATTCCGGGGTAATTTCTTGCTTCTCTGGACCTTCAGGACGCGTATTTACATATCGCCATTGATCCAGAGATCCAGCAGTATCTCAGATTTGCCTGTGACCAAGGGCATTTTCAGTTCTCAGCTCTTCCCTTTGGTCTGACTACAGCACCTCAGGTCTTCAACCGTGTCTTGGGAGCCTTAGTGTCCGTCCTCCACTGGGAAGGCATCAGAGTTACTCCATACATGGACGACCTGCTTCTGAAAGCCCCCTCTGCGATACTTCTTCGTCAGCAGGTTCAGAACTGCATTCACGCTCTCACCCATCATGGGTGGATCATCAACTTGGACAAGTCGGATCTTATCCCATCCCAACATCTGGTCTTCCTGGGCCTTCTCTTCAACACTCAATAGAGCATGGTGTTTCCCGCGGAGGATGTCTCTCACCAGATTGCACACAGGGTTTTGGCTGTTCTAGCTCAAGATCCAGTTCCAGCCAAGAAGCTATCCACCATGGAAGCTGTCCCCTTTGCCATGGCTCACGCCAGGGAGCTCCAGCGGTTTGTGATCCAGGTATGCAAGGGTCAGCCGGACCTTCTGCAGACGTCAGTATCCCCACCTCTTCATGTGGAACTGAGTTTGTCGTGGTAGCTCGACCTCTCCAGTCTCCTGAAGGGCAAGTCCTTCCTGATATCCTTCTGGACCACGGTGACGACAGATGACAGCCTCCCCGGCTGGGGAGCGGCCCTGGGTCGCCTGAGTGCTCAGGGACGGTGGTCTCCAGAGGAATGTCTCCTTCCCATCAATGTATTGGAACTTGGGGCGATATTTCATGCCCTTCGTCACTGGACGCCCCAGCTGGAAGAATGCCCAGTCCGGGTACAGTCCAACAACGCCACGGCTGTGACTTACATCAACAAGCAGGGCGGAACAAGAAGTCTCGCTACATGGTTAGAGGTCAGGGCTATTTTGTCCTTGGGAGAAGAACACGTTCCTGCCATATCCGCAGTGCACATTCCAGCATAGACAACGTCATGGCAGACTTCCTCAGTCGACACACAGTGGACATCGGAGAGTGGGAACTGCATCCAGAGGTGTTCAACCTCATTGTTCAGAAGTGGGGTCTTCCTTACATTGAGCTGATGGCGACAAGACCCAACCGGAAGGTTCTAAGGTTCTGCTCTCGCTGGAGGGATCCTCTAGCTTTGGCGGTGGATGCCATGTCCATTCCTTAGTTACTTCCTCTGGCTTACATCTTCTCTCCCCTTTCTATGTTGCACAGGGTGTTACGGAAATTGAGACAGGATCTGTCAGTGGCGGAGCCGTTCTGACTCCCCTCTCATCCTGATCTTCTCCTCCAGAGTTACCTGTGGAAAGAGGACGTTCATCGTCTAGCTTTGACGGCTTGGAAATTGAATCCTCAATATCGAAGAAGAAAGTTTTTTCTTCCGGTGTGGTGGCTACCATGCTTAGTGCTCGCAAGCCAGTTTCCTCAAAGGCCTACCATTGTGTCTGGTCGACCTTCCTATCTTGGTGTGCCAATAGGGACTTGTCTCAGGAATTTGATCTGCCTACGGTCTTGGCCTTCTTGCAGGATGGTGTGGATAAGGGCCTCAGTTTGAGTTCCCTTAAGGTTCAGACTTCTGCTCTCTCTGTTTTCTTTCAGAGGCGCATTGCTATCCTTCCTGATGTCAAGGTGTTTTTCCAGGGCGTTGCTCATACTCACCTTGTCTTTAAGGTTCCTGCTTCTCAGTGAGATCTGGTTTGGGTGTTCTTCAGCACTCTCCCTTTGAGTCCTTGGCTACTATTTCTCTACGCCTTCTGATGTGGAAATGGCCTTTCTTATAGCGATCGTGTCTTCGCCGTATCGTGGAGTTGCATGCTCTGTCCTGTAGACCACCCTATTTGGTGTTTCACAAGGACAAGGTGGTGCTTTGCATTTCTAAGGAGTTTCTGCCGAAAGTGGTCTCTGAGTTCCACATCAATCAGGAGATGTGGTGCCTTCTTTCTGCCTTGACCCCACCTCTGACAAGAAGAAGGATCTCCACTTGTTAGACGTGGTGCGTTGTCTCAAGTTTTATGTACATCGCACTGAGTCTATCAGGCAATCAGACGTGCTGTTCATCATTTCTGAGGGTCCTAGGGCGGGAAGACCTGCATCCAAAGTGACTATTGCTTCTTGGATCAAGTCCACTATTTGTAAGGCTTACGAGCTGAGGAAGAAGCCTGTCCCTTTCAGGGTCACGGCTCATTCTACTCGATCTATTGGGCCCTCTTGGGCTTACAAGAATCAGGCCTCTGCTTATCAGTTGTGCAAGGCTGCCAACTTGTCATCTGTGGACACCTTTTCGAAGCACTACAGTGTTGATGTATTGGCATCGTCTGATGGCAGCTTTGGGAGGAAAATCCAGGAAGCAGTCTTGCCTGTCTAGGATCTTCTTCGGTTCTTGGTGCTTCCTTCACTTTTGAGCCCTGTTGGCTGTAGTTTAGCGTGCTGTGTGACAGTTCCTGGGGTGTTGTTACCCCTGTTCAGTGTCCGTTGGGCTATATGATACGATGGTTCATATCTGCTCTGGTGACTTTGGGGGCCTTGTGCCTGGTCCTTGCCTTACTTTCCGCCTCTGGGAAACTCAATGGGTGGACATCACAGAGTTACCAGTAACCTGTATTGGACGACAGAGAAAAGAGGATTTTAGTCTTACCTGTTAAATCCTTTTCTCTTAGTCCATACAGGTTACTGGTCTCCCACTCTGTCAAAGGACCACGCTTAGCTGTCCTGTGGCAGACCGTGGGGGTCCTTCGGGATCATGCTCACAGGAGTCTTCTTTTCTTCCACTATCTAGTCAATAGTGTCTCAAATCTTTCTGGAGCTGGTTGGCTAGCTGCAGCCAAGGAGGGAAGGTAGGCTCCACCCCTGCAGTCATTTCTAAAATTGTTCCTGCCTACAGTTAAAGGGGAAGATCGGCAAGTAGATATACATTGAGTGCTATACACAATACCATTTTTTTTAGTATTTATTCAAAAGTTAATATAGCTCAAACTTGAATTTTTTTAAGTTCAATATCTCAGTGGCCTGAAATTTTACAGTGGTGCTGTTGCTACATCGTATGGAGGTGTATGGTCAACTGACCAGAGCTATCCGCTATGGAATGTAATTTATCCATTTGTCATACCAGAATGCATGTTAGTCACCACAGACACCAGCTTGACGGGCTGGGGGGCCACCCTGGGTCACTTAACATTGCAGAGCTGCTAGACCAGGAAGGAGAGTCTTCTTCATTCTGAGGTTATGGGCCATTCACCTAGAGAACTGCAGCTGGTCCCATGTGCTGTCTGCACATCGGTGAGGGTTCAAACAATTCAACAGCGGTCGCCTACATAAATCACCAAGGAGGAACCAGAAGTGAGTCCAGTTGGGTGGTGAGCCAGGAACTTCTTCAATGAGCAGAAGCTCATATCGCAGCAATGTCGCTGGTCCACATGCAAGTTATAGAAAACATTGTTGCAGACTTTCTAAGTTGCCAACATGTGGATCCCAGAAATTGGGAACCCAGAGTGTGTTCAACCAGATTGTCCACTGCTGTGGTCTTGAATCAGTGAATCTCATGGCGTCTTGTGAAAACTGGAGGGTTTCTCTGTTATTCCCCAAGAAGAAGGATCTTCTAGCATTTGTTATGGATGATGTCCATTCCATGGAACTTACAGTTGGTGCATGTGTTTCTACCATTCCCCATAATTCCCATTATGCTGAGGAAGATCAGAATGGAGAGGGCTCAAGTCATTTTGATCGACGCCTTTTTGCCCAGTGGGGCTTGGTTCTTAGATCTTTTCAGTCTGTCCATCTCAGAGCCATTTCACTTCCCTCTGAGGCTAGATATCCTGCCTCAGGGCCCACTTTGTTACAATAAAGGTAAAGGTTGGATTTGGGGGCATGGATCTTGAAGCCAGCATCTTACAGAAGAAGGATTTCTTAGAAGCTGTTATCTCCACTATGGTTCAGCTAGGAACCCTGTTTCATCCAAGGCCTATCATAGGATCTGATCTGTGTTTTACCAGTGGTGTGCTGATAGTGTTTACCCACAGTCTTTGTCTTCCTACAATTCTGGCCTTTCTTCAAGATTGTTCAAACAAGGGCCTCAGTCTTAGTTGTATTAAAGCAGAATTGTCACATCCACACTACCCTCCTCCCCACCAATCAAACTCTCCCATCAAATCCTGTAGGGGAAAACACAGTTTAATGATTAAATAACCATTGCCACTGTACAATTAATGCCTCCATTTCCATCAAGCAGTATACAAATGTTGCTTGACGTGGCAGTCGACATCGGTGTTAATGGGCGTTGAAAATACTACCCCTGTTTCCTCTCTATCGAAGTGCTATCTCTGCCTCCGTGGGATGAATTTATGAAGAGATAGGAGGAACTAAGAAGGCGTGCAGCACAGCATGTACCACACAGAGCTGGCTTGCGGGAAAGTTAAAAGCAATCATTCTATTATATATTGTATGATTTACAAAAAAACAAATACAGCATTATGGCACATGGCAGCTAAGGATTCAGTACATATGAAGTTTAATTTTTAGAGTGAAAGTTCCCCTTTAAGGTTCAGATCTCAGCCATTTCTATTCTTTTTCTGAAGTAGATTGCTTTTCTTTGTGACGTTAATACCTTTGTTCAGGGGTTAGCTCTAGCCTATCCTACCTTCAGGGATCCCACTTCTCTGTGGCATCAGAATCTGTGTTAGGAGTTGTACAAAGATCTTCTTTTGAGCCTCTATCATCTGTTTCTATCTGACTAGTAATGTGCAGATATAAAGATTTATTATTCATTATGCTTTTCTATAATGAATGTTACCTTTGTAAATGCCATATCATTGTAGTCTTCTTGTAATTTTATTTTAAAGAATTTAAGAGAAAAGAGGATTTTAGTGAACTTACCATTAAATTATTTTCTCTTAGTCTATGTGGAACACAGTAGATTCGTTATCGTAGCAACTCTGGGGCTTACATTGGAGAAAATGTTTACAGCGGGAGTTGGGTTTAAGACTCCTATACTGAGTGTACCTTTCTTTTGGTTTATAGTGGGACTGTTGTTATTGGGGTATAGTCTTAAATGCATTATGTGCTTTTTTTACGTTTTCTATGCAATGAACAATCTGGATATTGGATACCAAAGAGCAAGATTACACAAATAGCAACCAAGGGCTTACTCCAGGGATTGCTTTAAAGTCTAGAGGTGGACAATATTCCTCTATGTTTGAGAGTACCAATATATCTAATCTGTTCTCCTACATTTAAGAAACTATTCTGCTCTTTTTTTCCCTCTGCTTTTAGAATCTACTGTTTTATGTATATGTTGTGAACCAGTTACATCACCTCTTCAGAGACAGCAGAGATCCAGGAAGAGCTGAGCAAAGAACAATATTTATAGAGACCTATCATATTGATAGAGTGCCACTGGACACATTATGTCCCTTTGGAGTGGTATGTGGGAAAAAAAAACATGTGGTTTAAGTTCCTGGGTAGATTGCCCTCTTGGGGGTATGTGTTAAGGGAATCTCCTTCTACATCTCACTTTTGTTTCTTTACTCTACTTTGCTATGCATTGAAACTTAGAGGGGGCACTAAAGCTGTAGGGGAAGATGGGAGTTTCTGCGTCAAAGGCCCTGCCTTTTTTGAAGTGCCTTGCCCTCAAGAGAACTGAACTTTTCCCCATGTTTCCTGTGTTCTGCATTTAAAAGGAATTTCCCTAAAATACTCTCTCTCATTTTTCTATTCTTTATCAAATCAAGGTGTGTCTGTATTTATTTAAAAATCCTATATTATAATTCCCTAAGGATGTTTGTCAGAAGCCTTGATACGCAGTAGAGACTGCTGCGTGCACTGCAGTCATGCACAGTACAGAATGCCTGCGCCGCAGCTGATACGGAGTGGGGAGCTCTGAATTCAGACCAGAGTCCTCTCTGTGCACCTTGAAGGTACGCAGAGAGGACTATGGTCTGAATTCGGAGTGCCCCGCTCCGTATCAGCCACGGTGAGGGCAGTCGGTACTGCGCATCACTGCAGTGCCGTCAGTGTTGGCTCATGTACACGGGCTTTAAAACTAGTATATAATAATTAGGGTTTTAATGCAGAGAGAAGCAAGGGTCCTCCCACTGAGAGTTGTTTCATTCAGACATTATTACATTGCAATGCATATTTCTCTGTCATCCAATATAGCTTACAGGTACCATGGGGAGGCAACACCTTCTCCTAGTGGCTAGAAAAATTCTTCAAGAAGTTACAGGTTGGAGCCTCCCCCTCCTCCTAGCAGGCTACCTAGCCACACCCCTCCAGATAAGATTTGTTCCACCACCTAGAAGGAAGGCTGAGAACAGTTCTGCTTAGTTTTAGTTATTTTATTATTTTATCTTAGACTAGTTGAACAGCCCGTTACACGGGTCACAGTGCCACTGCCACCCAGTCGCGGGGAAGTCACACGCAGTAGAGACTGCCCGCGCCTTCGGAGCTCCCGGCTCTATATCAGCCACGGCACGGGCAGCCTCTACTGCGCATGACTTCAGCACGCGCAGCAGTGTGTACTGCGCATGTCGCGGCGTTACACACGATTATTGAATTATTATATAGGATATGGGGTGTCAAAATTCACCCAATAGGCAGATTACCATTACGGACTTCCCCTGAAGGATTGCTCAGTTAACAGGTGCTGATTGTGGATCCTTGCAGCCCTGGGAGAGAACCATGTAGTCCATGTCTCTCTCTCTCCAGAAGGAGTCTGACACTTTTTCAAGTCAATGATAATCTGAGGTAAGAAGACCTTCAAAAAAGGTGAGTAACCCTTTGAGTGCCATGGTCCACTTATCCCACAGTTCCCCTCCACACAGGGGTTGCATTCTGGAGTCTCTCATGTCTCCTGCACTCATGCTGGGTTTAATATTATCTCTGTTCTGAGTCTGTGGAGCATTTTGGGCTGTTGGTAGTTGTTAACCCCTTCCATGCCATGCTTTTGGGTTGGGGATACCAGTTTCCTCATTTTCCCTTGGGGCCTATGTATATTATTTTCTTTATTATATGTTCTATGTGTTTTATCACTTTTTAGACACTTTTCATTTTTACAGTTTTATATGAGTTCGCTCCTTTAAGCACGTGTTTTAGTGCAGAGCCGCAACGTTCCATTGATCTGATATGAGACAGAATGTGTTGAGACGTATCTCTGAAACCGATCTATGTACATTGTTGAGAGAGGGCTCGTTCTTCTTGTCTCCCCTTGCCCTACATTCTGGTTCACATCCTATGTGTCATGGGGGTCTCAAGGGAATTCAGTTCTGTGTTTTTTTTTTTTTTGTTCTTTTTTACTCTGAAAGGGAAAACGACGTTTCCCATAAACGCCCATTTTGCAGGCTGTTCTCTGATTGCTCCCTATTTGGTCGCCATTTTCTTTTCCCTTTACAGCAGTATCATACGCAGGCTTGGATTCCTCTACTCTCCTACAAAGGTTAACTCTTTGCTTGCCAGATAAGTACTTTTTAGGCTTTCTGGGGTGAATTTCTTAATCTGGGTGACAGCATTTTGGTTTTCCTTTATCCCTTTGAGTGCCAGAGGGGTACGCAATGCATTGTGATCCATTAATACATAGAGCTAGACCTAAGGGCAAGGACTCAGGGGCGTCTTTGACCCTCCTTACTTACTCTTCCTCATACCAAACAGGGCTTCCCAGAGAATACTAGGGTCACTTATCCTTCTCATGCACTGTGGCCACTGCTTCTCCGCCAGGGCCTTCCAGCTATGAACAAGAGCCACACTGGGTCAAAGACTTAAAGTCTGTCCTCTATGGCACAGTTTCCTCTTTCTCTTCAAGGGGTCCTCCAATCTTGGAGACCCCCCAGATCTTTCAGGTTTGTGGCCCTTAAGGCACCTAGTATTCCTGATTTATCTGATTCCTCTGAAGAAGAATCAATGGAAGAGTCTGAGGATGGTGTGTGTTCTTATGGGGCTCCTTCCCAGTTTCATGGTGACCCCCTTGAGGCTCACCCTGAGCACTCTGCTGAGGGTCTCATTAAGGAAGTTTTGTCTACCCTTAACATTCATGTTAATCCTGTAGATCCACAGTGTACTTCTCACATCTTTTCCAGGCGCAAGAAGTCCAGTACTGTTTTTCAGCCTAATCCCACTCTGGATCAAATTATCCTAGATGAGTGGAAGACCTCTGACAAGTGTCTCACTCTTTCTAAGAGATTTTCTAAGATGTACCCCTTTGTAGACTCAGCCTTGGCTCAGTGGGCTACATCCCCTATTTCCAGGCTGTCTAAGTCTACTGCCTTGCTTGTTGCGGATGCTTCAGCTCTGCAAAGATTTGACCGATAGGAAGCAGGAGACTTTCCTTACAGCTATCTTTACTGCAGTTGGTGTGCCCTTGAGACCCACCTTGGCATCTGCATGGATTAATAGGGCTATTCCTGCTTGGACTGAACAGCTGATTAACACTGTCCGCAAAGGTGCCCCTAAGGACGACCTTTTGCCCATTTTGGCTAATATATCGCAGGCTTAGCATTATGTCACTGATGACTTGTTTGATGCCATTAGGCTTAAGGCTAGAACCTCCTCCTTTTCTGTTGCTGCCAGATGCATGCTATGGCTTAAGATCTGGTCTGCTGACTTGATCTGTAAAAAAAAAATCACTGGTGTCACTTCCCTTTCAGGGAACATGGCCCTGAATTGAAGAACATCATCAGTGAAGTCACTGGGAGTAAGAGCACTTTGTTACCTCAGGTTCCTAAGCGCAATCCTCAGGTGAGGAAACAGCGTTCCTTTAATTCTCGCCAAAGCAAGATGCAAAGCTCGAACCCTGTGCCGCCTTAGGACAGCACCCCCAAGTCCAGGCAACAGTGGAGGTCGAAACACACCTCCACCAAACCTACTTCAGCATCACTGTCCTAACCCTGGTCCACATTCACCTGTGGGTGGTCGCCTGCAACGTGTTTTTGAGTCCTTGGACAGGCTGTATTGCAGATCAGTGGCTGTTACAGGTGGTTTCAGGAGGTTACAGGATTCCCTTCACATCCCTTCAGATTTCTCCCTTCTCGCTTCTCTCAGGGACAAAAAAAGCTCAGTCTTTTCAATGGAGCGGTTCAGGATCTCTTGGACAAGGGAGTCCTGGCTCCGGTACCTCAACCCAAGAAGGGTGGCGGCTGCCATCCTATACTGGATCTCAAGGATCTCAATTAATTTGTGGTCCGTACTGAGCATTCTGTTCTTGCAGTGATGTGTCCAGGGGAACATCTGGCTTCTTTGGATCTGCAAGATGCGTACCTGCACATTCCAATTCATCTGGACAGTCAGAAATGCCTCAGATTCTCTTGCAGCCTAGGGCTCAGTTCACTGCTTTGTCCTTTGGGCTCAGCACAGCATCTCAGGTGTTTGCCCGGGTCTTGGGGACATTGATTGCCTTCCTACACACCAAAGGAATTCAGGTATATGGACAGCCTTCTGCTGAAGGCTCCTTCCAGGGATGATCTGGACCGTCAGATCCAAGACTTTGCTCAGATCCTCCAACACCGGTGGATCCTGAACATTGATAAGTGTGCTCCAGTTCCTTTTCAGGACCAGGTCTTTCTGGGTCTCCGCTTCAACACTGAGCAGGGCATGGTGCAGCAGAACACGTCCAAGGTGTCTCAAGCTCTGGAGTGGACTTCTGCTCCAGCAAAGACGTTGCTCTGGTGGGAAAGATGATATCTACTATGGAGGTGGTACCATACTCCATGGCTCACACCAGAGAACTTCAGAGATTTGTAATCCATGTGTGCCGGGGGGATCCGGCCCTTCTGGATCACCCTGTCTCTCTCCCTCAAGAAGTGAGACTGGATTATTGCTAGTGGTTGGACATCTTCAACCTGAGGAAAGGGAGACAGTTTGTGATTCCATATTGGACCATTCTCAGAACCAATGCCAGCCTATTCGGCTGGGGAGCGGTTCTGGGACATTGGGGTGTTCAGGGTTGTTGGTTGGCAAAGGAAACCCTCCTTCCCATAAACATCCTGGAGCTTCAGGTGATTCTCCATGCTCTGAGGCACTGGACCTCTCATTTGAGAGATTGCCCAGTTTGCGTCCAGTCACACAACGCGAGAGCCGTCGCCTACATCAACAAGCAAGGAAGCACCAGAAGTGTGGCTGCTTTTTGGAAGTAAAGGCTATTTTAGCCTGGGCAGAGGTGCATGTCCCTGCCATCTCTGCCCTACACATTCCAGGAGTAGAAAACATCTTGGCAGATTTTCGGTAGACCTGATGGAAACAAGGGACCACCAGAAGGTCCTGACCCTTTGTTCATGCTGGAGGAATCCTCTGGCATTTGCAGTGAATGCTCTGTCAATTCCTTGGCACTTAGATCTAGCCTACATCTTTCCTCCACTTACTCTCCTTCCCACGGTGCTGAGGAAGATTCGGATAGACGGTGCATCTGTAGTTCTGATCAAATCTTATTGGACCAGACAGCCTTGGTTTCTAGAATTGCTGGCTCTGGCTGCTCTAGATCTGTTTCTTCTACTACGCAGACCGGATCTCCTTCTCCAGGGTTACCTCTGGAAGGAGGACATGGACAGTCTAGCTTTGACGGCATGTCTGTTGAAGTCTCCATTTTGAGGAGGAAAGGCTTTTCTCATGGGGTAGTCTCCACCATGATCCAGGCCAGAAAACCTGTGTCCTCTAAGGCTTACCACAGGGTTTGGTCTATATTTTATTCTTGGTGCATTGACAAGGATCTGTCCTTCCAGGAGTTTAACCTTCCATCTATTTTATCCTTTTTACAGGGCCTTAGCCTTAGTTCCTTGAAGTTTCAGACCTCAGCTCTTTCGGTCTTTTATCAGGGACACATTGCTTGATGCTGGATGTCAAAGTCTTTTTTCAGGGTGTCGCTCATGCTTTCCTGGCCTACCTTAATCTTGTCTTGAGAGTTTTGCAGTGGCCTCCCTTTGAGTCCTTGGCTATCATTACTTTATGTCTTTTGATGTGGAAGATGGCTTTTCTTTTGGCTGTGGTCTCTGTCCGAAGAGTTGCTGAGCTGCCGGCCTTGTCCTGCAAACCACCTTTCTTGGTGTTTTACAAGGATAAGGCTGTTCTTCATACCTCCCAGGAATTTTTTCCTAAGGTGGTCTCTTGAGTTCCACATCAATCAGGAGATTGTTGTGCCTTCCTTTTGTCCTGACCCTAAATCTGACAAGGAGAGGGATAACCACTTGTTGAATGTGGTGCGTTGCCTCAAGTTCTATGTGCACAGTACTGAGTTTGTTCACAAGACAGATGCTCTGTTTGTCATCCCTGAGGGTCCCAGGGCTGGTTTGGCTGCATCCAAGGTGACTGTTGCGTCCTGGATAAAGTCTACCATTCGCAAGGCTTATGAGCTCAGAGGGAAACCTGTTCCATTCCGTGTTCCAACACATTCCACCAGGTCTGTTTGGGGATTCCTAGGCCTCCGCTGAACAGCTGTGCAAGGCAGCCACTTGGTCTTCTGTGCACACTTTTGCAAACACTACCATGTTGATATTCTGGCTTTGGCTGAAGCCAGCTTTGGCAGGAAAGACTTGGAGGCCATTGTGCCTGTCTAGGACTTTATATTCCTGTGCCTTATAGCTCTTTAACTGTTGAGCATTGTTGGCTTTTGTTCTTGTGTGCTTTGTGTTGTTATTCAGTGTCTGTTGACACTTAGGTTGGGCTGTTCTGTGTGCTCGATAGTACATGGGAACTGTGGTATCATGGGGACTGGCGCTTGGTCCTTTCCTTCTCACCCATGGGAGCTCAATGTTGATACATCTCCATGGTACATGTAAGCTATATTGGACAACAAGCTTATAGGTCTCCTTCCCAGTAAAGGCACCATGCTTGGTTTCCTGTGGCTGGATATGGGAGTCCAATTGGGTCCATGCTCACAAGCATTTTCCTATTCTTCTTCTTCTTTCTATCTAGCTCAATATGTTTATTGTCTCAAATCTATCCGGAGGGGAGTAGCTAGGTAGCCTGCTAGGAGGAGGGGGAGGCTTCACCCTACAACTTCTTGAAGAATCGTTCTAGCCACTATTATGAGCTTTTGCCTCTCCATAGTACCTTTAAGCTATATGGACTAAGAGAAAATGATTTAACAGGTAAGACTAAAATCCTCTTATTTAAACTCTTTGTGCCAGAGGGGTAGGTAATGCATTTCAAAGCAATGCACTGTGTACCCCTCTGGCACTAAAAGGGGCACTATTACCAGTAGTGCCCCCTGGTGTCCAGACAGCCCTACCGCATACTTTGTGAGAGCTAAACAACTGACTTCAGTTCTCCTTATACTGTTCCATCAAAACTAAATGATTTTGTGCAATAACTATGAATAAAAAATCTCCCATCAATAGTAGTACTCAGCAGGAAAAACTCAACAATATGTTATTTTTTTGTTATTGTAATCATTCATAATTGATAATTTTGTATACATTTAATAAGTCCCGAGTAAGAGTTAGGGATACAGACCATGAAAAAGATGGTGGATACGGGAAAAAATAATAAATGTAGCATCCCTTAGCCACTGGGATGCTTGAGGCATCTCCAGTGCATTCCTTTGAAGACATCTCATTTAAGCGTAAGAATTACAGCTGAAAATATACTGCGTAAGTGGCCCCTTAAAAACTAGGTATCATTCATGTCTGGCCAACCATCACGTTGGTTTCTTGTGAGGTTTTGGTTTAGAAGAAGGAAGAGTGGGTCCAGTTGAAATGAAATAAAAAGTGAGAAGGCTGGGAAAACGGATTGGTCTCAGGTAGAGATTGGAGCATTTTTGTAGGAGCAGGAATAGGCTTCCTTATAGTGATGAGGTTTGACAGATATTTAGGGCTAGTTTTAAAGGTTCGCGTTAAGCCAGCCGCTAAGTAAAAAAGGCACATCGGGCGCAAATAACACATGACTTACGGCAGGTTTAAAGGTAAGAGTACAAAAATAGCTATTGAGCGTAGGCACAACAAAAACACGTTAAACAAAAACCTGCGTTGCACCTGTTTTTTCATCACCGTGCGTCCCAAACACCCGTTAAAACACAACTTAAGTCAAAATGTAACATTATGGCTGCCGTTGGCTAACAACCCTGATAGATACACAAACAAAATTCAAACCTACAGCCAATCCCAAGGCCCAAAGTAGCAAAAATGTTCAAATACACCTATATATACACCAAAATAACAGTCACACCTTGTCTGTGTTTCGAGTTTTGGCGAGCTAGATCACAGGACCCAGGAGCAGAGGATAGCGTTTAGAGCAAGGGAGAGAGGAGCTTACATTGGAGGTAGAAGGAGTTTTTGGAGTTTGGAGAGAGAAGAGCATTGCACTAAATATACACATATAACCCTTTTGCACATATTACATACACCAATACGAACACATACATATACATACACATACATACACATAGTCTTACAAATGTCTTACACATTTTTTAAGATTTTGTTTGACAGTGTGAATCTGTGAGTGCAAGAGTGTGACAGAGAGTGAGTGGGATCGAGTGTGTCTGTGAGGGCCTAGGGGAGTGCCTGGGTGTGAGTGGGTGAATGATGGAGAGGAGAGCGGGAAAGAGGGATGGGGAGAGTGGTGGAGGAGGAAGGTCAGGAGGGCAGTCCTGAGCAGAGTAGGGGTGGGAGAGGGAGATCCGCAGGGAGGAGGGGGACCAGGCCCAGTGGGACGAGAGGTAGTTCTTGGGAACCACCACACACAGGCAGGGGCAGAGCAGGCAGGACACTCTGGTTCTGAATCCTCACATGCCGAAGCCGAGGGGGAAAGTATCAGGGATCCCCGATATAACGAGGAGGAAAACATGGCCCTCGTGGAGGCTGTGCTGGCGAGGGAGACCATCCTCTTCCCGAGGGAGAAGGTCCCTGGTCTGTCTGTGAGGGGAAAGGCAGCATGGAACCAGATATGCGGCCAGGTGAATGCTGTGTCCAATTGCAGAAGGGACCTGGACTCAATAAAGAAGAGATGGGGCGACTGCAAAAGGGTGGTCAAGAACAAGTTGTCCGAAATTGCCAAGCACGCCCGAGGCACCGGAGGTGGCCCACCTGTCCAAATCACCTTCAGCGGATGGGAGGAGATGGTGCGGCAGAACATGTCTGACACACTCATTGAGGGGGTCCCTGGAGGATCGGACACTGGGGAAGAGAGGAGCCTCCACACTACCGGTAAGTGCATCATCCCATAACCACACACCACATCAAACCGCACACACAAACAGTCACATCCCAACATATGCCCATCATTCATCCACACAAGTGCACCAACACAGCACCCTGAGGGTTCAAACAGAACCCAAGACGAGGACAAATGTCAAGGTTCAACAAGGCCCAAACCTGTCCAACTCCCTGGTTAACCCTCATGTTGCTATGCTGATCACACACAGTACACACAAACCATGTTCAGAAAAGTGTTGTATGTTAAACAACAGAACTGCTCCAACACAATATCACCCATGTACCCACAGGGAAACCAGCACATAACGCCATGAGTGTTAGAGGGATTATCAATGCATCGATCAACAATGCTTTGGCAACCCCTCTGGTACTCAAAGGGTTAACCAGACAACAAACACAAGTCGATAGGGTAACGATTACATGCCACACAGGGGATATTCACTAAGCGGTGAAAAAGAGCTGATGGAGAGAAATGTACACTTACTTACATACCCTCACTTCACCAATCCCAATGTTAGTCTATGGAGAATATCCAATAACACGAATCAAGTTACAAAGGACACATTGTATAGACTCCATAGAAAACATTGCAAATGGGGAAATGAGACCACCGGAGAACTCCGCATCATGTTCAGTTCATCAAGTCTACTTAACTGCTTACTGAATCACAAAAAGGATGGATCAGGTTACACATCACAGTGCCAATAAGAATAACTTACTGTATGTCCAACATACAGGCCTGAATCAATTCCACAGAATTAAAGGTGAAAATGTAGGCATTGGTGTTGTGTATGCAATCATTTACTCTAACCTGAATTTACGTATCTCACATTTGATTCACACATGGATCCTCAGAAGTACTGATGCCATGGATGGATGGTACACCAGCCACTATTTGCAGGATACATATGTGAACCTAATATGAACCATTGTAGTTTGGTCAATAACAGGCCGTGAATTATGGATATCTAAGATTGAGTATGGCTGCCGCACTCAGAAGGATGGATGGGCTCATCCAGAAAATAAAAAAAGGCCTCAATCAAAGATATCCTTCAATACTGGCTTGATTGTTGCCCTTCAGGATTCAACTTGAACAGACCTCATGGACATGATCCTGTCAAGTACATCAATCTCTGATCCCAAGCATCACAATGCAATGCATAGAATAACATCATGACAAACAGAGAGTGACATGTAAAATAATACAAAATCTTGCATTGTATGGGATTAATTGATAACATAGGGATGGATACCACTTTACTTTTACAGAAAGGTTTAGCGGCTCCAGTATCTTGTGGACAATTATTATTTTAGAATTATAACTTTTCACCAGTTTGTCTCTTATTATTTTCAATTTCTCCTCTTCAACTGTGTGTTAGTTGGGTCTGTTCGATGTATACACAAGGGTGCAGGTTACTTGAACTCTCCAGGATTCATTGTAACAACCAAACACATAGAATAACCGCTCAACTTGAGTAATACAATTACAGACCATGTAAAATCAAATCAGTACCTTTAATCTTGTTGCTTAAAATTCAGTCTTCACGGACCACACAGTGATACAGAGGGCAACATAAATACAGGTATGCAGGTTTAGAGCGGCAGAGTCACTAATCCATTCAACATGTTTCGCGTAATACACGCTTAGTCATGATGGCCTTCATGACTACGCGTGTATTACACTGCACCCACCACTCCCTCCAATGTGACCCTTGAAGCCACACCTAGGGCTCAAAGGGTGACAATGTGATCATCCAGAGCATCCACCTTTGGCACCCAGTCTAAGCCCCCCCACCCAAAAGAAAAAATGAAATAAAATACCCAACTTGTTATCTTCCCTGAATAAAGGAACACTGTGCTTTTGAATCCTGTCTGATCCAGTCTGATCTGCTTTGTATTTAGTTGTAGTTTGGTTGGCAGAGTTGCCTCCAATGCATTGCCAAACAATGCAGTGAACACAACTTCTGCCTAGGTAAAATGTTTGTGGGATGTTACAACATGGGTTCACACACACACACACACCGTTGTCCAAATTCAACTGGCAATCCATCCCTGGAGCCATATAACAAGACAGTGATATATGGTGATGTTGTGGGTTGAATTTGAACAACAAAACATACCCCTTAGCACAACAACTGGTGCAACACTGAACATTCGTCTTCATCAGTTGTTTTGTTTAAGGGATAACCAAACTTTGCAGTGAAATAACAAGCAGGACAGGTGTAACATGCATCAGTATAGTCTTTGATTCAAACTCTTATTGTGCAACTGACTTACTGGGGAACCCAATGTTCATCATAGGATTTCAATGTGTAGCACACACATTGAAACCCTGGGGTGAGCATTGGGTTCTCCAGTAAGTTTAGTTGTTGTTTTACTAAGGTTGTAACACACTTCAACAGTGATAACACTTGTCCACTTAGTCAGAACATTGACTATATTGAGCAATACAGAAACCGTGGACATGAAATCACTGTGGAAGTATGTCCCCTGTATCACCTCTTTATCACTCCCAACACACATTAGTGTATCACTGCCATCATCTGTTCGCATGAATACATCACAGAGTCCACTCACTTGCAAACAAGTAGTGGACTCCTGTGATGTGGGTCATGCCTTCCCATGTATGGGGGATACTCTAGCCTTGAGTGTGGTTACACATTGACAAATGTGTAATCCAACATTCCATCATGCAGACACAGAATGAATAGTGATGGTTCTTCTTTACTGTGTCTCAAAGTACATTAGAATTCACATGTGTTTTTTGGGTATATTGCCTATATGTATTAAACACTTGTATAAGAACATTAAATGTACTTTGAAACTAAATCTTACTACTTTAGTAACACTTCTCTCCTGCTCATGTGTTGTCCACAAGGTATGACAACTCTGTAGATGAGCTTCCTAACTGTACAGGTTAGTACACACATGAATTCGTGTTTTCTGTGTCTATATGAGAATGTTCCAAAAGAGGTTGCTCAGGTCAAACATTGCATCACCAACACAATCACAGGAAACAGCAAGGGGTTGAGCTTCACAGAGGTGTTGTCAAGACATTAATCCAGTCACATGGAAGATCTTCAGTTCAAGGATGGATCATGCTATGGATGCCTGTGAGACAAGAGGACAGGATTTGGAGCAGCAGCCTTGAACTGATCATCAAACAACAACAATTTCTACTTCATAATCCCCTCAATGTTTTTCGTTACAGACACAAACCATTGCTTTGTAATGTGTTGTGTACTCGTCTGTAACCCATTACGTAGAAAACTAATTAAATGTGAACCAGCCCTATGGATATGTGCCCCTGACATGAATACTCTGATCTGCGCCCCTCTCAGGGTCTCTTCAACATGGCCGATGTACATTGGCACTTCAGGTATGGGGGGTGGATACGATCCACAAGCTTGGTGTCCACTGCAGTACTGTGCAGTATTGTACACACTATTATGATGTCACACACCTTTCCAGGTGCATACTGGAGTGCTCCCCTAGAGTGGTCCAGACATCTGACATTCCTTGTTGTGCCATGAGCCTGGTTGTATCTCTCCTGGGCATCTGTTTTGGGGATTGGCGACCGGGGTCAGTAGCCAGGATTTGCATCCATAGCCAGCATCGCCTGTGGAATGTGAGTGACATGGTGAGACAGGTAGCACATGTTGTGTGAATGATGTTTTGTGTGATGTTGTTTTGCAGGAGCATGCTGAGCAGTGTTGTGTGTACACCTGTGTATGTGGTTCCATTCTCGAAATCTCTGTGCACTGAAGAGTTTTGGAGAATGTAGGAATCATGTAAGCTGCCAGGATATTTTGCACAGACATTCATAATCCTCATGTTGCTGTCACACACCATCCGCACGTTCATGGAGTGGTAGTTCTTCCTGTTGATATAGAAATGTGCATCACATGCTGGGGCTTTGATACGAACATGGGTCCAATCTATAGCACCCATGACCCTGGGCATGCCTCCCATTGTGTAAAAGCCCTGCTTGAGATGTATCCACTCCATGTCAGTGGTGGGGAAATGTATATAAGTACTGGCCTTGCTTTTGAGGGCTGGCAAGACCTGGGCTAGCACTCTGGAGAGTGTGGCCTGTGACATGCCAGATGCGTAACACTCAGAGGACTAGAAGGCGCCACTTGCCATGAAGTGTATGGCACAGAGGAATTTTTGCAGGCCAGATAGGGCATGGTTGTGTATGTAAATGGGATCCACCTGATCCTTGGTGACCTCATACAAGGCAATGATATTGTGCGGCCTCAACCTGAGGGGATCAATCACCTTGTCATCGGTCATTCCAAAAATAGTGACCCTTGGGCAGTATACCCTGGCCCTTGGTGGTCGGCTGTCCATCCTCCAATGCTGCAGGGGTCCCTGTGGCAACTGTGGAGTATCCTGTTGCTGTGGAGCATCCTGTTGCTGCAGCTGTGCATCTGCAGGCAGGTGCTGTCCTCCAGGTGGGAATGGGCTCCTGTGTGGCTGTTGAGCCAAAGCCTCCTCACTTGCAACAGGTGAAGGCTATTGATCAGGTGTGCCTGGGGGTTGCTGGTGTTCCCTAGCTCTCTCCCTTGCACGCCTTTTCCGTAGTCTTCGTAGCAATATGTAACTCAACATACTGATTGCGTTCTCTGTCTCTATCTCCCTCCCTGAGTGGAAAACAACGTGTTGTGTAATAACCCCCATTGTTCCGTGCCATGTTGTGTTGGTGTTTTTTTAAGTCCTTGTCCCTGTGGTGTTGCTTGTTGTTGTGTGTGAGAGTGATTTGTGTTGTCTGTCCATGTTTTTGTGTTGTTTTGGCATTGCACGGGTTAATTTTTCCATTTACATGCTTGTGCGGTAAGCTTTTTGTGTGTTTTCCTATGTAATGGTTGTTGTTTTTTGCCCGTTAAGTGTCTAACAGGTAAGAAAAGCGGGTCTTAAGTTTTTTTTGTTAAGTGTATCCTTTTTTCAGCCATTAACAGTACCGCAAGCCTTTGAATGGCTCTGGGGATTCTTGTTCCATGCGTCTCAATGCACGTAAGTGTATTGGCCGTAAGGATTCTCAAACTGCTGTTAGCTGTTCTTTACATGGATCTTTAAATTGCTAAATACAACTTAACACACCCGTTAGTGTTTTTTTTGGCTAACGGCTGCCTTTAAATCTACGCCTTAATGTGTAATGGAACTTTGTAGCAAGTAACATAGATCGGGTGCAATTCTGGAGAAATCTTGAGCAAGAAAAAAAGTTATAGGAATTGACTTCACACCCGATCACAAAGTTGAATAAGTTGCTAAGTCATGATCCCTTGACCTCTAAACCGGGCTTTCTGAGACAATGGGAACGTGAATTGAATACATCTTGGCCACTGCGAAAGTGGATTGGAGTATTTCGAACTCTTGTTGCCGGAGAGCCTGACATGTCTGCCAGAGAGGCTAATTTTAAATTACTTACCAGATGGCACTACACGCCTGTCACTTTATCTTGGATGTTCCCTACGTGCTCTCCCTTGTGTTGGGGATGTGGGAATGCCAGGGGTTCGACGTTGCATGTTTGGTGGTCCTGCCCTGCCTTACATACCTTCTGGTCAGGGATCTTGTCTGCGATTAATTGGATATTCAGGGCTGCGTTGCCTAAAGAGTCTGAGATGTTGCTATTCAATGTCCTCCCCACAGGAACAGACCTTGACGCTGGGCAAAAGAAACTCTTAGCTTTCCTGTTGGATGCGGCGAGACACCTCATTCCTGCAGACTGGAAGTCAGATGTCCCGCCGTCATTACAGGATTGGTATCGTAAAGTTGACGAGGTAGCTTCCTTGGAAAAAACCCGTGCATTAGTCTTTAGCCGCTTACCAAACTATCACCGAATTTGGGACCCTTGGCTGCTATATAAAGCACAACTAGCACCCTCTTAATGGGCATTATCTGTACAGACCAAAGTTGTTGGGATGAGAGCACTGGCCGTGCAGTCTGTAAGACCCTGATTTTGGATGGTGCTGGTCTCCCCGTCTACTCACTCTCTTGCATTTGGGGTCTCTAGCCTTGTGGGTGCCCTCCCGCCCTCTCACTCCTGGTACCGGCTGATGCCTTCCTATTGTGAGATATAAAGTAGTGGCTCTAGAACTATTACTTCTCTGGAGACCTGGACACCACTAATTACCTTCCCTCTTCTTCTTTACACTTCTCTCTTTCTCCTTCCGGTTGTCTTCTTTCTTCTCTCTTCCCTACTGCTTCTCCTCTCGTTTTGTCTTTCTTTTACCTCCATTTCTTTTTATCGTCTTTTATCATACTGCTCTTGTTTCCACGTGGTGCTTATCATACGATCCCTGTGTTTTAGCATACGACTCCCTTCCTTTGTAGAATTAAGATATTACAGGATATAAGAGGAGCTAATGCTTGTTGTTGTCATGTCGATACTTTATATATATGCAATGTTCACTCTATATTATGTACATGTTAACTGAATATACTGTATGATTGCTTTGTGTCTTTGTACTGACTACTTTTGCCTCAATAAAGTTTTTGAACATTTAAAAAAAAAAGTTATAGGAGGAGATTAATCAGTGGTTATGCTAATGAAAGTACGCCATATGCACAAAGAATAAAATGAGCAATTCTGCATCATAGGGAACACATTAAAGGGTCAGTAATGTCCCATAAAAGTTTGTTATAGTTTTGTAGATGTTACAAAATTAAACTCTATGCTACAAATCCTATTTCTCCAACCACTATGGATTGATAGATATTCGCTTTCAAAGTTCTCCCTCTCCCTTCCCTTTTTCCTGATGTCTGCAGCAGAGCCAAAGTTGCATTATAGGAAAGTAATTATTTAATTGGAAAAGTCTACAAAGTGTGCCTGGTTTGCAAGCACACTTTGTGAACCGTTCCAGTGAAGCAATTATTTTTAAATAATGCAATTTCAACTCTGCTGAAGAGCCTCCTCGAGTCGCACGACTTAAATCTCCTGCTGTCAGCTTTGCAGCTGACATCAGGAGAAGGGGAGGGAGGGTAAAGTTTGAAAGCGAATATCTCTCAGACCATAGAGGTTTGAGAGATAGGGTTTGTAGCTTTTAATTTAATTACAAAACTAGAGCCATTTTTTATGGGACATTACTGTCCCTTTACGTTTTGAATGCTAAAACTGCTCCACTTTGATTTTTTGCAGGTAACCCATAATGCATTTTTGTATCCTGTATGCAAAATTAGAGCAATAAAATAATTATACAAGATTGATAAAAATGAAGGGCTGTGTCTTCTATGAGGTTTTTTTTCTTTGCCAGATATGGTTCTGTGTTCTTGCAGTAGATTTGGAGAATATAGTAAATAAGATTCACATTGCCTGACTGTTTCTTTCACACCTGAATAGTGTTTTTGTCTGATTTCATTGACTTGTGCCTGTCTTTCTTACGCTGTTTCTTTATCTGTCTCTCTTGCAGGCTATTAGCTGTCTTAAGCGTGCGCTTTACCTCTCCCCATTTGACTGGCGTGTTCTCTATAACCTGGGCCTTGTCCATCTCAGTATGCAGCAATATGCCTCAGCCTTCCACTTCTTAAGTGCAGCCATCTCTCTGCACCATGGAAATGCATCCCTTTACATGTTGCTGGCAGGTGAGAGACGTTTTGCTCATCCAGTTTAAGGCTGTATGCAGAAAGAAGTGGAGCAATTCTGGAATAAACTAACTGTGCCAAAGGAGACATATGAAATATCTCCTTATCCCCATGATTTCAATGGAGCTTTTAACCATTAAAATGCAAGAGAAGTTTCCAACTCATTTATTTTCAGTGGGTTAATCGGAATTTTCATTAATCCCCAGTGGTGCTGTAAATTTGCTTCATAGTTATTCCTTTTTTTTTCTGTGTGCGGTACTTACTGTTGTGCTGAGGGCCAGTCTGCTACACCCTCATACTGAAGCCTAATTACACTGTTTTCCTACTTAGTTCAAATTTCTGCTGTCTGTCTCTTCAGTGGCTCTCACGTACCTGGACGATTCTGAAAATGCCAAGAGTTCATACCAGCAAGCGGCCAGTATGGATCAGTGAGTTGATAATAACTAAGGATCCCTCAGCTCCTATAATCTCTTTTCCTGCTGCTATCCAGATTCCTTTCTAATCATATCTTAAATAACAGCCCTCCTGCAATACTCTCTCTGCCTCTTGTGGATAACTGTCTCTTGCAATATTGCGTGCAGTGATCTTTCTGCCTCTTTGTCTTTTTTGCAGTTCCAGTCTTTCTCTCTGTGACTACCCATTGTTTACTCTGTCGATTTGCTGTACCATCATCTGTGCTTATCTGTTACTTTCTTTCTGAATCCATTTCTGATCTGTGTGTGTGTCTTTTCTCTTCTCCGGTGCTGACCTGCATCATCCTGTCACTTACACATACCTTTTCACCTCCAGTGCTTACATGCCCCTCTGTTTTTCACCTGGACTCTTGCTCTTTCAGTACTCACTTTTTTATATTTGTTTATTCTCTAGTCTATTTTTTTCTATCTCATGCCAGTCACTCTCTTGTGCCAGCTTATTCCTCTGTATTCTTGCCTTTTTCCTCTCATACTGACCTTTCTTTCATTTTTACTCTCAGGACAGACCCCCTGGTGAACCTGAATTTTGCTGTGCTGCTCTATAACCAGGGAGACAAGAGGGGTGCTTTGAGTCAGTACCAGGAGTTAGAACGCAAAGTCAGCACTCTCAGAGAGACTGTCACAGAGTTCGACCCAGAGGTGAAAGGATGTGGCCTACAGTAACAAACCTAAAGACCCCACAGAATTTTAAAAGGGCCACTAACACCAGCATACAAAGGTACTCCTATTACCTATATACAAGAAATGAAACCTCATTCAGCGTCTTAACATTAATATTTCTCCCAAGGTTTGAGCACAAAACACAAATAGAAGAAAAGTAAAAGAATTCTAAGTGTAGTAAATTTATTAAAACAAATGGTACAAACAAAGATCAAAATCCACTCACATGATGCCCATCTTGGGCTTTATGCAAATCTGGGGTCCCTACCTCTATAGCCAACATGCTGTGTGCATTCCTCTCCTGCTGTTGCCAGCGTTAAAACTGTCACTGTGTCCCTGTGTTGCAATCTTTGATCTGGTGTCAAGCACGTGAACCTGCTTCCACAGAATGATGCAAAGTCCTCCAGAGGTGATGTAAATTACATGAGTATGCCTGCTCCGGGGTGCCCGTGTGCTTCAAAGAATTAGAAAGAATTGTTCCAAAGAAGAAGGTTATATTGCTGAGTCAGAAAATATTAAACAGAAATTTTTACAGAAATCATATGAGGAGGAGTTAATAGATAAAGCTGGAGATAAATGCCTCAACTATTCAAGAAAAGAGCTCTTGACCTACAAATACAAAAATAGAAAGTCGTTAGAAGACACACACGTACCATACTTTGTCACTACAAATAATATCAAGCACCACAAATCCAACATATATTGGAGAGACATTGGCATGTCCTAATACAGGATCTATTTTGCATAAAGAACTTGTGGACAGACTGAAGGTAGTTTTCAAAAAGAATCATAACCTTAAAGTGATAGTAATGTCTATAAAAAACTTTTTTGCATTTAGAAGAGCTCAAAAAGCTGATCTAAATGCAAAAAAATGTATCTCTCAAACTGCTATGGTTTAAGAGATACGGGCGTTTGAAGTTTGATTTCTCCTACTGACAGCTGTAAAGCTGTCAGCAGGAGATTTGTGTTGGTAGACACTGTGGCGCTTGAGAAGTGCCGGGATCTCGTTACTTACACAGAATCCCTTTATTGGAATGGTCTAAAACATGTGCCTGAACACTAGGCACATGTTTTAGACCATTCCATTGAAGGGATTCCGGCACTTCTCAAGCGCCACAGTGTCGACCGACACGAATCTCCTGCTGACAGCTTTACAGCTGTCAGTAGGAGAAATCAAACTTCAAACGCCCGTATCTCTTAAACCATAGCAGTTTGAGAGATACGGTTTTTTGCATTTAGATCAGCTTTTTGAGCTCTTCTAAATGCAAAAAAGTTTTTTTAGACATTACTATCACTTTAAGAACAGAATTGCACCCAGTGACACACATAATAAGATACAAGGGAACAACATCAGCAACTCATTCTTACACATGAAGGGAATGTACAAATATGGCAATACTAACTGCACAACCTGTATCCATATGCCCAAAAAGAGTCAACAGGTGTTCAAGTCAACTGTGACAGGGAAAGAATATGAGATTAATTGCCATAGTACCTACACGGTATACTTGATTACTTGCAGCTGTGGACTCCAGTACATAGGCAGAACAAAAAGGAAAATCAAAGTTAGGTTTTCTGAACATCTCAGAAATATCTGCTGCGGCCTGGAGTCCCACAGCTTATCAAAACATTGCAGGACCTCCCATTCATGTCAACATACAGGGTTTAACATTGGGTATAGAACATGTGAGGATGTCAAATAGAGATGGTGATCTTTTTACAAAATTAAGACAAAGGGAATCCTTCTGGATCTTTGAATTAAAAACTATGCACCCACAGGGGTTGAACATTAAATTTGATTTTATGACTTTTACCTGATATTAATATGATTGTGAAAATCAGTTTATTTTTATTAAATTATCTTTTAAGCCATCTCCCTGTGTGTGTTTCCGTATGTAAGGCGTTTCACACCTTTTAATGAACCACACGCAGAGATATATTGGTTTTAAGGTTCTTTTTTGGAAGGATTGCTTCTTGTAGCACTTTTTATGTGTTTCACACTTATACATATCTTCTTTTAAATCAAGTTTTTATTTTTCTTTTAGATATATACTTTTACATACATTTCTACACACATTTGTATTGGATTTTTATTTTAGGATTTATATATATATGTATATGTGTGTATATATATATATATATATATTATATAATATACATATATACATATTTTTTACATATGATATAACTAGAGAGTATTAACACCATTATATACATTTAATTTCCCATATGTATATCAATACATATATATATATATATATATATATAGCTGGCATATATATAGAAATAGTATCCTAAGGGAATCATTTTTTAATATGTGGTCCATCACAGTTATGGACGGTGTGTCCGACATTCATGCCATGGGATTATAGATGGATGGATGCGGACACACTGTCTATTTCAGGTCCTGGTGTTTTCTTTAATTTCCTTTTACCTAGTACATCCTTTGCCAACATCACACAGCACAATGCACCTTTGGTTATCCATTTCTTTTCAATCATAAACACAATGTAGATTTAAGATTTAGTGAAATATTCCAACTTGCTCAAAATCGCGATTTCTAGTTTCCTATTTTACTATGTCACACTCTAGAGGAGCCTATGTGGTTAGTGATCCATCATTCTGCTTTTATTTTCAATAATTAGTTGCTCCAACTCTTTCCATTTTTAAGGATCAAATGTCTCCAGTATCAGACCGAAACACAGTCCTCACTGTATTTCTACCACATTCGCATAAACGTTTCACTCTCAGTCTTTTACTTTGACGCAGTATCATAAGAATCACCATCATACATCAACCATCACAATAATCATGTTACCACCAGACTTTGGTTTCATTATTTATTTTACAATTGCACAACACTATGTCATAAACACATATTCCGTTTTCATTATGGATTTATTGTATTTCTTTACACGTTTGTCACAGTGTTACATGAATATGTATCGTATGTCAGAATGTTTAAGCAGAATATAAATAGATGTATCTGTTTACAATGCAACCTTTTCAATACCCCTGAGGAAGTGGAGCTGAAGCTCCACGATACGTGTTGGGTCCTATTACTTTCACTCTCTTAGTGTTGGGTACCTCCCATGGCCCCTGTGAGAACCTTCCTTCAGCTCCCGGTTACCTGTCCTGTCATTCTGCCAACAGCATTGGCCTACACACGTGCACCCCGAAGCTGCCATACTCCTGTAATTTACATCACCCCTGGAGAACTTTGCATCATTCTGCGGCAGAAGGTTTGTGTGCTTGACATCGGATCAAAGATTGCAACAAGGGGACAAAGTGAATGTTTAAACACCGGCAATAGCAGGAGAATAACGGACACAGCACCTAGGCTATAGGGGTAGGGACCCCGGATACACATAAAGAGTAAGATGGGCACCATGTGAGTTAATTTTGATCTTTGTACCATTTGTTTTAATACATTTACTACACTTATAATTCTTTTACTTTTCTTCTATTTGTGTTTTGCTCTCAGACCTTGGGAGAAATATTTGCTTTACACTGGTGAACAAGGCCACTGGAACTCTGTAGCGGCATCACAATAATGGAGAACTGTTTATTA
The DNA here is from genome assembly GCA_037306005.1 of Rhinophrynus dorsalis. Classification (NCBI taxonomy): domain Eukaryota; kingdom Metazoa; phylum Chordata; class Amphibia; order Anura; family Rhinophrynidae; genus Rhinophrynus; species Rhinophrynus dorsalis. The sequence continues at coordinate 355,897,227 of CM074721.1, forward strand.
TTTGTGTCATCTCATCCTCTTCATCCTTTGTCATTCCATATTATTTCATCATCCATTGCATACATCTCCATTTTTCCGTTCACTTTTCATTTGTTCCATTTATAAGAATCATAAGACACTGTTTTACTTTAACACATATCTGGTATGAATAACCTTTTTAACTTTATTTTCAATTATATTTGAATGAACAAGGACTTTGGACTTCCAGTATACCAAATTATTGCGCAAGTGTTCACTGTGTTTTTCTTTATAGCATCTTAAAGTTGTCTGTGCACTTTTGTGTGCCAGATGGAGTCCCCTGTTGGAACTACTCAGTCACCACTTTCATGGGAGATATGGCAGCCATTTGAAAGGCCTTCTCCCTCCTTTCTGACAATTCCCCCACCCCCTAAAAAAAAAAAATGCTCCCAGACATACAGGTAGCTTGGCCGTAGCAATCCGTAGGTCAAGCAAAAGCCCGTTATGTGTTGTCATGCAGATGGGGAGTCCAAGAGCCCATCAAATAGCTAATGCTTCTACTTCAGTGGGGTTGCAATGTGGGTCTCCATCTTGCATATAGAAGGAACCAAGAAAACTTTAGGCAGCTGGATGATGTTTCTTTTCTTGTGTGTAAGTAATAGGGACACCTTGTATATTGGTGTTAATGTCCCTTTCTCTGTCGTCCAATGTAGGTTACTGGTAACTTTGGGTAGGTGACCGCCCCGTTAAGTAGGCAGGAACAATTCTTGGAGAGAATGCTGGGTGGAGCCTACCACCTGTCCTTAGCTGCATCTAGCCACTTCCTCTCCAGAAAGATTTGTTACTTGATGAAGATACAGGCAAGAGAACAGTTCTGCTATAGTTTTAGCTTATTTTTTGTTTTTCTGTTAGATATGGGATACCAACATTAGGCGGATTACAATTACTGACATTCCCTAGTGGATAGCTCAGTTTCCAGGCGATATGGTGGACCTCTTAGCCCTGGGGGGGAAATCTTGTTTGGCAGGTTCTTTCCCTAGGAGTTGCACACTGAGGCTTCTTCTTTACACGTGGTCTGAAGATAGAAGACCTGCTGAAAAGGTGAGGAACCCTTTGATTGCTGAAGTCCACATGTCCCACGTTTCCTCTCCGCACAGAGGTCTCCTTTGGAGTTCCTGCTACATACTTCTGCACTCATTGGGTTTTTTCTGTATGTCTGTTGTGAGTTTGGAGCAGAGTTTCTGTGGTAAATTTAACCCTTTGTCTGCCAGTTGGCATTCTTTTGGGGGGTTTTCACACCATGCTCCATTCACCTCTATGGGACTTTACAGTTTGGGACATATCTCTGCAACCGCTCAACGTAGCGACTTCAGAGAAGGCTCATTTTGTTTGTCTGCCCTTGCTTTATCATCCGGTCAACGTTCTGTGTGTTTGGGGGGGTCTTAGGGGGCTTCAAGCACTGTTGGGGTACTTTTTTAGGGAAAACTACATATCCCATAAGCTCTTGCTTCGCTCGCTCGTTTCTGATTGGCTCCCGTTGCGGCAGCCATTTTCTGCTTTCCCTTCACGAGTATCCTACACAGGGCTTGGACTCTCCTTCTCCCCTCAGCAGATGAACCCTTCGCCTGCCAGAGAAGCGCAAATTAGCGATTTCTGGGGTGAAATTTTAATCATACACACTGTATTGGGTTGTTTCCTTATACCTGGGATGTTTTGACACTGTGAGGATGTCAACTCCGTTGGAGCTTGGGCCTAGACTTAAGACTAAGGATACTGAGGTGTGTGTGTCCCATTGTGCACTGCTCCTCATGTCAATCAATGTTACGTAGAGAGTTCTCAGGTTTTTTATGCCCAGCATGCGCTGTTGCCCCTGCGTCTCCACCAGGGACCTCCAGCCATGCACAAGTGCCAGTTTGGATGCAAGAGTTTAAGGCCACTACTAGAGACCTGAGGCCTACCTTACAACTCCTTCCATCCCAATTGCAGGGGGTCTCCAGTCTTGGCAACCCCCTACTACTATCAGGTCTTCCCTACCAAAGCCGCAGGGCGTACATGATGTCTCTGACTCCACTGAAGAGGAAATACTGGTGGATTCTGATGCAGAGGAATATTCTGCGGTGGTCTCTTCTCACTTCTTTGGGGACCCCTTTGAGGCTGACCCTGATCCCTCTGCTGAGGGCCTGATCAGGGCGGTGTTAAACACACTAAACATTCCTTTGGCTCCAGAGACTCCTGTGGATCCCTCTGATAAGTAACAGTTTACCTGTTTTCCACCTAACCCCACTCTTGACTGTCTGGTGTCTGACAAGTGGAAAGCGCTTGACTAGAAACCTTTTGTTTCTAAGAAGTTTGCCAAGTTGTACCCCTTTTCTGAAGCGGCTTTAGCTCAATGGGCTCATCCACCCAAAGTGGATGCTCCAGTCTCCAGACTTTCTAAGTCCACTGCTTTGCCTGTGCCAGACTCATCTGTCCTCAAAGACTGGACTGACAGGAGGCTTGAGACATCCTTAACCATCTTTGCTACGGCTGATACTTCGTTGCGCTCAGTGTTCGCCTCAGCTTCGGTGAACAGTGCAATTGCAGTTTGGACTGAACATCTGACTGTGGCTGTCCATCAGGGAGCTCCTACGGCTCATATGTTGCGACTTCTTACCAACATTTCTGAGTTTCACCATTATTTTTCTTAGCTTGGTGGATAGGGCTTCTACCATGTCTGTGGTAGCCAGACTGGCTCATTGAATCAAGATCTGGTCTGCAGACACTACCTCTAAGAAAGCCTTGCTTTCATTGCCTTTTCAGGCTACCTCTCTGTTTGGCCCGGAGCATAAGGATCTCATCAGTGAGGCCACAGGGGGTAAGAGTACCTTGCTGACTTTAGTGCCTAGAATCCAGTCAAGTGGAATCCGCTTTTTTGTCCCTTTCAGGCTGAGGTGTGCTCTGTGAACCAGGCAGTTCCCCAGATTCCACGCTCCTCCTCCAAGCCCAAACAACATTGGTGGGCCAAGCAGCCCACGGACACACACCGTGGGGGATCCGTGGTTTTTACATGTTGTGTCAGAAGGGTACAGGATCCCTTTGGTCTCTCTTCCCCTGTTCAGATTTTTTCCTTCTCACACTCCTCAGGGAGCGGAGAAGTGCCGTCTGTTCCACGGTGCCATCCAGTCCCTTTTTGACAAGGAAGTTCTGGAACCGGTCCAAGTGCTGGAAATGGGTTTGAGTTTTTTTACTTCAACCTGTTTGTGGTTTCCAAGAAAGACGATGACTGTTGTCCAACTTTGGACCTCAAGGACCTCAATTCCTTTGTGGTCAAGACTCATTGCCACCAGGAGTCCCTGCAGAGTGTAATCTTGGTCATGTCTCCTGGAGAATTCCTTGCTTTTCTCCACCTTCAAGATGCATGCCTGCATATTGCCATCCATCCAGAGAACCAGAAGTACCTTGCGACCAAGGGCATTTTTCGTTTTCCCCTCTTTCCTTTGGTCTGACTACAGCTCCCCAGGTCTTCAATCGCGTCCTGGGTGCATTCGTGTCTGTCCTCCACCGGGACGGCATCAGAGTCACTCTATACGTGGATGACTTGCTTCTGAAGGCTCCTTCTCTGGAAGTCCTTCATCAGCAGGTCAAGGACTGCATTCATGCACTGACCCATCACGGATGAATCCTCAACATGGACAAGTAGGACCTTGTACCATCTCAGAGACTAGTCTTCCTAGGTCTCTTCTTTGATGCCAAACAACAAGGTATGGTGTTTCTTACGGACGAGGTGGCTCACCAGATCGTCCACAAAGTATCCGCTGTTCTGGCTCACATTCCAGTACCGGCCAAGAGATTGACATCACTAGTGGGGAAGTTCATTTCCACCATAGAAGCGGTTCCGTTTGCCATGGCTCACACCAGGTAACTCCAGAGGTTTGTGATCCATGTGTGCAGGGGTCAGCGGAATCTGTTGAAGATGTCGGTGTCTCTTCCTCTTTACATGGAGCTGAGCCTGTCATTGTGGCTCAACCTCTCCAATCTGCTGTCCCTTCATGATAACCTTCTGGACTACCGTGACGACAGATGCCAGCCTCTCCAGCTGGAGATTAGTCCTGGGTCACACAATGCCCAGGGTCGGTGTTCTCCCGAGGAATCTCTCCTTCCCATCAATGTGTTGGAGCTCTGGGCGATATTTCATGCTCTTCACTACTGGACCCGTCATCTTGAGGGATGCCCAGTGAGAGTCCAGTCCAACAACGCCACGGCAGTGGCTTACATCAACAAGCAAGATGTCTCGCTGCCTGGTTGGAGGTCAAAGCTATTTTAACCTGGGCAGTGGAACATGTTCCTGCCATATCCACAGTTCATATTCCTGGTGTAGACAGCGTGATTGCAGACTTCCTAAATCGGCACACAGTGGACACTGGACAGTGGAGAGTGGGAACTGAATCTAGAAGTGTTCAACCTCATTGTTCAGAAGTGGTGACTTCCTTGCATCGATCTGAATGGACCGAGGAACAATCGGAAGGTTCCGTTGCTCTGCTCTCACTGGAGGGACCCCCTCTCTCTGGCAGTGGATGCCATGTCGATCCCATGGCGCTTCCCTTTGGCGTACATCTTTTCTTCCATCCCCATGCTACACCGGGTGCTGCAGAAACTGAGTCTGGAGAGTTCTCCAGTCCTTCTGATTGCTCCATACTGGCCTCGTCAGGCTTGGTTTCTGGATCTTCTGAATCTCTCTGTGGTGGAGCCCTTCCGGCTGCCTCGCCGTCCGGATCTTCTTCTACAGGGGTACCTGTGGAAGGAGGATGTGGACCGTCTGGGTTTGACAGCATACAAATTAAATCCTCAACACTGAAGAAGAAGGGTTTTTGCTTCCAGTGTGGTGGCCACTGTGCTTAGTGCCCGCAAGTATGTCCTCTCTCAGGCCTGCCATAGAGTCTGATCCACCTTTCTTTCTTGGTGTGCTGATAAGGATCCTTCCCATGACTTTGATCTTCTAATGATCCTAGCCTTCCTGCAGGACGGAGTGGATAAGGGTCTCAGTTTCAGTCCCCTTAAGGTTTAGACTTCTGCACTCTCTGTCTTCTTTCAGAGACGTGTCACTATCCTTCCTCATGTCAAAGTTTTCTTTCAGGGTGTTGCTCATATTCATCCTGCCTTTAAGAACCCTACTCCTCAGTGGGATCTTAACTTTGTTTTGGGCATTCTTCAGCACCCTCCATTTGAGTCATTGGCTGCTATTCCTCTATGCATGCTGACTTGGAAAATGGCTTTTCTCCTGGCGATTGTGTCTGTTTGCGGTGTCTCAGGGTTGTATGCCCTGTCTTGTAAACCTACTTTTTTGGTGTTTCACAAAGACAAAGTGGTCCTTTGCACTTCTCAGGGGTTCCATCCGCAGTTGGTCTCTGAATTCCACATTAATCAGGAAATTGTGGTACCCTCTTTCTGACTTGACCCTACATCTGACAAGGAAAGGGATGTTCACTTGTTGGATTTGGTGCAATGTCTACAGTTCTCTGTTCACCGCACTGAGGCTATTCACCAGTCTGACACTTTGTTCATCATTCCTGAGGGCCCTAGGGTAGGCAGACCTGCCTCCAAGGTGACCATAGCGTCATGGATTAAGTCTGCTATTCGTAAGGCTTAAGAACTGCGGAAGAAGCCTGTTCCATTTAGGGTTTCACCTCATTCCACTAGATCCACTGGGGCATCTTGGGCTTACAAGAATCAAGTCTTAGCTGATCAGTTGTGCAAGGCTGCCACTTGGTCGTCTGTGCACACTTTTTCTAAGCACTACCGCGTTGATGTGCTGGCATCGGCCGATGCCAGCTTGGGACAGAAGATCCCAGAGGCATTTTTGCCTGTCTAGGTTCTCCTTTCGTCTCTTTCAGTGTTCCTTCACTTTTGAGCCCAGTTGTCTCGAGTTTGTGTGCTGTGTTACGTTCCTGGTGTGGTTATGCACCAGTTTTTGTGTCCATTGACACGTTATTGTTGGGCTGTCTATGATCTGATGGTTTATATAGGCTCTGGTGACTTTTGGGGGCTCTGTGCCTGGTCTTTGCCTTACTTCCCACCTCTGGGAAACTCATTGGTTGGACAACCCAAAGATACCAGTAACCTATATTGGACAACAGAGAAAACAGGATTTTAGTCTTGCCTGTTAATCCTTTTCTCTTAGTCCATATAGGTTACTGGTCTCCCACCCTGTCAAGGGACCATGCTTGGCTCTCCTGTAACTGAACATGGGAGTCCTTTCGGGTTCATGCTCACAGGAGTCTTCTTTCTGTTCTTACTGCCTAGTCACTAGTTAGTGTCTCAAATCTTTCTAGAGAGGAAGTGGCTAGATGCAGCTAAGGATCAGGGGTAGGCTCCACCCAGCATTCACTTCTCAGAATTGTTCCTGCCTACTTAAAAGAGTCAGTTGCCTACCCAAACTTACCAGTAACCTAAATGGACTAAGAGAAAAGGATTTAACAGGTAAGACTAAAATCTTCTTTTAAAACACAAACAAAATGTTTTCTGGACCTAGTTTATATATATTTGCACAAAATAAGGCACATTTATAATTCATGCAAATCACTAATAAAAAATAGCAAAATACAACTTTTTTCGCAGCAACTAATTTTTATCAAAGGAAATGAAAAAAAAAAAAATTTTTTTTGCAATTGATTCAACTTTTTGGTTTGGATCACAATTTTAATAATTTGACAATATTTGAAATATTCATCAAAAATTAAATATTATCAGCAAAATAAATGGGAAATTATGTATGTCAAATGAGGCCATTAAATGCAATTTCAGACATTCTCTAACGTTTTAAAAGGTGAGTAATGCACATTATTAACTCTTTCAGTACCAGAGGGGTGCACAGCGCATTGCTTTGCAATGCATTGTGTACCACTCTGGCATTGAAAGGGTTAAAGTTTGTGTAGATTTGTCTATATTTTCTCTTTCATCCAATAGGGGACACAGTGGGTAAACGTCTGCCAGATTGCAAGCACTTAAAGTTACTGATCTCGAGAACTCAATTCTACCCACTTCCTAGTCCCTTTTTACCTTCCTAGGTTTGCCAACAAGTCTGTTTAGTCTGGAAACTATTTATTATGGTTAATTTTCTTGTTTTTTCAGATTATTTCCTCATAAACTCCATGCTTGAGGCATGATTAGGACAATTATTGCCTATATCTCCCCTTTTCACAGTGTGGAGTGAAGAGGACCCCTTTTCTTCTTTCATATGTGGAAAGGTCAAAACTAAAAGAAGACTTGTATCCTTTTGATTACAGCGAATGGTCTAATAGACTGTCTACAGGCTGGAATATGTCTGAGTCCATATTGGGAACTAGTACTGTACCCACTACATTATACTCATAAGTATATACGAAGAGTGTCTCCTAATAGCGTATTTTAATTTCAAAGCTGGCAAATAACATTCCTGTGTGATTTAAGGGTTAATAGCACAATCTCAGCGCCATTCTTGGCTGTAAGAACACTGTCAGAGAGAGGGAAAATGTATCTAATTTTATTTTTAGCAATGCAAAATATTTATTTTAAACTTAGTTCATACTCAACCTGAAGTACAAAGATCTAATAGAGGATCATTAGGGCTCAGCTAAGCATGATAGTGCTGCACCACAGACCCTATTTATCCATACCATATAAAAATGGGTGAGGTGGGGTACTTTGTCTAAACAAGTTACACTCATATGGTATGAACTGCAGAGATGGTGCCAGACATTGTGGAGGCCACACTGAGTGAATCAAGAATGTGTAGAAGTTATGCATCCATGAGTTGTTGTAGTGTGGCATTTAAAACGTTATTATAATTCAGCATATTTTTATGCTTGCACCTATGCTAACAAGTTGTGATGTGATTTTATTACTGAAAAGAGACAAGCAAATTGACTTTCCAAACTCTGATGAATCACAAAGCAGAGGTGAAGAGCTTAGACCTCAGACTCTTAAACTGCTATTTTGCCACCTATTAAAATATCTTATATATTTTCTTTAAATAGCTGATTCTTCGATTAGTGTTTAAGGATAGAATAAGATTAACTAGTTTTCTATGTAGTCCAATATAGGTTACTGGTAACTTTGGGTAGGTGACTGCCCCTTTAAGTAGGCAAGAACAATTTTTGAAGAGAATGCTGGATTGAGCCTGCCTTCTATCCTTAGCTGCATCTAGCCACTTCCTCTCCAGAAAGATTTCTTGCTTGATGAAGATACAGGCAAGAGAACAGTTCTGCTATATTTTTAGCTTATTTTTTGTTTTTCTGTTAGATATGGGATACCAACATTAGGCGGATTACAATTACTGACATTACCTAGTGGATAGCTCAGTTTCCAGGTGCTATGGTGGACCTCTTAGCCCTGGGGGAAAATCTTGTTTGGCAAGTTCTTTCCATAGGAGTTGCCCACTGAGGCTTCTTCTTTACACATGGTAATCTGAAGATAGAAGACTTCTGAAAAGGTGAGCGACCCTTTGAGTGCTGAGGTCCACTTGTCCCAAGCTTCCTCTTCGCACAGGGGTCTCCTTTGGAGTTCCTAATACATACTCCTGCACTCATTGGGTTTGTCTGTATGTCTGCTGGGGGTTTGGAGCAGTGTTTCTGTGGTAAATTTAACCATTTGTCTGCCAATTGGCATCTTTTTTTGTTTTTTCACACTTTTTCCTTCAGAGTATGGTGTTTATTTGACTTTTAACTTGTTTTGTGGTGTTTTTACAACTTCTTTTACTTAACCGTAAATTTTGCAAATTTGAGTTCCGCGCCTTTAAGGCACGCTTTAACGCATAGATGACATGCACCATTCACCTCTATGGGACTTTACAGTTTGGGACATAGCTCTGCAACTGCTCAACGTAGTGACTTCAGAGACGGCTCATTTTGTTTGTCTATCCTTGCTCTATTATCCGGTTAATGTTCTGTGTACTTTGGGGGGCTCAGGGGGCTTTGGGCACTTTTTTAAGGGAAAACTATATTTCCCATGAGCACTTACTTCTCACGCTCATTTCTGATTGGCTTCCATCGCGGCAGCCATTTTCTGCTTTCCCCTTTATGGTTTGAGAGATGAACGCTACTAAATTTGCCCTCCCCCTTCCCCGTAGTCAGCATTTTAGCTGACTCAGGGAAATCCGGTCAGAGATCATCAGGTGGCTCTGCAGCAGAGCCGCGATCGTGTTAACTAAACGGTCTTCTACATGATCAGGCTGTGCTGGAGAGCCGCCTGAAAGTCATACGACTCTGTTCCCTGCAGTCAGCTAAAATGCTGGCTACGGGGAACGGGGAGGGAGAGGGCAACTTTAGAAGCATTCATCTCTCAAACCATAAAGATTTGAGAGATGACACTGGGGGAAACACGTTTTTTTTTTACTAGGGCTTTAATATAGGGATTTGTAATACAGAAGTATTACTATCCCTTTAAGGCCACTACTAGAGACCTAAGGTCTACCTTACAACTCCTTCCATCCCAATTGCAGGGGGTTTTCCAGTCTTGGCAACCCCCTACTCCTATCAGGTCTTCCCTACCAAAGCTGCAGGGCGTACCTGATGTCTCTGACTCCTCTGAAGAGGAATTACTGGTGGATTCTGATGAGGGGGAATATTCTGCATGGCCTCTTCCCACTTCTTTGGGGACCCCTTTGAGGCTGACCCTGATCCCTCTGCTGAGGGCCTGATCAGGGCAGTGTTAAACACCCTAAACATTTCCTTGGTTCCAGCGGCTCCTGTGGACCCCTCTGATGTGTTCCAGGAGCCTAAGAAGCAGTCTACCTGTTTTTCACCTAACCCCACTCTTGACCATCTGGTGTCTGACGATTGGAAAGCTCCTGACAAAAAGCCTTCTGTTTCTAAGAAGTTTGCTAAGTTGTACCCCTTTTCTGAAGTGGCATTAGCTCAATTGGCTCATCCACCCAAGGTGGACGCTCCAGTCTCTAGACTTTCTAAGTCCACTGCTTTGCCTGCACCAGATGTATCTGTCCTCAAAGACTGGACTGACAGGAAGCTTGAGAAATCCCTAAAGACCATTTTTGCTACTGCTGGTACTTCGTTGCGCCCAGTATTCGCAGCTGCTTGGGTGAAGAGGGCAATTGCAGTTTGGACTGAACAGCTGACTGTGGATGTCCGTCAGGGAGCTCCTACCGCTTATATGTTGTGACTTCTTTCCAACATTTCTGAGGCTCATCCTTATGTCTCTGCTGCTATTTTTGACGCATTCCGCTTGGTGGGTAGGGTTTCCACCATGTCTGTGGTAGCCAGACATGCTCTTCGGCTCAAGATTTGGTCTTCAGACACTACCTATAAGAAAGCCTTGCTTTCATCGCCGTTTCAGGGTACCTCTCTGTTTGGGCCGGAGCTTAAGGACCTCATTAGTGAGGCCACAGGGGGTAAGAGTACTTTGCTGCCTTTAGTGTCTAGGAAGAAGCCTCCAGTCAAGCGGAATCAGCTTTTTCATCCCTTTGAGGCTGAGGCGCTCTCCGCGAACCAGGCAGTTCCTCAGGTTCCACGCTCCTCCTCCAAACCCAAACAACAATAGAGGACCAAGCAGTCCTCCACCAAGACCAAGACTTACGATCCTGCTTTGGCATGACTCTCTGAACCCCGGTCCCCACACTCCAGTGAGTGCTCGTTTGTGCCACTTCCTCACTGTCTGGACAGACACTGTGGGGGATCCGTGGGTTTTGCAGGTTGTGTCAGAGGGGTACAGAATCCCTTTCGTCTCTTTTCCCCTGTTCAGATTTTTTCCTTCTCACAGTCCCCGGGGAGCGGAGAAGTGCTGTCTGTTCCACGGTGCCATCCAGACCCTTTTGGACAAGGAAGTTCTGGAATCAGTCCCAGTGCCGTAAATGGGTTTGGGTTTTTACTCCAACCTGTTTATGCTTTCCAAGAAAGACGATGGCTGTTGTCCAATTTTTGGATCACAAGGAACTCAATTCCTTTGTGTGCCAAGACTCATTACCACCAGCAGTCCCTACGGACTTGGATCGCGTCCATGTCTCCTGGAGAATTCCTCGCTTCTCTGGACCTTCAAGATGCGCATACCTGCATATTACCATCCATCTAGACGGCTGACAGTACCTCCTGTTTGTTTGTGACCAAGGGAATTTTCAGTTTTCTGCTCTTCCCCTTGATCTGACTACAGCTCCCCTGGTCTTCAATCGTGTCCTGGGTGCATTAGTAGCTGTCCTCCATCAGGACGGCATCAGAGTCACTCCTTACATGGACGACTTGCTTCTGAAGGCCCCCTCTCCAGAAATCCTTCATCAGCAGGTCAAGGACTGCATTCATGCACTGACCCATCATGGATAGATCCTCAAAATGGACAAGTCGGACCTTGTGCCATCACAGAGACTAGTTTTCCTGGGTCTCCTCTTCAACACCAAACAGGGTATGGTGTTTCTCACAGACGTGGTGGCTCACCAGATCGTCCACAAAGTGTTTGCTGTTCTGGCTCATGATCCAGTCCCGGCCAAGAAGCTGACATCACTAGTGGGGAAGTTAATTTCCACCATAGAAGCGGTTCTGTTTGCCATGGCTGACACCAGGGAACTCCAGAGGTTCGTGATCCATGTGTGCAGGGGTCAGCGGGATCTGGTGAAGATGTCGGTGTCTCTTCTCTTTTCTCTTAGTCCATATAGGTTACTGGTCTCCCACCCTGTCAAGGGACCATGCTTGGCTCTCCTGTGGCTGAAATGAGTCCTTAGTTCTCTTAGTTGGATTTTCTTTTTTATTGTCTTGTTGTAGGATATGGGCTATATAATCACACGTTAGGTGGATTCCTATTCCTGGCTTCCTTTTTAAGGATTAACCAGTGTACAGAACTTTCAGGACTGGTTTTGTGGAAGGTGGTTTATATCCAAAACCAGTTTTATTCCTCCATGCTTCTATGAAGCTTATCTATCTCTAAGTGGTAGTCTGAAGACTGAATAAAGGAGTTTTTATAACATGTTTATTGAAATGTAAAACATGGAGAAGATAATACAAAACTTTGACAGTGTTATTTAGGATATGAAATCATATAATATAAGGTTTGTAGAGCAGTACAATGATCTTACATCGGTAGTAATATGAACAGGTAGAAGGGAACAGATAAATAATCAAAGAGAACCAGTAACCATGAACCATTTGAGGGAACAGAGGAGGGGAGTGAGAGAGAAAAAGAAGGTGTCAGAATAGCTTGCTCCCACCATATTCCTGTCTACGTAAGTCGTGATTCATTCCTGAAGGAAAGCACACACCAGGGATCCCATATCTGGTAGAATGAGGGTAAGGTGTTGCTCAGCCTTAGGCTTTTATTCAAATACAAGAGGTTGTCCATCATTTTCTGGTACAAGTTAGAGTAAAAGCAATAAGGGTTGAACAGGAGTCTGAAGTGAGTCCAAACCTAAATGCAGGGAAGGCATCTCAGGTGTAAAGGTAAGGTCATGCTCTACTGCCAGACTAATGTCCTGGAAACAAGTCTCCCAGAATGGGTGGACCAAAGAGTAATTCCACCATATGTTAAACAGAGCTTACAATCCCTTCCAACAATTGTTGTGGGAACCTGAAAAAAGTTTGGTGACCTTTCTGGATATGTGTTACCATCTCAAGGGCAACATCACAGCTGCTGCCACATGATTTGTGTATTTGGACATTTTAACAGATCCAATCTTGTGGGTTGATTTGAGAGTTGCTTAACGCAACGGGGTTTGAAGGCAACTTCTGAAGGATACTTTAAGAAAGATCAAGGTAGTCCTTTTATGAAATTGTGCAACGTGGGAGGAGTTAACTGGCAAATTGAGGGTGACTTGTAGGTATTTAAAATCATCGTACTGAGGAAGGTGGTATTTCTCCTGTAGTTCAGTTAAGGTTGTAAAGTTATTGAATGAGTAAAGATGATGAAGTTGCTTTATGCCCTGGAACTTCCAATTATTATTGTGATTTTATAAATGAAATCCAAAACGAGAGGAAGATGAGAACGGGGCCAGTTTATGGGATATATTGAATTTACTCCAGAGTTCAGGGTAGGTAGTATGAAGAGATCTGCCTGGTTAACTGTGGGCCTACTTTGTGAAGGTAGCGATGGTTGGAAGGCATCCAGAAGTTAGAAAGTATGTTTCGATTTGGAGCTGTTGTTTACAGGAGGAAAGATTATTCCACATCAATGCTTCATCTAAAACCGCAGCCCTGTGGTATAGGTGGAGATTTGGTGCCGCTAGTACGCCATGTCTTTTCAGTCATTGTAGAATAGATAAGGATATTCAGGCTCTCCTATTGCTCCTAATAAAAGATGAGTAGGCACTGGAAATGGCATACAAATAAGAACATGATCTATAGCATTCAAAAGACACAAGGTAGTTTCTATAGAATGATTATCTTAACAGCAGTAATTTTCCACAGCCAAGAAAACTCAAAAGGGAAGATCTGGAGTAGCAGGGTGTAATTTAAGGAGAATACTTTTTTGGAGGGAAGTGGGAATTTTTTCACCAAGAAACTTATTGCAAAAATCCTTCCAGGAATTAATGTTAGTAGAGGGACAGGCCTAGGCCCATGGCCTCTGACTTGTTCATATTCATTTTCTAGAGTGATTCTAGGCTAATTTGACAAAGTCACTGACAGGTTTGTAAGTGTAAATATTACATCATCTCTAAAGAGTTTAATTCTGTGTTAGATATCACCAGTGTGACACAATGGATACTAAAATCTTGTCTGATTAATTTAGCCAGAGGCTTCATCAAAGGTGGCAGCTTTGGAATGTGCCATTAAAGATTTTAAATTAAGGGCTAAGAAGCCACCTGAGAAAACAAAAGCCAAAGGATTAATGTAAAACTTTAGACAATCTGGATTTTTGTAATGTCAGTTACAGATAATTCCATTGTACCCTATCAAAGGCTTCCACTGCATCCAGGGCTATAAGCAGTTTTGGATCTTGTGTGTTTTATCTGGGGCTTGACTTTTTTGAATGAATCCTACTTGGTCAGGAAAGAAAAGATGCAGAAGAGGATTTATCCGTTATGCTAATAGTTTCCAATAGTGTTTCAACTCTGTATTTAGAAGAGAGATTAGATGCAAATTTTTGCAGGAAGTTTTGTCTCTGATGCGTTTTGGTATAGCGGCAATTGTGACATGTAAGAACTTGCGTGGCAGAGAAGAGGAAAGAGGGATATTTTTAAAAATATTAGTAAGCTGGGGAGAAAGAAGCTGAAGGATTTTTTTTTTTTTTTGTAGTGTAGGTTTGTGTAACTGTTGATCAGGATAATGCCCAACTTCAAATGTTTAAGCCATTTGGTGAACTCGTCAGCAATCAGACTGGGGCTAGAAATATTGATTTGGCATGGGCCGTTAAGGTGCACAATATGAGATTTTGTTATTTGTGAATGCAATTCTGATTTTAGAACTTTGTCTGCTTTCTGGTATTTGGAATAAAATTTGTGCTTCAGACATCGGAGAATATATTCAACTCTGTCTTTCAGGATCAAGTTGATTCGTTGGTGGAGGGAAGACATGAGCGATAAGTGACGATGTTTGGGGGAGTTTCTGCTGGGATTAAGTTGGAGTGGATATCTAAGAGTTTGGTTAAAGTCTGTAGCTCGGCAGTAGAGGTTGTTCAGGTGCAATGGCCTCTCAACACCGCCTTATGTGCTAATCAAAGGGACGTGAGAGATATCAGGTTTTGTATTTATGTAAAAATAGTCTTCAGTATGGGAATCCTATTAAGAATATTTTCATTTATCCTCCACATTCCCCTTGATATGTATTTTTATTTGATAAGCTGATTACAAGTGGTAGAGATCTGACAAAGTGATCAGGCTGGTGGTTGTGTGTTGTGTGAGCTGTAAAATGGGTCTATCAGTGAGAAACATGTCAATATGTGAGTAGGAGGAGTGTAGGTGGGAGAAGAAAATACAGAAAAAGATGTAATAAGGTGTGAAAAAGTGGCAGTAACATCTTCAGTGTCCTAAACTCTCCAAGTCCTATGATATTCTATGGAGCCAATGAGCAAATATAACACTAACTTGAGAGATCCGTAGGTCCATAGAATAACATAAGGCTTGAAGAGTTTGGAACAATGGAGACGTCATCTCCACTTTATCAAGCCTTAATGCATAAACCCCATAGTCTTTTTAAAGTGGATGAAATATTCTCCAGGCATCATAAAGTTGTTAAGATAGTAGTAGGCAATGTAACCATTTACACAGGTTGTTGATGGGTCTGAGATGAGGTTTAAGTGTGGAGGAGGCTCCATCAGTGGCAAGTTGAAGTCTCCTCCCATCAGGAAGTGGCCTCTCCTAACCTTTAATCATTTGTCTAGTGTGAGCTTAAAGCAGAACTACCACTGCTAAAAAACTTGAGCTCCAATAATTCCCCATCTGGCAACTAGCTGCTCAGTAGCGCTAGTCGCCAGAATTATTACCTTGTTAAATAGAATTATCCATTGTTCCCAGGCTTACAGGCAGGACAGAGCGCAGACATCTTTCCATAGTAAAGTCTGCACGCCTGAACTGTTCCAATGAAGTATTAATGTTGATATTGAGCGATTTCGGCTCTGCTGAAGAGCCTCCATCCTGTCAAATGATCAGATTCTGCATCTGTCAGCTAGAGAGCTGACTCCTCTTACGAGGCAACTTTAGGAAGGTAGATAAAGGTTTGAGAGAGAAGCCTTACATCTTTGTGCATATTTTTTGTATGCCTACCAAATTAAATAATCTTAAAACTAAGTATTACCATCCCTTTAACTCTTTAGTGCTTGCCTCCTGGTGGAGGGAAATTTACACACAAACTGTGTATCCGCCAGTGGAAAAAAGGATCTAAATCCCTTTATTATTATTATTTGTTTTTATTTTGCTAATATGTATAATTGCTTATGGTTTGAGAAATTAGTTAATTACCAGTACTTTAATTGTATTTATAAACTACATTTACCAAATAATATCAAACTGCAGTATAGTGTCAATACAAGACCTTTTTTACCCCACTGCCAGTGCCCTCACAGCAATGTTGTCTGGCCGTTTGCTGTGCACATCACCAATATCTGTAAAGTATGGTGACATCAGCTTCTTACCCAGCCCTCATGCAAGCTTTTTTTCCTTTCTCCATAGAATCTCTGTGTCTGTGGATCCATCATCATTTGGATTCTCTGGAGAGAGAAAAAATCTCCCATGAGTGCAAAGTGAGGTGCAGATCTGTGCAGCAAACCATCAAACAACAGATGAGTTAAACAGTATGGGAACTCTAAAGGCACTGGCTGCGGGTTGAAAGGGTCTTGTATCAACCCCATACCGCCCTTTTAATGAAAAAAATGTGCCATATATTTTGTGTGAGTAGCAGAACTTCTATGTATTCCTCCCTTTCTCTCAATAGATGGTGGACATGGCTCAGAAGCTGGGAGCTGCTCTACAGGTTGGGGAGAGTCTGGTTTGGACTAGACAGACAAAAGACCCAAAAACAAAACCGCGAACAGCAGCCAGAGGGCCTGGAGCAGAACAGACCCCATTGGGGTCCAACCAAGCTCTGGGAAGAGCAATGTCATCAGCAGCAGGATATAGCAAGGCCACTGGCCTGTCTTCAGGTGAGAGATAGCAAATGACTGACCTAGCTAGAAGTAACAGCAAGGTAACTGAAATACCTTGAAATTATGGCAAGGTCACTGAACTACTTAGAGGTGAGAAATGGCAACACCACTCAAAGATATTGCTTGGCAGTAGCAGATACTGGGGAATCTAAAAAAAAAAAAAAAAATATATATATATATATATATATAAACTAATATGACCACTGGCTTACCTAGATGTGAGAGAAGGCAATGCCACTATCTTTTCTAGAAGTGGGGTATGGCAAGAGTTTGGTCTGAATTGAAAGTGAGTGACAGGTTAGAGATAACTGGTACATTGAATATGTGAATATTTACAATAAAACCAATCTGTCTGTATCTTTTTTTAGAGGTCGCCAAGAGTTCAGTCTCAAAACTCCCTTCTTTGCCGCTGGAACCTGAGGACCCCACAAATTCTGGTTCTCTTAACTCTGACTACAGGAGGGGTCCTAGCTAAATATCACTCAGACAGATACTGAAGGAAGAGATCAAGTGAGCTCTGTGTAGACCACTTCCTATGTGAGACATTCAGCTCTACTGACGATCTATATTGAGAAAATAATGTTGTGTACAATAGGTTAAATACAGAATTTAAATTTGATAGTTATATACTAAAGCAGTTATATCTGCTTCATACATAATCCTCAAAATAAGCCAGTATTCCTCCACGAAGAAAGAAGAGGAAGCTTTAAACATTATTTACAGAGGCATAATTAGAGTAAAAAGCTGTTTTCTACAGCTTCCAATTGAACAGCAGTGCAAAGGTCATTCACCCTTCTGCAGAGCAGTCTTAATAATCCTGGTTTGGAGACCAAAGTGTGTGTGTGTGTGTATGTATATATATATATATAGCACATACCACTTGGTTAGTATGCAATATCCAACATTTGATATTTTATTTTATTGAAAGTTTGTAAGTACTACAAAAATACAAGACATCAACGTACTGACAGAACCATATATAAGTCTTCTCAGTGAGATAGCGACAAAATACACAGCATCGATATCTTGGCTGCAGTCAGGAGCAGGAAATAAAGTGAGTTTTTAAATGATTTCACCCTGAGGGCTGGCTGGGAGAGATTCAAAAGCACATGTTCGGGAGACATAGTGATGTGCGTTTCAAGCATCGCAGAAAGGTCCGCACCCAGAATTTGATCTTAAAAGTGTGTTTGTGTCAGACACATGCAAAAAAAAAATTGATACTCTATTAAATGTTTATGGCAACTTATTCCAGATTAAATTATATCAATTAGTGCTCTGCATACCAAACAAACTCACAGATAATTTTTGTGTATTATGCACCAAGGAACCTGGTGCAGTTTTCTTGTGTTTCAGAATACTACTGTTAAAGGTATTTCCCCACCCCGCCGAAAAAAAAATATATTATGTGTGTGTGTATATATATATATATATATATATATATATATATATATATATATATAAAATATTATTGTATGATAGAGCTATGTTATAGTTATTTAAACCCAGTAGGTGGCACTGTATAAAATGCAAACAATACTATGAATACATTATTGTAAATAGATTATATGTATGTGTGTGTGTGTGTGTGTGTATATATATATATATATATATATATATATATATATATATATATATGATAGATAATGTGACCACATCTCCCAGATTACCCTGCACAGGTTGCTCACTTCCATCAATACAGGGATGTGGGGTCATATGATATTATATAATCCAGGACCCGCAAACATACTAGACCCAAGGAGACTTAATCAGCCACTCTTGGCAATGTCCTTGAATGGCAAAGAATAACCACAGTTTCTGATCAATAGGCCGTTCCAGTGCAGTAGTTGAAAACACAGTCCATTACATATACTGCTCAGATTAAGGAGAATTTCAACTCCAGTTCATAAAAAAAATTGTAAAGACTCATTTAATAATGTGAATGTAAAATGTTTTCTTAGAAACAGAGAATCTAGAGCACGAGTATATTTGATTGTAACATTCCACTCAGAATTCAGATTCTCCATTCCTCTCCCAGCTACTGGAATGACTTTTAATCCTTTTGATTGCTTGAGAGGTGCGCAGTGCATTGCAAATTGATTCTGTACTCCATTTGTGATAACCTGAAAACCTGCACTTTTGGTAGGTTTTGAGGACCAGGGTGGCTACCCCTGTTCTAACTTGTATTATGTGAATGATTTAATAAAACAGATTTCTATGTTTAATAATGTACATTATTTGCTCTTTTTTGTATTTAAAGGGTTACTGTCATCATATAGGTTCACCTTGGTAGGTTGCCTCCTATGGGCGTGGTGCACCCTAGTTGATTAGCAACTGTGTGACCCATAATGCTGCTTAGATAGGGCAATATCCAAGTGAGAGTTCCTTTTAAGATGTAAATATCCCATGAGAGGACTTTGTATGGACCTTGAATCTACTTCTGCATTGCGATCAGATTATTTCTTAAGTGATTTACAATGGAAAAAAGGAGCCTGTTTGGCCAGTAAAATAGCAATACCTCCATTCCCTTTATTATTTTGGTTGTTCTCTCGCATCACAAAATGTACATTTTAAGAATGTGCACACAAAACTGTAGTTCCTATTCTAGGCGAGTTTTTAAATTTGTAAAGTGGCAAAATTATTCTGTCCACTCTTACATCAGTCAGAACCACAAAAAAAAGAGAATGGGCGCACTTTCCACAATAGATGGGTAATAATTGGATTTTATTGAACGATTAAATCCTTTTCTATTTAGTCCATATGGAACACAGGAACCATGGGGTTGAGCTCCCTCCTACAGGAGGGAAGGACACTTCAAAAAGATAGGGTCTTTTAGGCAGAAACTCAGTCCTCCTCCTCCTCCAGCTCAACACGCCACCTTATTCCAACTTCATGTGTGATAAGAACCATAGAAAAGAAATCAAAGTGGGTAGAATAAGGAAGCTCCCACAACTAAGACCCCAACAAGACTCCTGTGCCCTAGGAAGGGGAACACAGGTAGGTTTTTTCCAGGTGGGAGTCCTGTGTTCCTTATGAGCTAATGAGAAAAGGATTTAACTATAAGTTTACTAAAATCATATTTTCTCTTAGGTCCTATATGGAACACATGAACCATGGGGATATACCAAAGCATCCAAAATATTCCGTTGAAAGAAGGACACACCACACCCATAGCGTACCACTGTTCCACAGAACTAAACTGGATCTATGTAACCTCAGGTGTCAATGGACGCTGAGCTATCACGGCAAACCAACCAAACAAGTGAGATAAAACTACTGAACAAAATGTGTCAGTAAGGGAAAGGAGAATGTGTCAGTAAAGGGAAAATGAACTTCCAGCTAAAGCTGGCCTTAGACAAGGCCAAAACATTGTTTAGTGAATGTGTGCAAGGAGCACCATGTAGCAGCCTTGCATAGCTGTTCAGCAGAGGCCTGGTTTTTGTAGGTACAGATCTGGTTGAGTGCACAGTGACAATGAAGGGAACATTTATTTTCCTGATCACATATGTCTTGTGTATGGTTGTCTTACTCAAAGAAGCAATAGTGACTTTGGATGCTACCTGACCCATTCTAGGGACCTCAGGTATGAAAAAGAGGGAATCCGCCTTGTGGAAAGCCCGAGTATGATGCAAAAAATCAGTGGCTAGAGCAAAGCTATTTTGAGCATCAAAAAATAGACAGATGAAAGAGGTTCAAAAGGAAGTCTCTGAAGGAAACTCAAAAGCAAGTTGAGATCCCATGGGTTGTGGGATCCCTGAAGGAAGGGAAGGCATGAGCCACGCCTTGAAAAAAGGTTTTAACGTCTGATAGGATCACAATGTGCCTCTTGCAAAGGCCAGAAAGAGCTGAGACCTGTACCCTAATAGAACTCAGGCTAAGACCCTTGCTCACATCATCTTGGAGAAGGTCAAAACTGTAGGAAGATCAAAGGTCTAGGCAGACACATCCTTGTCAGAGCACCACTGGTGGAAGATGGACCAAATCCCATGGCATATTTAGAAGAAACAGGCTTCCTAGCCTGAAACATGGTAGAAATGACAATCTGAGAGCTGTTTCAGGATGGCTGTTTCAAGAGCCAACCTGTCAAAAGTTAGCATTTCCATGTATGGGTACCAGTTAGAACCCTGGAGAAGACAGAATGGCTCCTAGATAGATAGAATGAGAAGATCTGCAAACCAGGCCTGATATGGCCAGAATGGAGCAATTAGGATTATTAGGGCCTTCTCCATCCTGATCTTCCAAATCACCCTGGGGAATTAGAGGAATTGGTGGAAACACATAGGAGAGATCAAAGTTCCATGGAATGGACATTGCATCCCTCGCAAAGGCCAGAGGATATTTTGCTTTTGTGTAAAACAGAAGCACCTTCATGTTTTTATGAGAGGCCATCAGCTCCTCTGCTGGTAGACCCGAACATTATCTATCTGCTTGAACACCACCTGGTTCATTTCCCAGTTGCCTGGATCCACGTCTTGATAGCTAAGAAAATCCACTAACACTGCTTTTTTTCCCCCTGTAATTGGACTTCTGAGATAGCTGGAATGTGAGTTTCTCTGTCATCCAATATAGCTTACAGGTACCAAGGGGAGGCGACAGCTCCTCCCGGTAGGCTGGAACAATTTTTCAAGAAATGCAGCGTGGAGCCTCCCCCTCTTCCATAGCAGGCTACCTAGTCATTCCCCTCCAGATAAGATTTGTTCCATCACCTAGTAGGAAGGCTGAGAACAGTTCTGCTTAGTTTTTAGTTATTTTATTATTTTGTTTTGGATATTGAGTGGCAAAATTCCCCCATTAGGTGTATTACCATTACTGGCTTTACCTGGAGGATAGCCCAGCTATCAGGTGCTGTCTGTGGAACCTTTGCAACCCTGGGAGAGACTCTTGCAAACCATGTTCCTCTCTCCAGAAGGAGTCTCTCTGAGGCTTCTTCCATATCAATGGTAATCTGTAGAGAGAAGACCTGAAAAAAGGTGAGCAAGCCTTTGAGTGCCATGGTCGACTTGTCCCACTGTTCCCCTCCACACAGGCGTCTTTCTAGAGTTCTTTGTAACTCCTGCACTCATGTTGGGTATTACTCTGTTTGATCTGGAAGTCACTGGAACTGGTTTGGCTGTTTTGTGGTAAATTAACCCCTTCCCTGCTAATTTTCACTGGTTATGGGCGTATTTTTTGTGTTTTCCCTTAAGGATCATCCATTTTTATTTATCCCTACATGTTCCCTTGGGTATTTGGGCATTTTAAATCACTTTAAAAAAAGTTTGGGTTTTTTGGTGTACTGCAGCTTTAAGGACAGTTCCACCATTGACTTCTATGGTACAAACTTTGTTGTGACATATCTGCAATCGTTTCACTTGGATTTGAGAGAGGGCTCATTCTTCTTGTTCTGCCCTATGATCCATTTCACATCCCAAGTGTCTTGGGGGCCCCCCGAATTTGGAGTCTGCTGTTACGAGGCAAAAAAAAAATACAGCATTTCCTATCTCTCTTTGCTAATGAGGCAGTGACTTCAGCTCAGGTTAACCATTCACCTGCCAGATAAGTACTCTTTTGGGCTTTCATAGGTGATTTTATTAATCTGGGTGAAAGTAATTGAGTTCCCTATTACTGTAAGACACTTCTCCTGTTATGATATCTGATCCAAAGGGTCATGGGGCTAGGCCTAAGGCTAACGACTCAGGGGTGTCTCTGACCCCCCCCCCCCGCTTACTGTTCCTCATTCCAAGCGTGGCTTCCCTGAGAGTGCTTAGGTCACTTATGCCCGTTTTGTGCTGTGGCCCCTGCTTCTCTGCCAGGGCCTTCCAGCCATGAACAAAAAACACATTGGGTCAAGGACTTAAAGTCCTCTATGGCACAGTTTTCTCTCTCTCTTCAGGGGGTTCTTCAGTCTTGGAAGCCCCCCACTTCATTCAGGTTTGCGGCCTCTAAGGCCCCTGGCATTCCTGACGTGTCAGACTCCTCTGAGGAGGATTCCTTTGAGGCTGATACTGAGGAAGGGGAGTGTGAGGAAGGGGCTTCTTCCTATAATTATGGTGACCCCTTTGAAGCTGACCCTGAGCCCTCTGCTGAGGGTCTCATTAATGCGGTTTTATCTACCCTTAACATTCCTGTTAACCCTGTAGAGTCTGTCTGCTTCTGACATCCTTTCAAGGCACAAGAAGTCCTGTGCTGTTTTTCCACCTAATCCCACTCTGGATCAAATTATTCTAGATGAGTAGAAGTCTCCTGACAAGCGTCTCACTATTTCTAATAGATTTTCTAAGCTGTACCCCTTCTCTGATGCGGCTTTGGCTCAGTGCTCTACACCTCCTCAGGTTGATTCCCCTATTTCTAGGCTTTCTAAATCCACTGCCTTGCCCGTTTGCAGATGCTTCAGACCTTAATGATTTAACTGATAGGAAGGTGGAAGCAATCCTGAAGTCTGCCTTTGCTGCCATGGGTACATCCACAAGGCCTACCTTGGCTTGCATGGTTTAATAGTCATTGGTGTCTGAACTGCACAGTTGACTGATGCTATCCACAAGGGTGCCCCTCAGGAGGACCTTTTATCCATTTTGGCTAATAATACTGAGGCTCAGCACTATATTACTGATGCCCTATTTGATGTGGTTAGGCTTGAGGCTAAAGCCTCTGCCTTCTCTGTTGCTGCCAGGCACACATTGTGGCTCTAGCTTTGGTCCGCTGACCTGATATCTAAGAAATCATTGGTTTTACTTCCTTTTCAGGGCATATCTCTTTTTGGACCTGAATTGAAGAACATCATCAGTGAAGCCGCTGGGGGCAAGAGCACCTTGCTACCTCAGGTTCCTAAGCGCAATCCTCAGACGACAAAGCAGCATCTTTTTTGTTCCCGCCGTAACAAAATGCTAAGGCTGATCCAGGTTGTGCCTCAGGCCAGCACTCCGCACTCCACCCCCAAGTCCAGGCAGCAGCGGACGTCCAAACACACCTCCACCAAACCTACTTCGGCATGACTCGCCAAACCCTGATCCTCATACACCTGTGAGTGGTCGTCTGCAACACATTTTAAGTACTGGGACAGGTTCTGATGCGAATCAGTGGGTATTACAGGTGGTTGCAACAGGTTACAGGATTCCCTTCAAATCCCTACCTCCCTTCAGATTCTTCCCTTCTTGCTCCCCTCAGCGACAGGAAAAGCTCAGTCTTTTCAATGGGGCGGTTCAGGCTCTCTTGGACAAGGGAGTTCTGGATCCGGTTCCTCAGTCAGTCAAAGATGGGTTTTAGGTTTTTATTCCAACATCTTCGTAGTTCCCAAGAAGCATGGCGGCTGCCATCCCATCCTGGACTTCAAGGTTCTCAGTGTGGTTGTGGTCCATACTCACTACAAGATGGAGTCTTTGCACTCTGACATTGCAATTGTGTGTCCACTGTCCTGGGGAATTTCTGGCTTCTCTGGATCTGCAGCAAGCGTACCTGCACATTCCAATTCATCCGGACAGTCTGAACTACCTCAGGTTTGCTTGCGTCTTGGGGCACTTCCAATTCACCGTCCTACCCTTTGGGCTCGTCACGGCTCCTCACCAAGGGGATTCAGTTGACACCATACATGGACGACCTTCTCTTGAAGGCACCCTCCAGGGATCTCCTGGAGCATCAGGTACAAGACTGTGCTCAGATCCTCCTTCAACACGATTGAATCCTGATTATGGACAAGTCTGCTCCGGTCCCTTCTCAAGATCTGGTTTTCCTCTGTCTCTGGTTCAACACTTGGCAGGGCATGTTCTCTCTGACAGAGGACTCTGTTCAGCAGATCACGTCCAAGGTGTCTCGTGCTCTGGAATGGACATTGGCTCCGGCACGGAAGCTTTCTTCTCTGGTGGGCAAGATGATCTCTACCATGGAGGCAGTACCATACTCCATGGTTCAAACCAGAGAACTTCAGAGATTCATGACACAGGTTTGCTGGGGGACCCCAGACCTTCTGGATCATCCTGTCTCTTTTCCCAGAAGTGAGACTCAACATCAAAGGGAAACAGTTTGTGATTCTGTTCTGGACCATAGTAACAACATATGCCAGCTTGTCTTGCTGGGGAGCCGTCCTGGGTGCTCAGGGTCGTTGGTCGATGGAGGAAACCCTCCTCCCTATCAGCATCTTTGAGCTCAGGGCAATTCTCCATACTCTGTGGTATTAGTCCTCTCATCTAAGGGGATGTCTAGTCTGCATCCAGTCAGACAATGCTTCGGCCGTCGCCTACTTCATCAAGCAAGGAGGCACCAGAAGTGCGGCAGCTTGGTTGGAGGTAAAGGCTATTTTAGCCTGGGGGGAGGGGCATGTTCCTGCCATCTCAGTTGTGCACATTCCAGTTATAGAAAACGTCTTGGCAGATTTTCTCAGTCGCCAAACAATGGACCCCAGAGAGTGGGAACTCCATCCGGAAGTTTTCGACATTCTGGTGCAGAAATGGGGTCTTCCGCCACTAGGGACAACTGGAAGGTTCCGATCTTTTGCTGTCACTGGAGGGATCCTCTAGCATTCGCGGTGGATGCTCTGTCAATTCTATGGCGATTTCATCTGGCCTACATTTTTCCTCCACTTTCTTTCCTTCCCAGGGTGCTGAGAAAGATTCGGATGGACAGTGCGTAGATCATTCTTATTGCACCTTATTTGCCCAGACAGCCTTGGTTTCCAGAATTGCTGGCGCTGGTTGCTCCGGATCTGTTTTCTATGCCACACTGACTGGATCTCCTCCTCGAGGGTTACCTGTGAAGAGAGGATGTGGACAGCTTAGCTTTGATGGCATGGCTGTTGACGCCTCCATCTTGAGGAGGAAAGGCTTTTCTCCTGAGGTGATTTCTACCATGATCCAAGTCAGGAAACCTGTGTCCTCTAAGGCCCACCACAGGGGTTTGGTCTGCTTTTCTTTCTTGGTGCGTGGACAGGTATCTGTCTTATCAGGAGTTTGATCTGCTGTCCTTCCTGTCATTTTGTGCAGGATGGCGTGAACAAGGTCCTTCACCTTAGTTCCTAGAAGGTTCAGGCCTCAGGTTTCTCTGTCTTTTACCAGAGACCCATTGCCATGTTGCTGGATGTCAGATTCTTCTTTTAAGGTGTCGCTCATGCTTTCCCTGCCTATAAGGCTCCCACTCCCCAGTGGGACCTTAACTTGGTTCTGGGAGTCCTGCAGCGGCCTCCTTTTGAGTCTTTGGCTACCATTCCTCTACGTCTTCTGTCGCGGAAAATGGCCTTTCTTTTGGCTGTGGTATCTGTTCCACAGAGTTGCAGGTTTTGTCCTGAAAACCACCTTTCCTAGTGTTTCACAAGGATAAGTGTTCTCCATACCTCCCAGGAATTTCATCCTAAGGTGGTCTCTGAGTTCCACATCAATCAGAAGTTTGTTCTGCCTTCTTTCTGTCCTGACCCCAAATCTGACAAGGAGAGGGATCTCCACTTGTATGTGGCGCGCTGCCTTAAATTCTTTGTGCACCGCACTGAGTCTTTACATCATACTGATGCCTTGTTTGTCATCCCGGAGGGTCGCAGGGCTGGTAAGGCAGCATCCAAGGTGACAATAGCATCCTGAAGTATGTCTGCCATTTGCAAGGCTTACGAACTCAGGAAGAAATCTGTTCCCTTCCACATTACAGCACACTACAGTAGATCTGTTGGGGCCTCATGGGCCAACAGGAATCAGGTCTCCGCTGATCAGCTGTGCAAGGCGGCAACTTTGTCCTCTGTGCAAACCTTTGCCAAGCACTACCGTGTTGATGTCCTGGCTTTTGAATAATGGTGAGTTGGGGAAGTTGTTTGTTTATAGAATAACATTTGCCAAGGGTTTCTAATTAAAGTGATGTTCAAACTACAGTCAGTACAGTTCTACGCATTTCTCCCAATAGTTCAAAACCGCACAAGTCCACCATATATGGACGACGATCCCCTCTTTGTTACATCTACAACCGTTCTGGCTGACGAAGGGGTACATTTTGTGAAGCCTTGGCAGGGTGTAGTACCACCTGATTACAAATTTATAGTGTCATTCAAGAAGGGATATGGAAATGGAGCAGTCTCTTGCTGCCTGTGAAATCCCCCTCCAGTCCTCAAATGACAAGGTGGCACCTAGCTCCGCCTCCCACACGCAGACATATGAGGATTTAATTGAAAAAGGGATCCCCGAGACAATGTCATAAACCTTCCCCAGATGATTCCTGTGAGTTGAGGAATTCAAAAGTAGTGACTCAAACCAGGTTGGGGAGTAGTGCCAACCCACCCTGATAGGTTGATCTAGGAAATGCCTGATACAGGGAAACTTCCACACTTCTTCGGCAGAAAGAGCAAGGCATTCCCTGAGAATGTCAAAAGGTAGGATTTTGGCATCCGATACAAAGTCATTGAGTCAAAGATTTCAAAGCACTTGATAAAAGTGTGGCAAGGACGGAAGACAAGAGACAGCATTGAGTGAAGGGGAAAGAAGTCAACTGATTTAGTATACACATTCTAGACTGACAGAACTGCACCGATAACCAGGTGGGAGAACAAGACCTGAAGCCTAGAGCTAGGGGAAAAGAGAATCTCCAAGAGGGTGTCCACTTGCGGAAAGAAATTCCATTCTACAAAAACCCATAACTGTGAATGTTCGTGGTCTTGTCAATCTTATACAGAGGAAAGTAAGACCACAGGGTAGTATTGTCTGGCACTCCTAATCCTCCATTCAGTTTTTGTTAAGCAATAAGATTGCCCTTGAGGTGGAGCGGGTGAGCGCTCCAAATGAAGAGTGATACAAAATTATTAGGTTGTGAAAAGAAGGAAGGGGGGAGCCTGAGGGGCATGGTCTGAAAAAGATATGAGAGACATGGAAGGATGTTCATCTTTATTGAATTGAACTTGCCAATCCAAGAAATATGCAAGGAATGCCATTTGTTAAAGGGACAGTAATGTTTCACAAAAACAGCAGCTCCAATTAATCTTCATAGTATTTGGGATATGGAGAGTGTTATTTCAATACTGTCAGAGTTGTAGTTCAAGAGTAATTGAATGATAAAGTATCCCCCTGCCACCCCTTTTACCTAGTGTAAGCCACCTCCCCTCAGACGAGGAATCTGGTCCACAGACCAGACAGCTCACAGCAAGGGATAATCTTCTTACTGTGATAACAATGAAATCCCTGAGCAGTGTTACATCAGTAAAAGGGGTGAGAGGGTGTACTTTATCATTAAATTTCTGCTGAACTACAACTCTCACAGTATTGAAATAACACTCTCCATGGCCCAAATACTATGAAGAATAATTGGAGCAGCTTTTATTGTGAAACATTACTATCCCTTTAAGATCATGCTGAAGCAGATTCAAAGTATAAGTGGCCTTAAAAGGACAGTAAAGTCCCAAAAAAAGTATAAGTGAAATGATAGGCGCAATAAACCAATAATTAATGCCCTTATATTCCTATCTCTCAAATCTTTATGGTTTGAGAGATATAAGAAAAGAAAGTTCTCCACTCCCTCCCCTTTCTGCCCGATGAGCTGTAAAGCTGTCGGAAGCAGAATCTGGTTGTGCAACCAGACACAGCTCTTCAGGAGCTCCAGTATAGCAATATCTAAAAATAAATACTTCATCGAAATGGTCTACAACATGTATTTGCAAACCAGGCACACATAGACCGTTCCGATGAAGTATTTTTCTTTAGATATCGCTATGTCTGTGCTCCTGAAGAGCCGCCCTCTAGTCCCGAAAACAGGATCTCATGCAGTCATCTATACAGCTGATGTATGAGAAGGGGTAGGGACCGGGGAATTTTATTTTCTTATATTTCTCAAACCATAAAGGTCTGAGAGATAGGAATAAGAGCATTAAGTATTTTTTTTGCACCTATCATTTCACATTTACTTTTTTCAGGACATTACAATCCCTTTAATTGAGGAGGCTAGCCAGATACCTAAATATTTAATCCCAGTGGTGATCCATTAAAACGGGTGTAAGTGGAGCACTGCCATCCTCATACAGGATACGTGTTTAAATAGAGCTTCAGATTTTGAGAGAATAATCTTGAAGCAGATAAATCAGAGAAGGTTTGGAATTCCCCCATTAATGCCTGCATTGAGCGTGGAGGGTTGGTTATTGAGAGGAAGACATTCACAAAGACGTTCACTCCCTCCAAGTTGGAATGGAGTGCCCATGACATCTCCGGGCCAAAGCCATAAGCATGTCGGGTGTAATGAGGAAAGACCAGTTGACCCGATCAAATGCCTTCACGGCATTAGTGGATAGTTGGACTGTGGGGATTTTGTCAGAGGTCAGATGGTGCAGAATACAAAGTTTTTTTTTTTGTTTTTTTTTTTCACATATTGTACCTGGTTTCTCTTCCAGGAGTAAAGTCTGTCTGATGTGTCTCTGGTTTGGGACACCTTCTTCCTCTTCTTTGAGACCTTCTGCCAGTTGGGTGGGGGGAGGCGATGAATCCAACTGCAGATTAGGATCATACAATTTAGAGAGAGAGAGAACATGATATGAAGACTCCGGGAAGTCCAGGTGAATGGCAGTTAGAAATGCCTTGTAGACCCCCCTTGTATCTGAGAACATGAGGTGTTTCTTCTCAAGTCACCATGAGCATTAGCAGGTAGCCCCAGCGATAGCAAATCTACTTCTGGCATATTAAATTTGTAAAGAGCTTTAGATCTCTGCTCTACTGAATCATGAGTGGTGATACATCGCTAAACAAAATAATTGCTGGCTGATGAGAAGATCTCCTCTCTCAAAAAGGTACATCCCTCGGTAATTCAGTGGAAGGTACTCTCACCTGAATAAAAGTGGTGCTTTTAGAAGAAATCGGACCAGGAGATTTTAAATATGCTGGTAAAGCTTGATTATCCACTGATTCAGGTATGCCCCTGCATTAGAGGTTGCATCTTCGTTGGAGATTGTCCAAGTCATCAAGTTTCTTAATTTAATCCAAGATTTGGCAGTAAAGCTGTTAGGGTGAGCTTGTGTCTAGTGGTGCCATGTTTCATTATCACATCCTCCAAGGCCTCCAACCACTCCCCTATTTGAGTAACATCTCGGCAGACCTCTGAAAGCTCCTCTTCAAGGAACGATTTCAATTCAGAGATCAAATCTTTAAGGTTCTGCTTTGTCGGACGGCCCTTAGTATCAGGGTTGTTAGCAGGTAAATCATCCATCAAATCACCCTTGGACGAGGGGGGAATGGTAGACATAGAGACTCCGTCCTGTGGTCAAGAGAGCAGTTCAACACTGGTTGGGCATCTGTCTTTGCTGGGAAAAATGTGCTGAAAAATCGAGTTTTTTCTTCTACTTTTTTGCCTTTGGCCATGTTGAGTAGAGTGAAGGGATTGCATAGAGGGAACTGTAAACTGGTATAGTCAGAGGCTCAGTATTGGTCCCTGGGGAGTTAAGCATCCATTCGGCTGTCAGGCCACACACCCCTGAACAGTGATTTCAAACAAATAGGCGCATGAGAAAGTAGGGATCCCTACACTAGCAACCCATGGATGCACTGATATGGGGCACTAAGCCACATAATGAGACATCCAATTAATGAAAAATGAGTGCCAGTGGGGTATGCAACGCATTGGCCATTTGAAATGTGGAGAGGTACAGTATGCATATAAAAAGCTTCCCATCAAATACTTTTCTTTGTCCATGTGGAACACAGGAACCATGGGGTAAAGTTCCCCTCCTCTGGAGGGCAGGACACATCAAAAAACATATAAGGCCTCTGAGGAGGACACCCCCTCTTTCCTCCACTTTACCCCCATCTACTTCCAGCTTCAATATATAACAAAGTCAAGATAAAGCAGAATTAGAAGGAAATCCCCTGAACAGTGAACCCCAGAGGACCCCTCTGCCAGTGATTTTCCCCTTTGTGTGGGAGTTCTGTGTTACATATGCACTGAGGGAAAATTAATTAATGGCAGGTTCACTAAAATCTTATTTTCTCTGTCATTCAATGTGGAAAACAAGAACCCTGAGGATATACTGAAGCTATCCACCAATATTCAAGGGGGGGGCTACACTGGAGACCATTTTCCACAGGACTAAACTGGTGCAACATGAACATCAAGTATCAACAGACCAAACTTACACAACTACACTGCAAACAAACAGGATTTTGCTGTAGGTCGAGGGTAAAAAAAGAGGGTTTTGGTCTTACCTGTTAAATCCTTTTCCCTTAGTCCATACAGGTTACTGGTAACTCTGGGAGGCGATCCACCCCTCCCAGTAGGCAGGAACATCTCTCTAAATGTATGCAGGGAGTGGAGCCTCCCCTCCCTCCTCAGCTGCATCCCAGCTAGCTAGCTCCAGAATGATTTGAGACACTAATAACTGACCAGAAATAGGAGAGAAGACGACTCCTGTGAGTATGCCCCAAAGGACTACCATGTATTGCCACAGGAGAGCCAAGCCTGGTCTCTTGACAGGGTGGGAGACCAGTAACCTGTATGGACTAAGAGAAAAGGATTTAACAGGTAAGACTAAAATCCTATTTTGTATGTCGTCCAGTACAGGTTACTGGTAACTCTGGGATGTCCAACCATTGGAGTTTCCAAGAGGTGGGAAGAAGGCAAGGACCAGGTGCAAGGCCCCCAAAGTCACCAGGACCTCTACGAACCAAACAGTCAGAGATCCCAACAAAACTGAAGTGTCAATGGACACCAAACAGGGGTAAAAACACCCCAGGAACTGTAACACAGCACACTGAACTAGAGCCAACAGGGCTCAACAGTACGGAAGCACCAAGAAGATTGTAGACAGGCAAGACTGCCTCCAGGACCTTCCTCCCGAAGCTGGCATCAGCTGAAACCAGCACATCCACACGGTAGTGCTTTGAAAAGGTGTGCACAGAGGACCAAGTGGCCGTCCTGCACAGCTGATCAGCAGATGCTTGATTCTTATTGGCCCAAGAGGCCCCAATGGACCTGGTGGAATTAGCCGTGACCCGAAAGGGAACATGTTTATTCCTCAATTCATAAGCCCTACGAATAGTGGGCTTGATCCATGACGCAATAGTCACTTTGGATGCAGGTCTACCTGCCCTAGGACCCTCAGGAATGACGAACAGAGCGTCCGATTTCCTGATAGATTCAGTGCGATGAACATAAAACTTGAGACAACGCACTACATCCAACAAGTGGAGATCCCTTTCCTGGTCAGAGGAGGGTTTAGGGCAGAAAGAGGGCACCACAATCTCCTGATTGATGTGAAACTCGGAGACTAGCTTAGGTAAGAACTCCTTAGAGGTGCGAAGCACCGCTTTATCCGTATGAAACACCAGATAAGGTGGTTTACAAGAAAGAGCTTGCAACTCCACCACTCGGCGAACTGACACAATCGCCAGAAGGAAATCCATCTTCCACGTCAAGAGATGTAAAGGAATAGTAGCCAAAGACTCAAAGGGAGGACGTTGGAGAATTCCCAAAACCAAATTAAGGTCCCACTGAGGAGCCGGACTCCGAAAGGCAGGACGCACGTGAGCAACGCCTTGGAAGAAAACCTTGACATCAGGAATGACAGCGATGCTCTCCTGGAAAAAGACAGAGAGCGCCGAAGTCTGAATCTTAAGCGAACTCACACTGAGCCCCTTATCCACACTGTCCTGCAAAAAAGCCAGGACAGTGGGAAGATGAAATTCATGAGACAAATTCCTGTCAGCACACAAAGACACAAATGTCGACCAGACACGGTGATAGATCTTGGAAGAAACAGGCTTACGGGCACTAAGCATAGTAGACACCACAGCAGAAGAAAACCCTTTCTTCTTTAAAATCGAGGATTCAACCCCCAGGTCGTCAAATTGAGCCGATGAACGTCTTCCTTCCACAGGTAACCCTGCAGAAGAAGATCTGGACGAGAGGGGAGCGAAAGGGCTCCGCCACGGATAGGGCCAGAAGCTCCGGTACCAGGACTGACTAGGCCAATTAGGAGGGATCAGGCTTACTGGACAACGTCCCACTTTCAATTTCTGTATCACCCTCATCAACATCGGAAGAGGAGGGAAAGTGTAGGCCAGGTACAATGTCCAGGGAATGGACATTGCGTCGGCAGCCAGAGCTAGAGAGTCTCTCCACCGGGAGCAGAATGTTGGAACTTTCCTGTTGTGCCTGGTTGCCATCAGATCCACTAGGGGTACCCCCCATTTCTTAATTATGAGTTGAAACACCTCCGGATGTAGTTCCCACTCTCCGCTGTCGACTGTGTGACGACTGAGGAAGTCTGCCATGACGTTGTCTACGCCTGGAATGTGCACTGCGGAAATGACAGGAACATGAACCTCTGCCCAGGACAGAATGGCCTTGACCTCTAACCAAGCGGCGAGACTTCTTGTCCTGCCCTGTCTGTTGATGTAAGCCACGGCGGTGGCGTTGTTGGATTCTACTCGGACTGGACAGTCCTCCAGTTGAGACTCCCAATGGCGTAGAGCATGAAATATTGCTTGAAGTTCCAGAACATTCATGGGAAGAAAAGACTCCTCCATGGACCACTTTCCCTGAGCACTGAAGTGACCCAGAACAGCTCCCCAGCCCAAAAGGCTGGCATCAGTCGTGACCTTGGTCCAGTAGGGAATCCGGAAGGATCTCCCCTTCAGGAGATTGGAAAGGTCCAACCACCACTCCAAGCTCAACTCGACATGAGGAGGAAGAGAGATCAATAGCTTCTGATGATCCGGTCAGTCCCTGCATGTCTGTATCACAAATCTTTGAAGTTCCCTGGTGTGTGCCATGGCAAATGGAACCGCCTCTATCGTGGAGATGAACTTCCCCACCAGAGAAGACAACTTCGGAACCGGCATCCAATCGCGGGATAGGATCATTGAGACTCTTTGAGCAATTTGATGTGCTACCTCCTCCGGTAGAAACACCATGCACTTCTGAGTATCTATCACGGTGCCCGTGATTGGTGCTGTTCAGTGTCAGTCACTTGCTGAGTATCATGATTGGCTGTCTGTGATTAGCCCTCCTCACACAGCCTTTTTAAACCCAGGCTGAGCACTTCCAGGTTTCCCTTTCGTGGTGTTTCTGACTCCACTCTGCCTGACCTGCTTGTCAGGCTTCTGGGCCTGTTCCTGCTGTACTTGCGGATCCTGTGTTCCAGTGTTCCTATTTGTTGGTCTCAGCATGCGGACGCTGGTTTACTCCACTAAACCTGGTTGCAATGTACATTGTTGGTCTCAGCGTGCAGACGCTGGTTTACTCCACTAAACCTGGTTGCAATATACATTGTTGGTCTCAGCGTGCGGATGCTGGGTTACTCCACTAAACCTGGCAGCGATATACATTGTTGGTCCCAGTGTGCTGACGCTGGTTTACTCCACTAAACCTGGTTGCTATATATACATTGTTGGTCCCAGCGTGCGGACACTGGTTTACTCCACTAAACCTGGTTGCGATATACATTGTTGGTTCCAGCGTGCAGTCGCTGGTTTGCTCCATTAAACCTGGTGGCGCTATTACCATTAGTCCCAACATGCGGACGTTGGTTTGCTCCTGAACATCCAGTACTGTGGTCAGTTGCTGTCCACTTCCTTGTAGTTGTCTAAGTATCCCTGGCAATAGACTCCTGCTGAGTAAGACCTCTATATTTATGCTCTATGCTGTCTTAGTCACCTGACATCTGGTCTACTCGCTCAGGCTGCCCTGCCCGGTATTGGTGAGGCCGGTAGAACCTTGACGATACCATCCTGTAGGTTGCCTCACCTGGTATTGGCAGGGCCGGTAGAGCCTACTCCAGTACTCCTTTGGGCTGCCCTGCCCGGTATTGGTAAGGCCGGTAGAACCTTGTAATTCACCATCTTTAAGGTTGCCTTACCCGGTATTGGCAGGGCCGGTAGAGCCTACGTTCAGCATTCCGTGGGGGCTGCCTTGCCTGGTATTGGTAAGGCCTGCAGAACCGGTATATGTCATCTCACGGTTGCCTTACCCGGTATAGGCAAGGCCGGTAGAGCCTGTCATTAAAACTGTCACTTGGGTTGCCTTGCCTGGTATTTAGGCAAGGCCGGTAGAACCTATTATATGTTATATTACTGTTGTATTGTTATGTATGTTTACCCTACGGGGACTGCCTTTAACTTTTAATAAAGTTAAGTTAAGTTATTTTACCAAACCTTAAGTCTGAGAGTCTTCAAATCTATGACAGTATCAAACAGAAGACCCAGGAAGACCAGTCGCTGGGACGGGACCAGGTCTGACTTGTCCAAGTTCACAATCCAACCGTGATGTGTAAGGACTTGAATGCAGGTCTGGACCTGCTGATGAAGAAGGTCCGCAGAAGCAGCCTTCAAAAGCAAGTCGTCCATGTATGGAGTCACTCTGATGCCGTCCCGATGGAGGACGGATATCAAGGCCCCCAGAACCCGCTGGAAAACCTGGGGGGCTGGTGTCAGACCAAATAGAAGAGCAGAAAACTGAAAATGACCTCTGGCGCAGGCAAACCTCAGATACTGCCTGCTCTCTAGATGGATTGGGATGTGTAAATACGCATCATGAAGGTCCAGAGAAGCAAGGAACTCCCCCGGAGACATGGCAGCGATCACTGACGATAGTGAGTCTTCACTACAAAGGAATTGAGATCTTTCAGATCCAAAATAGGGCGGCCTCTGCCGTCCTTCTTGGTCACAACAAAAAGGTTTGAATAGAATCCTGAACCTCTGACTGAAAAAGAGGTACTGGCTCCAGGACATCCTTGTCCAGAAGAGCCTGAATAGAGTCTTCGAACAGACGGCTCCTCTCGATGTCCTGAGGAGAAAGATGAAAGCGAAAAGGTGGGAGGGAAAAGAAAGGGATCTTGTATCCCTCTGACACCACCTGTAAAACCCATGGGTCCGCCACCAAATCCTCCCAAACCCGAGGAAGAGGTGGAGACGACCACCCACAGCGGGATGCGGACCCGGGTTCTGTGAGTCATGCCGAAGCAGTCTTGTGCTTGGATGCGGCCTTGGGCTTCCATTGCTGCTTGGGCTTGGAGGAGGGACGCGGAGCTGATGGAACCGCCTGGTTGGTCGTCCGTGTCTCAGTTTGAAAGGAACGAAAGGACCAGTTACGCTTAGCCAGCAACTTTTTCTTAAAGACCAAGGGCAGAAGAGTACTCTTACCCCCTGTGGCCTCGCTAATTAGTTCCTTAAGCTCAGATCCAAACAAGGAAGTACCCTGAAAAGGCAAAGAAAGCAAAACTTTCTTGGAAGCTGTGTCAGCAGACCAAATCTTAAGCCAAAGCGCACGCCTAGCCACCACAGAAGTAGTGGAGGCCCTTGCCATCATGCGGACGGCATCAAAGGCAGCAGCAGAAACATAGTGTTGAGCTTCAGAAATATTAGCAAGGAGACGCAATTTCTCCGAAGTAGGCGCATCCTGACGGACCGCCGTAGTGAGTTGTTCAGTCCAGACCGCAATAGCCCGGTTAACCCATGCCACAGCAAAGGCTGGACGCATAGCAGTGCCAATAGAAGCAAAAATGGACTTGAGGGAAACCTCAAGTTTCTTATCAGTCCAATCCTGCAGCGCAGAAGCATCAGACACAGATAAAGCAGTAGATTTAGACAGTCTAGATATGGGTGCGTCCACCTTAGGGGGATGAACCCATATAGCCATTTCTGTTTCAGAAAAAGGATAAAAGTTTAGCAAACTTTCTAGACACTGAAGAGGACTTGTCTGGATTTTTCCATGCGTCAGAAACCAAACGATCAAGGGTTGGGTTAGGACGAAAATAAGTAAGGGGCTTTGCAAGCACCTGAAAAACATCAGAGGGAACCAAGGGAATGTTGAGTGTGGTCAATATAGCTCTGATCAAGTCCTCAGCAGAAGGTTCAGGATCACATTCAAAAGGGTCCCCAACAGACCTAGTAGACTCTATAACTGTACCATCCTCAACATCTGAATCTTGAAACAATTCTTCCTCAGAAGAATCTGACACATCAGGAGCCCCCTGCGGTTTGGGCAGGGAGGTTCTGATTGTAGAGGTGGTCTGCCATAATTAAAGATCCCCCTGTACCTGGGATGGAAAGAGTTGTAGAGTGGACCTAAGGTCCCTAGTCGCAGCCTTAAACTCTTGTACCCAAACTGGCTCAATAGCATGGCTGGAAGGCCCTGGGTTGCTGTCAGGACCTTCAGAGCATGCTGGGCATAAGTGACCAGAGAATTCTCTAGGCAGCCCTGAGTGACAGGAAGAGCAATGCACAATGGAGGATACTGATACCCCAGCCTCCTTAGTCTTAGGTCTACCCCTAGCTCCAGCGTTGTAGACATACAGTGTCAAAATAACCAACTATACAATAAATCACCCAATTTTAGTGTGAGAGATTAAAATTTCACCCCAGAAACGTTAGACTTATCTGGCAGGCAAAGGGTAAATCCGCGGAGGAGAGAAGGAGAGTCCAGGCCCTGCGTAGGATACTCGCTGAGAAAAGCTCACAAAATGGCTGCCGTGACAGGAGCCAATCAGAAAAGAGGCGAGAAACAAGCGCTCATGGGAAATGTAGTTTTTCCCAAAAAGTACCCCAAGGCAGTGCCCGGAGCCCCCCCCAACACACTTGAACTATAAACCGGATGATAGAGCAAGGGTAGACAATTAAAATGAGCCCACTCTGAAGTCGCTGTGACAAGCGGTTCCAGAGATATGTCCCACACTGTGTAAACCCATATAGAGTAAAGGAGCAATGGCGTATATGCGGGAAAGTGCGCAGGTACCTAAATTTTATAAATGTTAAACCAGAAAGTTAAAACATGAAAAACATACAGTGAACATATGTGCACAATAAGAAAACACTAGCCCAGTAAGGAAAGTGTCATAAAACCCCATTAAACGTGTCAAACCAGCAGACAAAGGGTTAAGTTACCACATAAACTGCTCCAAATACCCAACAGACATACATACATACATATATTCCCAATGAGTGGAGGAGTGCGCAATGAGAACTCCTAAATACAAGCCCAGCGAAGGGGCACTGTGGGACAAGTGGACCTGCAGCACTCAAAGGGTAGCTCACCTCTCCTGCAGATCTTCTGTCTTCAGGTTACCATGTAGTGAGAATTACCTCAGTGGGTCATCCATGGGGAAGCACTTGTAACCAAGATTTTCCCCCTTCAGGGCTTAAGGTCCACCAAAAAGCACCTGGACACTGAGCTAGCCGCTTTGAAAGGGCATTTGTCAGTCATGGTAACCCACCTAATGGTGGTATTCCATATCTGATAGAAAAATAAAAAAGAAACTAAAAACTAACGAGAGATGTTCTCCACCTGTGTGTTCACACCCAGGAACAAATCATTCTGGAGCTCCCAGAGTTACCAGTAACCTGTATTGGATGACAGAGAAAATAGGATTTTAGTCTTACCTGTTAAATCCTTTTCACTTAGTCCATACAGGTTACTGGTACAATGGGAGGCGATCCGCCCCTTTAAGTAGGCAGGAACATTCATCAAAATGTATGCAAGGGGTGGAGCTTCCCCTCCCTCTTAAGCTGCCTTCAGCCAGAACCAGCCAGATTGATTTGAGACACTAAAACTCACCAAAGATAAGAAGGAAAAGGAAGACTCCTGTGAGCATGCCTCGAAGGTCTCCCACTGAATGCCACAGGAGAGCCAAGCATGGTCCCTTGACAGGGTGGGAGACCAGTAACCTGTATGGACTAAGTGAAAAGGATTTAACAGGTAAGACTAAAATCCTATTTTCAGAGAACGTGCTTATTCCGCAGCTTGTAGGCTTCACAAATGGTAGATTTTATCCAAGATGCAATAGTCACCTTGGATGCCGGTCTCCCTGCCCTAGGCCCCTCAGGAATGACGAACAGGGCGTCAGATTTCCTGATAGACTCAGTGTGATGAACATAAAATTTAAGACAACGCACAACATCCAACAAATGGAGATCCCTCTCCTTGTCAGAGGAAGGGTTAGGACAGAAAGAGGGCACCACAATCTCCTGATTGATGTGAAACTCTGAAACAACCTTGGGTAAAAACTCCTTGGAAGTGCGGAGCACAGCCTTATCCTTGTGGAACACCAAGTAAGGAGGTTTACAAGCTTGTAACTCTGCTACCCGGCGAACTGAGACAATAGCCAAGAGAAAGGACATTTTCCAGGTCAAGAGAAGTAAAGGAATAGAAGCCAATGATTCAAACGGGGGTCTCTGGAGAACCCCCAGCACCAAATTGAGGTCCCACTGGGGAGCTGGACTCTTGAAGGCAGGCCGAACATGAGCCACACCTTGGAAGAAAACTTTAACATCAGGAAGAATAGCAATGCGTTCCTGGAAAAATACAGACAGAGCAGAAGTCTGAACTTTGAGAGAACTCAGGCTGAGTCCCTTTTCAACCCCATCCTGCAAAAAGGCCAGGACTGTGGGAAGATGGAAATCAAGTGATAGATCCTTATCAGCACACCATGCAACAAAAGTTGACCATATGCGATGATAGATCTTGGAAGACACAGGCTTGCGAGCTCTAAGCATCGTAGACACCAGAGGAAAACCCTTTCTTCTTCAAAATTGAGGATTCAACCTCCAAGCCGTCAAATGGAGATGCTGAACATCCTCATATCCACAGATATCCTTGAAGAAGTAGATCTGGACGGGCAGGAAGCGGGAAGGGATCCGCCACTGACATGGCTAGCAGTTCCGGATACCAGGACTGACAAGGCCAATTCGGGGTGATTAGGATGACAGGACAACGCTCCATCTTCAGCTTCTGGATGACTCTGATCAACAGTGGGAGAGGAGGGAAGATGTACGCTAGGGAGAACTCCCAAGGGGTTGACAAAGCGTCCACTGCTAGAGCAAGAGGGTCCCTCCACCGAGAGCAAAACACTGGCACCTTCCTGTTGTGTCTGGTAGCCATCAGATCCACTACAGGTACCCCCCACATCTGGGTTAGAAGGTGAAACACCTCTGGATGAAGTGCCCACTCTCCGCTGTTGACTGTATGACGACTGAGAAAGTCTGCCATGACGTTGTCTACGCCTGGAATGTGTACTGCTGAAATAACGGGAACATGAGCTTATGCCCAAGATAAGTTGGCCTTGACCTCTAACCAAGAGTTGAGACTTCTTGTGCCGCCTTGTCTGTTGATGTAGGCCACTGCGGTGGCGTTGTCGGACTCCACTCTGAGTGGACAACCCTCCAGCTGAGATTCCCAGTGTCTCAGGGCAAGAAAGATGGCACGAAGTTCCAGAACATTGATGGAGAGGAGAGATTCTTCCAGTCCCCATTTCCCCTGATCACTGAAATGACCCAACACTGCCCCCCATCCCCGGAGGCTGGCATCCGTCGTGACTGTGGTCCAATAGGGTACCTGAAAGGACCTCCCTTTCAGGAGATGAGACAGGTCCAACCACCATTCCAAGCTCAGCTCGACATGAGGAGGCAGAGAGACTGACAGATGCTGATGATCTGGATGATTCCTGCACGTCTGAATCACAAACCTCTGAAGTTCCCTGGTGTGTGCCATAGCAAATGGCACTGCCTCTATCGTGGAAATGAATTTCCCCACCAGAGAAGTCAACTTCGGCACTGGAACCCTTTCGAGCTCCAGGATCTTGGATACACGGAGAGCAATCTGATGAGCCACTTCCTCCGGTAAAAACACCATGCACTGCTGAGTGTCGAAAAGGAGACCCAAGAAGAGGATCTGTTGAGATGGGACCAAGTCTGACTTGTCCAG
The DNA here is from genome assembly GCA_037306005.1 of Rhinophrynus dorsalis. Classification (NCBI taxonomy): domain Eukaryota; kingdom Metazoa; phylum Chordata; class Amphibia; order Anura; family Rhinophrynidae; genus Rhinophrynus; species Rhinophrynus dorsalis. The sequence goes on from CM074721.1 coordinate 355,937,313, forward strand.
ATTCACAATCTAGCCGTGGCAATTGAGTGTCTGGATGCACCACTGAACCTGCTGGTGAAGGATCTCCGCAGATGAAGCTTTCAGGAGCAGATCGTCCATGTAGGGAGTCACCCTGACACCATCTCGATGAAGCACAGCTATCAAAGCTCCCAATACTCTCTGATAAACCTGAGGAGCTGAAGTCAGTCCAAAGGGAAGAGCTGAAAACTGAAAGTGGCCTTTGTGACGGCAAACCTGAGATACCGTCTGCTCTCTGGATGAATAGGGATGTGAAGATATGCATCTTGAAGGTCCAGGGAGGCAAGGAACTCCCCTGGAGACATTGCGGCTATCACAGAACGCAGAGATTCTTGACGATAGTGGGAACTCACAACAAAGGAATTGAGATCCTTGAGGTCCAAAATATGATGAGCACCTCCGTCCTTTTTGGCCACAACGAACAGGTTGGAATAAAATCCTGAACCTGTGTCCCCTGAGGGGACCAATTCCAGGACCTCTTTGTCCAAAAGATCCTGAATAGCGTCGTTGAACAGACGTCTTTTTGTAGGCTCCTGAGAAGGATGAGTAAAATGGAACCGAAAAGGAGGAAGGGAAGAGAAAGGGATCCTATATCCCTCTGATACCACCTGAATAACCCAAGGGTCCGCACACTGACTCCTCCCAAATCCGGCGAAAGATGTGGAGACGTCCACCTACAGCCGGATGCGGACCTGGGTTCGGTGAGTCATGCCGAAGCAGTCTTGGAGGTCTTGGCCTTGGGGGCAACTTTGGGCTTCCAGGACTGTTTGGGCTTGGAGGAGGAGCGCGTGGAGGATGGACCCGCCTGGGACGTACAGCGTGTCTCGGTTTGGAAGGAACGAAAGGACCGATTGCGTTTGGCAGGAAATTTCTTTTTGAAGACTGATGGTAAAAGAGTACTTTTACCACCAGTAGCCTCATTAATCATCTCCTTAAGTTCAGATCCAAACAGTAAAGTCCCTTGAAAGGGCAAAGAAAGCAAGGCTTTCTTAGAAGCTGTGTCAGCGGACCAAATTTTCAGCCAAAGAGCACGTCTAGCCACCACAGAAGAAGTGGAGGCCCTTGCCATCATGCGCACCGCATCAAAAGCAGCGTCAGAGACATAATTTTGAGCTTCTGATATATTAGCAAGAAGCTGTAGCTGCTCAGATACTGGCGCATCCTGGCCAACCGCCTCAGTAAGCTGTTCAGTCCAGGCCGCAATAGCCCGGTTAACCCACGCCACTGCAAAGGTTGGACGTATGGCAGTGCCAATAGAGGCAAAAATAGATTTAAGACAAGATTCTAACTTTTTGTCCGTCCAATCCTGCAGGGCAGAAGTATCAGATACAGCTAAGGCAGTAGATTTACATAACCTAGAAACTGGAGCATCCACTTTAGGAGGATGAACCCATTTAGCCAGTTCAGCCTCAGGAAAAGGGTAAAGTTTAGCAAACTTTTTGGATACAGAAGAGGATTTATCAGGATTCCTCCACGCATCAGAGACTAAACGAGCAAGAGTAGGATTTTTGAAAAACGTCAGTTGGATCATGAGTAGATTCCTGAGTCAAAGGAAGGTTGAACGTGGTTAGCACAGCTCTGATCAAACCCTCAGCAGAGAGTTCAGGGTCACATTCAAAAGGGTCACCAATAGACCTGGTAGACTCAATAACAGTGCCTTCCTCAGCATCAGAATCCTGTAATAGTTCTTCCTCAGAAGAATCAGACATATCAGGAGCCCCCTGTGGCTTGGGCAGGGAGGTCCTGACTGTGGAGGGGGTCTGCCAAACCTGAAGAGCCCCCTGAACCTAAGAGGGAAAGAGTTGTAGAGTGGATCTGAGATCCCTAGTGGCAGCCTTGAACTCTTTCACCCAAGTTGGCTCAATGGCGTGACTGGAAAGCCCAGGGTTGCCGTCATGGCTTTCTGCACATTTTGGGCATAAATTACCAGAAAATTCTCTAGGCAGCCCAGAGTGACAAGAGGAGCAAAATGCAATGGGGGAAACTGACACCCCAGCCTCCTTAGTCTTGGGTCTAGCCCCTGACTCCAGTGGAGTAGACATGCTCACAGCGTCAGATATACTCCACTGACAAGAATCACCCAATTGAAGTGTGAAAGATTAAAAATTCACCCCAGAAATGTCTAAAATTAAACTTATCTGGCAAGCGAAGGGTTAATCTGCGGAGGAGAGAGAGAAGGCTCGGTCCCTGCATAGTATACTCGCTGAGAATAACTCACAAAATGGCTGCCGCGACGGTAGCCAATCAGAAAACGGGCGCGAAACCAGCGCTCATGGGAAACGTAGTTTTTCTCAGAAGTACCCCAAAACAGTGCCCGAAATCCCCCCAGACCCCCAACACACCGAATCATGCAACCGGATGATAGAGCAAGGGAAGACCAATAAAATGAGCCCACTCTGAAGTCGCTGTGACAAGCGGTTCCAGAGATATGTCCCACACTGTGTAAACCCATAGAGAGTAAAAGAGCAATGGCGTCTATGCGGGAAAAGCGCGCTTAAAGGCGCGGAACATTAACTTTTAATAATTTTACCCTGACAGAAAAAAAGTTACCAAACACAAGCAAAACACATGAAAACCTGATAAAACAATATCCCAATGAGAGAAATAGCAGGGAAAAGGTTAAAACCCCCATAAACTGCTCCAAAACCCAGGGAATACACACAGACATTGCATAAATACAGGCAATATGAAGAAAAACACCCTATGAGTGCTGGAGTGCATAATGAGAACTCCCAAATACAAGCCCAAAGAAGGGACACTGTGGGACAAGTGGACCTTCAGCACTCAAAGGGTGGCTCACCTTTCTGCAGGACTTCTGTCTTCAGGTAACCATGTTAAAAGGGAATTAACCAGAGGAAAATTTCCCAGCAGGGAAGCTACTTGACTCAAGTTGTTCCCTCTTCAGGGCATAAGGTCCACCAGAAAATCCCTGGAAGCTGCACTAGCCACTTTGGAGAGTGCAATTGTCAGCCATGGTCACCCGCCTAATGGTGGTATTCCATATTTGAAGAAAACACTAAAAAAAAACTAAAGTTGATTGAGAGATGTTCTCCACCTGGTGTGCACAGCACGCAGGAACAAATCGTTCTGGCTGAAGGCAGCTTAAGAGGGAGGGGAGGCTCCACCCCCTGCATACATTTTGATGAATGTTCCTGCCTACTTAAAGGGGCAGATCGCCTCCCATTGTACCAGTAACCTGTATTGGACGACAGTGAAAAGGGAATTAGAAGGTCTCTTATACATGTACCACAGCCTGAAGAATGTTCCAGCCAAAGCTAGCCTCACTATCTGAAATTCAACACTGGGAAGATGTTATCAAACCATCAGATAAAGTGGGCAACGCGGGGCTCTGGCCACTATACATGTACATAGCTGAAGCGAAGAGGCAGCTGAATGATAAATTTGTGCTATAAAGCACTTCTGGGCAACCCCACTGAACAATTCTTGGAGGCTTATAATGCGCTGCTTTCTTGTGGACATCATGATGCAAGCATTACAGATTCTGAATTAGCATTTCAGAAGACCCAATTTCCAACACTGTTCTGCCCAAAGTTCACAATAACAGTTCTGTACCACCTGGCAGACCAAGCATATCAGGCAATGGGTCTCTCACAGAAAATGCAGGTTAATTCATTGACTACCTTTTGCAACCACATATAGTGAATCTTAATTCCTATATTAGGGACACTTCTGACTTCCGACTGGAATCATTACCCATCAGTTCAGATACTTTACTGGTCACATGTGACGTTGAATCTTTATATACTTCCATCAATTATCAGTATGGTTTGACAGCAGTTGCGTTTTTTCTCCGAGAAATTTCTCTATGCAGAGAAAGTCTTTTTATTCTTGATTTACTTTCATTTGTCTTACGAAAAACTATTTTGTCTTTCAGGACAAATTCTTTTTACAAATTAGGGGCACAGCTATGGTGAGCGCATGTGCCCCTTCTTATGCAAATCTCTATTTGGGGTGGTGGGTAAAGACAGTGGTGTTTTCTGACCCTTATCTTGAATATACTAAGCCTATTCTCCTCTGGCTTAGATATAATCTAAAATTCTCAAATTCGCTCTGGAGTTTAGTTCAAATCAAATTTAATTTTTTTGGACTTAAAGGGATAGTAATACTTCGTTTTAACTTTATTTTATTTTGTAGGCATTAAAAAAACATGAAGAATGATATAAGTCTTATCTCTCAAACCTTTATGGTTTGAGATGTTCACAAGCAAAGTTTCCCCCTCCCGCCCCTTTTACCTACTGTAAACAATCTCTTCTCAGATGTGGAATGCAGTCCATAGACTGGACAGATAACAGAAGGGGACACTCTTATTCCTATGAAAACAATGAAATCCCTGCCCCCCTTGACAAGCTTTTCAGGTTTTTCCCTTATCTTAATTGAAGATTGTCCCTCTCTGCAGTCTACCTGGGCACCTCTCTTCTGCCCTGGCTGAAAAGTGTTACATCAGTAAAAGGGGCAGGAGGGGGACACTTTGCTTGTGAATATCTCTTAAACCATAAAGGTTTGAGAGATAAGACTTATATCATTCTTCATGTTTTTTTTAATGCCTGCAAAATAAAATAAAGTTAAAACGAAGTATTACTATCCCTTTAACCATTTATAGAGGTCCTGATGATAATATCAAAACTATTTAGCAAAACAACAGCCACCAACAATTTACTGCACAATAGTAGTAATTATCCACATGCAGTAACGTATAACATTCTGGTGGGTGAGTTTTTGCATCTCAGGCGAAATTGCAGTGATATTACCACGTATAAAATTAGATCAGAGGAATTCAAAACCCCTTTTATTGCCAGAGGGTATAGAAAGCCCTGCATCAAGATAGGCCATAAGCAAGCCTTATACAACACTAGGTCTCATCTCCTGTTCACTCCACAAAAAGAGAAGAAGGACCCCAAAAGCATATTGATTTCAACTTTGTCAGGCTCCCTCTTTGGTTGCAATTTTGAATAAACACTGGCATTTACTTACCATTAACAGTGATCTGAGAAAATAGTCGATGACTGTGTTTCCATGTGTTGGAGAAGGGCACCAAATCTTAAGTACAAACTAGTGCACAGCCATTTTTATGTTTCAAAACAAACTACTATTAACGCAGGGCTTAAAATTATAAGTCCTTTGCTACTAGCCAGACCTGAAAAGTTACTCTCCACTGCAAGCCAAAACATACCCACCAGGGCTGAATTTCTACTCGCCAGGGCTAAATTTTCACTGGCTCCCATTTATTTTGGACACTGTATAGGCTGCAATCATATAATCACTACTCGAACTGTCTCTGATAGATTTGGCAAAGTATTTGTCAAAGTTTTTATAATTTGCCAAACTAAGTCAGTGGTTTATCGTCTAGAGTGCCTGTGTGTGGCGTGAAATACATAGGTGAGACACTGAGGAAACTCACAATGAGATTTCGTGAACATGCTAATAACATCACCAGGGCATCCAAGGATATTTTGTATCCTGATGAAGAGATTTCTTCTGTTGCATCACATTTTTTGGAACATCATGATAGCAATTCAAGACTTTTGAAAGCCTGGGGCTTACAAGCAATTAAATTAGGCATCAGAAGGGGTGATGTTAATTTTATCCTGTTACAACAAGAAAACAAATGGATTTTCCTTTTGAATACATTAACCCCTTAAGGATGGCCACACACATACTTTGCAGTCCCTTAAGGACCACAGAGCATTTTTTTTTTTGTTTTTTTGTGCGATCCGATTCCAGACTCACCGAACAGCGTGCAGCTGCGCGGGGAGCCTGGAATTCCATGACAGTCCAGGACCATCATGGGTCCTTAAGGGGTTAAGTCTTCATGGTTTAAATAAGGAACTCTTGTTACAGGTTTATCTATAATTATTTACATTCTATAATGGCAATTCTGTTTTTTATATGTCTTTTGTAAGTTAACGTCTCTATTTATTTGATATGATTTTTAACAGCAATATTTAGGCATTTACTTTTTAACTATATAGTTACCCTTTATTTTTTTAGGGTTTCTATTTTACACTCACAATGGAATACTTTCATATTTTCAATTCTTTGGACAAATTCCCAATTTACATTTTTTACTTTTAGTGCGTGATTTATTTACCAACAAACTTAAACATATATCTTGGTCTATCAAACATAGGTTTACTTTGTCATCTAAATATAGTGTGTTTTCTCTAATTTTAATTTCTTAATATCAGAGACTTTCTTGCAATTAATGGTTACAACATATATTGTTTTCCATACCACTTTTCACAGTTGTGGGATTAATGTATACATTTGATCAAGCATATTTTCTCATGAACATTTTAGGAAATAGTTTTACGTTGTTGTGTTTATTGACACATTTTGTCCGAGTATGATTGGCTGATGTTTGTCAGTCATGATTATTGGGACTTTGTTACACTTTATTGAGGACTAAACACGTTCTCCAGCTGGGTAGGACCAAAGAAACTGAGGACACTTGCAGCAGACCTGCCTTTTGAAGTTTGATTGGCCCTACCCAGCTGGAGGGTTGAGAACACCCACTTTCATGCCACTGGAAGGGTCACAGAGCAGGGTGGGATATACCTTCCTGCTGTAGTCCCTAGGTGAGTAGTCTAATCTACTGGGGTCATCTCCCTCGGCATGCTGGTTAGGCTGGGCACTTGCTCTCCATCTTTTGTGGAGTGCTGATGCAGCCTGAATGCAGTCAGTAAGACATCACTACGTGTGAGCAGGGTAGGAATAGTTTGTGAGTGTCAGTAAATCTTGTTAGTTACTTCCTTTTGGGTGGAAATAACAGCTTAATCAGTAGATACAGTAAAACAATGTCTCCACCGCCTTCACACATAGCAAGAAAAAGTTAACAACTGACAGCAGCGCGAAGAGTCGATGCTGTATGAGCACTGGCCACGAAAGCAACAGAGGGTGTAGAACACATTGCTTCACAATGGCGAGGGAGAGGTATTTCATTAATATTTGTGTGTGGTGGAGGAAGCTTTATGGTGATGGATGGTGAGTGAGAATGTAGGTGGCAATGAAATGTACCCACAACAGCAAACAGAGGTGGGCGCACAATGGACAGAGTGGCTATAGTAGGCATTATACAGGTGAATGGTAATGTAGGAGGCAAGGACAAATATAGACTGCAGCGGACATGGTATCTGTGAATGCAAAGTGAGTGGCAGAGGACAATACAGACAGAACACCTTCAGTATTGGTGAATAGAGTTTGAGGATGAATATAGGCAATGATGTTATGTTCTGTCCTTTTTTCCAGTCTTTCTGGTTGTTCCATGTCTTGTTTTGTATAAGTTTCTTTGGTTTCTCGGATCCTTGCTCCTACTCCTGTTTTTCTACATTGTGCCTTTATCAAGTTCCAGTTTCTTAGTACTGGTGAGCAATTTTCTTTAGTTGTTTCCCAGTACTGTTTGCGTTCCCATTGCCTTTTCCTCCAGTTTGATTCTGTGTACCAACCTTGACTTTGTTCCTCTGACTAAGAGTCAGCTTACTGTCCTCATACCTTGTTTCCAGCATTGATTCTCTGTTTCTGGCCCCAGCTCACCTATTTGAATACCCTTCTTTGTGTAGATTTTGTACGGCCTTGCTCTCCTGTTGCCGGCCCTGCTTGACCAACCATCCGGCTGCGACTAGCCTGCTCCAGTCTACTTGGAGTTGGAGTTCCAGACAACCATCTCTTCCTGTTCCAGTACTGCATCGTTCGACTAGTGGCTCAAGTACTTGTTTTATTATATTTTCCTGTCATCTCTATACCTTAGTAGGTAGTTACTATTATGAAGCGGTTTAGGCTGTTTGTGCACTGATCTTGTGTCTTACAAGTATTGTATACTCTCGCAACAGAGCTGCTTTTATTTTGTACAAATAAAAAGACTTTTAAATGTAAGAACTTGCAGTTGTCTTGGCTGTTTGGAATTCTGCTGGTCTGTGAAGCTCTCTTAACCTGTGTCGTCAAGTCTGTCTGAGCTCGTGGCCAAGGCTGTCAGGAGAAGCTCCAGACTGGCAACGGCGCGGAGCCTTGGCAAGTTTGATTTCAATGTATTAAATATTGGATATGAAATACACATGGCAGAAGGAATTCAGTGTATGTGGCAACCAGTAGTGGAATTATATATTTATGTGAAATGAAAGTTGTGAGCAGTTATTATTCAGAGAGAGTGAACATTTGGAAGATATGAAAGTCCTTGCAGAGGTTTTGACAGGAGAGGCCCACTGCCAAAATCCTGCCCACGGGAAAGTCTGCCACAGGCAGTATGGAGAAGATTTGAGTATCTCTTCTTACTGATGCCCCTGGGTGTGGCTGGTACAGACAGAATGTACGTCAACATGCTCCTTTTATTAATATAGATATAAATATAAACATGCAAAGCTGGAGATTTTCTATGCAATTGCACCATAAGGAACAAATCAATATTTCCATTTAACTCAACGGACGTGTTATGTGGTGTAATTTGTTTTTCCAAGAATTGCTGCACTTTTGTCTTTACAGGAGTATCTTACAATTTTGTTTTGGTTTAAACACTTCCTCTAACCACAGTCTGTGAAAAAGGCAACAACAGCCCCCCAATACAAGCACACACAAAAAACTAATTTTCAATAAAGAAGGTTTTTATTAACAAAAAAAGATTAACAAGCGTTACAAAAAGGTGGAGTATTTCCAGCGATCAAAAAAAACTGGAAAATAGACAGCTGTGAGAGGACAGAAAGTTAGCAGTTAGAAAGTCTCTGCATCATTTAGATAAGGGAAGAGTTAGAGGTGCTGTTACACTGAACACCTTGTCTATATTACTTATAATCTGAGACCTACTGCAATGTTGACCTCAAAAGCAAAAAAACAATAATAAATATAAATAATGTAACAATGTTTTTGGTATATAACTGCACATACAAACACCAGAAATAAATTAACCCCTTTTCCTGACAGTGCAAAGATTAAACCCTTTGAGTGCCAGAGGGGTATGCAACATATTGCGTACCCCCTCTGGGACTCAGAGGGTTAAGAGTACACAAGGAAGAAAAAAAAAATGACAAAGGGAACTAGAGATCGTACAGATTTAAAGGGATAGTAATGTTTCACAAAAACAGCAGCTCCAATTAATATTTGAGCCATAGAGTGTTTATTTCATTTCATTACTGTGAGCGTTGTAGTTCAAGAGTAATTGAATGATAAATTATCCCCCGCCCGCCCCTTTTACCTAGTGTAACACTGCTCACCTCAAATGTGGAAACCAGTCCATAGACCAGACAGCTCACATCAAGGATCACAATTCTTACTGGGAGAACAATGAAAACCCTGACCCCCTTCACAGTTTTTTCAGCTTTTTCCCTTATCTTAAAGGAATAGTAATACTTGCAAATTATTAATCCAAATATTGTAGCTTTGTTAAAAAGAAATGCATTTCCCCCACTGTCATCTTTCAAACCCTTATGGTTTGAGAGATGATAGCACTCAAAGTCCCCCCACACACACCCTTCCCTGGCTGAATGCTGACTGCAGGGATATCCAGTATTACTTGCATCAGGCGGCTCTGCAGCACTGCCGAGATCGCGTTTATAAAAATGAAATCTCTTTCACTAAAACGGTCTTCTAATTGTGCTTGCAAACCAAGCACACGTAGAAGACCGTTTCAATGAAAGAATTCTTTTTTATAAACGCAATCTTGGCTCAGCTGCAGAGCCGCCTGATGCACATAAGACTGTCGTACAACAGCTTCCCCTGCAGTCAGCATTCAGTCAGGGAAGGGGGACGGATTTGGGAACTTTGAGCGCTATCATCTTTCAAACCATAAGGGTTTGAGAGATAACAGTGGGGGCAATACGTTTCTAATAAAACTACAATATCGGGATTAGTAATCTGCAAGTATTACTATCCCTTTAATTGAAGATTGCCCCTCTCTGCAATCTACCTGGGCACCTCCCTGCTGCTCTGGCTGAGCAGTGTTACATCAGTAAAAGGGGTGGGGGGAGGATACTTTATCATTCAATTACTCTTGATCTACAATTGATATAACACTTTCCAAGGCCCAAATACTATGATGATTAATTACAGCTGCTTTTATTATGAAACATTACTATCCCTTTAAAGGGATAGTAATACTTTAATATTACTAATCCCCATAGTGTAGATCTTTAAAAAATAATTCAATTGCCCCCAGGTTCATCTCTCAAACCTTTATGGTTTGGGAGAAAACCGTAAGCAAAGTCCCCCCTCCCTCCCTGAAGTCAGCGTTGTACTGACTGCAGGGGAAGTCTGTCGTACGACTTTGTTGCACTAACTTGATCGCAGCTCTGCTGCAGAGCCGCCTGATGAAAAATAAAACCGGATATCCACGCAGTCAGTACAACGCTGACTTAAGGGGATGGAGGGGGAACTTTGCTTATGGTTTTCTCTCAAAACCTGGGGGCAATTGAATTCTTTTTTAAAGAGCTACACTATGGGGATTAGTAATATTAAAGTATTACTATCCCTTTAAAGGGAAACTATGTTAGATAAAGTAATATAAGATCAGTTTTTACCACTAACAATTACCAAGTTCTTTAATTACGTGTATAACCATTTTTAGCTGTCGCTCTTCTCTGCGACCATCTAGAAAAATAATCACACAACAGACGTAAAAAAAGTCCAGGTCTCTGGTGAATCTTTTCAACAACTTCTACTGAAATAAAGTATGGTTATGTCAAAGAAAAACGGTAAAAGTCGAGATGTAAAGAGCATGCAGCCACAAACACCCCCTCCTCCCAGTATTTATCTAGTTGCTCTCCAAGTCTCACAGACTCCTGCAGGATAGTGACTGTCTACTTCCTATTCTGATTGGCAACTTGGATACAGTATTTGTATGTTCCAAAGAAAATTTCAAAGTTTGTCCCTGGTCAAACCCCATATCCCAGTCTCTGATCAGATCAGGAAGCACACTGCAGCATCAACCAATCCTGCTGGTATTGGTGCAGGATTGAGTCAGAAACTGATAAGCATTTTCGACAGCATGCAAAAGTGGGTCATCATTTCCACTGTAGTTTTCACTGAAAAATGATCAGTGGCAAATGGTTACTATATCGCCATTTTTTAAAATCAATTAGCAAATGTTCTCTCTTTTGGTGAATTTATAACAGTGGCCTGACCAAAATGTTTAATTCTTTGGATTCGAGAGAGATCTTTCAAATGCACATACTGCTCTAGCATCCATGGATTCAACATTACATTATTATTTTTTTCACAATAGTTTCCCTTTAATAACAATAAAACAAAGTTTGGTCCATATGATATGCTCCCATCTTCCACACAAAATTAAGAGACAAAGTATGTGCAAAGGGGATAGCGGTAAGAAGAGGAATGCAGCTGGCTGAAAGAGTCCTATTTTAAGAAGCAGAACATAGTACTCTGCACATTTGGACTGTAGATGTAAAAGAGTACAAGTGTTACAGATAACTTTTCAGATACACACTGAGAAAAGGAAACATTATTTCAGCATCACATCATCTTAAATTATTTAATTTGAAATACTGCATTTGGTTACCACTGAAGGGATTAGACTCCCAGATGCTAGATGCAGTGTGTTGGAGTCATCTCTAGGTACCAAGGAGTTGAAAGAGACAGTAATCTTCCATAAAAGGAGAGAAGGGGGACTTTAGAGTAGGAGATCTCTCAAACCATAGAGGTTTGAGAGATAGGATTTGTATCATATCTTATTTTTTTTAACCTCTACAAAACTCAGTATTTTTTATGGGACATTACTGTCCCTTTAAGTGAAAGCATACCCAAAATAAGGTTCAACTAGTTTTTCTTACTGCTATTCGTTTACAGGGAACTGCAGCATGCTTCTTTGAGGACTTTTTTTTAAATTAACACACAATAACTATATACTATATCAAACACTTGTTTTGTTGATCAAATGTGTCTATGCTACTGGTTCCCAACCATATCCTCAGCAACCCCTAACATTACAGTTAATCAGATACTCGACTGTTTAACTCACATACCTATTCTTAAACCTAGCCTGTTAAAGAGATAGTAATAGATCATTTGCAATACAATGCAGTTTGTTCAACATAAGGAATAGTACTGCCGGCTGATACTCTTATTCTCTATAACTGGTTGCTGAAGTTGATCCCTCCAGCCCCTTTCCAATTCTGATGCCACCTCCCCACAGATCTGTCCAGTTGCTTGACCAGACATCACAACGAGGGACAATCTTCTCCCAGTCAGTCTAAGGAAAAGCCTGCCCTCCTTGGCACAGGAGGGCAGGTTTTTCCTAATACTAACTGAATTCTCCCTCATTGTGATCCGCTGTTGGATCTCAGAGTAAAATGCTGACATTGGGGAAAAGGGGAGGAAGGGATCAATTTCACCATAAAACTACATTGTAACTGTATATCTGTGGATAATAACAGCATCAGCCGGCAGTACTATTCCTTGTGTTGAACAAACTGAGCTGTGTTGCAAACGTTCTATTACTATCCCTTTAGGGTTTATGAAGAACAGAGATAGAAACCACGGTGTGTTTTCCCTCATTTTAGTGATTCTGTTGCCATTTCCTCTGTGCATATATCCTAAAATAATGCAGACATGCACAAAAAAAATAAATTAATAAAAATAAAAAAATAGAGGCAAGAGGCCTCATTTACTTGGTGGGTATAATTTGCTAACAAAATAAATTAAAGACATTTAATAACCAATTTGGAACCAGTTGTGAAGTGTACTGCTTTACAAAACGGACCAGGTTACTTTGAAATTAATATAAATAACCTAGAAGGTTTAAAGTAGGAGTGTGCCTGAGCACGAGTGGGGTAATAACCAGCTCAGGCACTCATGTTAATTTAAGGAGAACAAACGCCTCAAATAACAACTCGCGTAACTTCTTAGGGCCAGAAAATCATTAAGGTCTATATAACTTTTGCCCAGTCTGTTCGAGACATTACATCTTCTGTCAGTCCTGGTTGTTGTATCCATGGACACGAACATGATAGTTGCTAGAGGACCACAGGACCTTGTACTCTTCTCACTGCATATGGTAACCCTCACTCTTTAAAGGACCTACAGTCCTTAAGTGGCTAAGTATGTCCATGAATTCTGCCTGCTTCAGTTTGAAAAACCTGCCAGCAATGGTCATGTCCATCTCCATGGACATGACATCCATGACTGACTGAAGAAGTTCTCTCGAACAAATGTACAATACAGAATTTATTGGGCCCACTAGAATTTTCAGCCCATAGGAAAGTAAGTGGGGAATTTTAAAGGAGAACCTCTAAATCTCCCCAGTCGATTCTTGTTTAAATGTTGTTTGTACCTGAGCATTCAGTGTCTGCACCAATCACCTTGGAACAAGGTGGTCTCTAGAGATAGCCATAAGAAGAGAATGTAAAATCCTTCCATGATAGTATGTGATAATCATAAATATGTAAACGTGTGCCCATACACTGATAACTTAAAGGAACACTAAAGCTGTATTATGAGGAGTGTACTGTATGACTTTTTTTTGCAGAGTAAAACAAGGGTATTCATGTGCTTGGAAATGCTTTCCAAAGTTATTACAGCTCAGTTACAACAATTTGGAGCTGGTACCTTCACTTTATATGAAGAGAAGTAACCTAAGGCTTTGCAATGCATTGGATATCCCTCTGGCACTGAAAGGGTTAAAGACCAGAGAGGATATGCAACACACATTGCATAGCAATGAGCTGCATATCTGAACTCAACTTTAAAGAGTTAAGATACAGTAAATTGCAGGTTATGGGGAAGCAATTATCCTTGCTTGTCACGCTTTCCATACTCGGTGTTGCGAGTAATGAGCTCCATCAAATCTGCACATGCAGTATCTTATCAACTCCTTAGATGCATTGCTTCTCAATGTGTTGTACTAGGCTGTAGTATTTTCCACATGTTGAGAGAGCTACGCATGATATGATAGCTGTATTTTAGCTTTATTTCCTTTAAATCCTTCCCTGCTCAGGATCTTTTAATAAAAAGTATTACAATGATTGTTCTTCCCGCCTGAAACACCCTGCATTTGTAACTTTGATCAAATTCTATAACAAAAGAAACCAGTCTGATCACGCAGTTTGTATGTCCAACTAAACCTTGGGAACAATTTTAGACTGCAAAATAGGTAACAAAACAAATCCCCAAATTTCCACTGATTTACATGGATCTTTTAACCTGTTAGTAATGCACTGGAGACCTCTAGCATTCAACAGGTGGGAATTTTGGTAATATTTGCCACAATGGTGCAGCTGGCTTGCTTCAGAATGTATTTTATTTTTCACAGTACATTAGCCTTAGTTAGAATTAATTTTAACAGTTTTAACCACTTGAAGTCTTGAAATGTCTCCAAAGCATTATAAAGCAATGTGTTGGAGATCTCTCTAGCATTCAAGGTGTTGAGATCACCTCAGATAAAGCCCCCCCAACAATTAGGCATCTAGCAATAAGCTTAGCAGCTCTTTAGAGGGATCTGTGCAGTGAGTCCCTTCTGGTACCTAAAGGTACCATGCAACGCCTCCTAGAGGAGACCGGGACTGACAACACAGGGGTGCAGACGTCTGTAAGGAAAGATGTCTGCCCTGTTGCCTGGCCGTCCATCTTGGCAGAAAGAGGATTTCTCACTAATGCGCCAATTATGCTGGCTAATTCTACTATTGTTAAGCATATTGCTACATGAATAATTGTTGGGGGGGGGGGGGTTATATGGGGTGATAATTCCCCTTTAAATCAACCAAGATTTGTGTTTTTTTTTTTTTGTTTTTTTTTTTTAATTTGTCCCCTATAGTGCAGTCAGATTGCTCCAGTTCTACTTAGTACATAAGCCAGTGTGTTCATCTCATGTGCATTTGCAGGGAAGAGACATCGCAGTAGCTCTGTTTGGTAAGGGGTTAATCAGTTACACCACACTGGAGGAAGGAAGTGTTGCTTCATGTATTAAGTAAAGCAGTACACAGATAAGAACAGTCTGTTTTTAAGAGAGCATAATTTTTTTTTGGGAAAACACCCCTTGTTATAATCTAATGGAATGTATAAAGAGAAAAGAGCAGGTTGGACATGGAGTGATAACCATTTTGTTGCTAGAAAACCAGAGCAACATGTAGTTGAGATTCCCTGCACTATTGTAAAAAGCAGCTGGTACTTTGATCACAGATTCACAAAGTGTAACTAGTATACTGACCCTTATCAAAACCAAACCACAACCATTATGGGCTTTATGCACAAAGAATTCTGGAGCAAACCAGCTGCACCACAGGAAACAAGTACGCATACCCACTAATTTAAATGGGATTTTTAACCTCTTGTATGCTTTATGGCACCAAGCATTGCTTTGCAGTCCAGCATTCAAGAGGTTAAATGCCACATTTAAGATCAATGGAGATTTGACTTTGTCCTGTGGTGTATCAGTTTTGTCCTGGCTATTTCGTTATACATACGGCCCAAAGTCTTTAAAATACAGGCTCAGTATAAGCAAGTCTCCCAGATCCCAGTAGTTCCCTACTCTGTGCTAGTTTTGTGGCATTGTTATTAAGACTGCAGTGAACAACAGGGTTCTGTGTAGGTCTCTCTTTCCCCAATGCACAAATCTGCCTTCTAAATTATATTAGATGAGAGGCAGATGGGTTGTTTTTTTTGTTAGAAACCAGGAGGAGAAGAGAAAAAAGCAACCAAACCAAAAGAGTAGTTTGAAAGGAGACATCTTTGCACCATCAATTGGTGCACAAATATAAACCCCTTTGTGGCCAAAGGGAACTGTAACATATTACTCTGCAATGCAGAACAAGATTCTGGTTGTGTAGAGGCTAAGGATGCACACGCCTCACAAAAAGGGCAGTATACAGCTTTAATCCCTTGAAGACTAGAGGGCTGTACAACACATTGCTTTGCAATGCATTAGACACTGATCCAGTCCTCAAGGGATTAAACTGTACTTCAGCTCTTCTCCGGAGGGAATAGGCTCATGGCAATGGCGATGTCGGTGATGCCTCACTGAGATTTTGCTTCTGAAAACAAGAGCCCCTCTGCAGATATTGCATCCCCCAAACCCACTGTCCTTGTTGGCTTCTTGCAGATCAGCACCGGTGTGAAATGAAAGGTCACTCCTCCCCTACGCCATACTGCCACAGGCTCTTTTGCACTCACCTTGGCAATAACATTTGCTTCCATTCGAGAGGTGGAAAATTCCAGAGGACTCTTCAATGTCACTTGTTTTGGGTCTATAGTTTCACTGGCACATGCCTGAGCACCAGCAACTCTAGCCCCAGCAGCTACTGCAGATACCTGATTATCCCAGAAGCCATCAATGGTGGCCAAAATGTGGTAGGCCAAGGTATGAAAGTGAACACGTGTCAAGGTGGGTGCTTCATGCTCAGAACCCTTTAGGATCCAGAAGAGGATGTCACTGACTATACCGATATCTGGTATTCCTGACCAAGCTGCGAGTGAGGAGTGAGGACCAGAGGCTGACTGGCTAAGGAAAAGGAGCTCCTGCTCATTAAGTCCAAGAGAACTGATGAAAGGGAAGACCTGCTGACCAAGAGAGACAGAAAGGTGTATAGAAAACCAGTGACCAAGAAACTTATTTACAAATATAAAGCACACATTTGTATTTACGAAAACACAATATATTATATAAAATAAGAATCTTGCAGACTTCATCAGTGCAAAGCAGTAGCAAATCAACTGACAGTGCAGTTTAAAATAAAAGTGTCTGTAAAGGGGTATTTCAACTGAAACCTCAAAATTAAAGTGCAATTATACCCACTGAATATATAACGTCACCTCTTCAGGACTACAATAATAAGGCCATTGGCTGGCTAGGGATGATGGAAACAGCTGGAAGGCCTCACATCATCCACCACTGTTGTCCCTGCCACTCCCCCTTACTCACAGCATCCTTTTTATATTCCTCAAAGGTGGTCCCAATTTTGTCCACTCACTATTTTAGTGAAGGTAAAATGATACAAGCGCCAAGTTTATTTTCAGGACTCTGGAAGCCACCAATATAGTTCCCTGGACAGGCAGTCCCTTTTAACTGTTAACATGTCATAAAAACTGGTTATGTCGTTTAAAATTACCAAGTTGCTTAAAATATTTATAATATATAATATATATCTCCCACCCTTTACCCTTTTGGGGACTATGGATTCTCCCCAAAACTGAGAGGAAGAAGGGCCCTGATGAGTACTGATTTTTTTTTTTTTTTTTTTTTTTTTTTTTTTTTTTTTTTTTTTTTGCGTTACTAAAATGGAATAATTAGGCAATATTAACGTGTAAAGATTTAAAAGCAAAAACAACACAATTATGGCCAAAATGTAATTGGTGCACATGCTCAAGAGACAGCTTATTACTATAGGTAGGGATATTTAGTGACAATTCATGGAGTTGCACTCTGGAGGTGCTTAATGACTCATTTGATCCCTGTGGTACAATAGTTAGCTTTCTCCAGAATTGCACCGCTTTAATAAAAAACACAATGCAAATTTAATTGGCAATAACTTCCGTTAAAGCCACTATCAAGTTCTCATTGAAAAGCAGGGAAATATGGGGATGTGTGGCTAACTCTCCTCTGAGCCAGACACCAGGAGCGAGCCCTTCACCATGAGGATCCTAAAAGCAGCTACAAATTGTCTATTCTCAATATTTCATTCAGAGACAAGAGTTCTTCCCGGACCAATCTCCGGACAAGCTACTGCTCAATAGAGCACTGTGTACCTAAACCTTGCAGATGGGGGAAATTAGCCTCATAGGCAAGGCTACACTGCACTTCTTCACCACCAAGGAATTTCTACTGACAACCCTCTGCAACCTGCAAACATTTCCTTTAGTAGAAATATATTGCTATATTTCTGGGTTTATCTGCATTCACTGAGCAAGAGGATGCACCTTTTCTGCCTTATCCAGATTATTATGAAATGGAGATTCCCTACTATTAAGAATTCCCAGCTAAACACCTTATCCACAAAAATAGCATCCTCAAGTCTGCCCTCACACCTGCTGCTGGCCACAAGATGCTCAGAGAATAGGGTCTATCCCAGCCACCCTTGCCAGATTACACAACCTCATTTATCTGTACAAACCTAAATAGATCTGGACAAGGATTTGGGAAGAAACAGACAACCAAAGAATTACCTTTGATGTCTCTCTCACTAGATAATCTTTGTTATGTTCTAATAACCAAGTGGGCACCTCCTGTGGACCTGGATTATTTTACGGATTGTCACTGTGGCTGCCTAATTACAGGAGTTTCCCTCTGTATCAGTTTTTTTTTTTTTTTTTTTAATTATTGGCGTTTTATTTCTATGCAACTGTTATGGTGACTTAATTTTATCACTATACTCCATCTCTTTAATGAATGATGTCATCTACTATTTCATTACTCCTTCCCCCTTTTTTAACTCCCTAAAACTCACCATTGCTGAGACTGCTCTGTGCCTAACTGCACCAAGGTCATTTTGTTTGCTATATAGTGAAACTGATGGTTGTGGTACTACTACCACATAACTGTGCACCATTTATTATCTCCTGCCCTCCTTTGAACTTATCGCTATGTTGCCCAAAGAGGCCATACAAACATTTTAAACCCTAACGTGATAGTAGATCCCTCAACCATTATTACAACTAGCCCTGCTTTTCTTTATGCCATTTCCCTGCTAAAACTCACAGGCCCATATTTCTACTCTAAATACGCCTTTTTTCAGAACCAGACGTTGTTTTCAATCAAACTACTGAAATTGGGGAAATCTCCAAGTCACGATAGGTACGTCAACTTCTATTACAAGAAATCCTCACATATCTTCACTGACTACCACACTCGATTAATTAACTATATTTCCATCTCCGCAGTCTTACCTGCTGAATTCTTACAAGCTGCAATCCCTAAACCTGGCAAAGAGCCTATTTCTTGGCCAAATTTCCAACCCATTATCCTTGCTTATAGTGGAACTTTCACTTGAATAACACAGCACCACAAATGATAACTACATTTGTGATATGCACAGTTTTATTTTCATGTATAATTCTGCGTTAACAATAAATATAACCTTTTAAGCAGACTCACCATTGGCGAGTTGAATGCCTTTGTCCCGAATTTACTCTAGTGAAAATTCAGCATATCTTAAAGCGGAACTTTCACCAGCATGACAAAGCGGAGCAAATGATAATTACATTAGCGGTATGCACACAGTTTTATTTTCAAGTATAATTGCTGCCTTAATGAAAAATAGAACCTTTTATAGCAAGCAGCGGGGAACAGTGCAGACCTTGCACAGCCAGCATCTCTGTGTCTGCGTTGTCTGTCCCCTTCAACTCCACCATTGGCAAGTTGAATGCCTTTGTGCCAAAAGGCACCGGAAGGGGCAAAGAGCGCATACAGCAACATCCCAGCCGGTGCCTGCCTGCAAAAAAGGTTATATTCTTCAATAACGCAGCAATCACACGTGAAAGTAAAACTAAGTGTTTGCATAACTCTAATGTAATTATCATTTGCTGCGCTATGTCATGCTGGAGAAAGTTCCATTTTAAAGCTACACAACAAGATAATTGCTGAATGCTTAAAGGGATAGTAATACTTCGTTTTTTTCTTTATTTTATTTTGTAGGCATTAAAAAACATGAAGAACAATATAAGTCTTATCTCTCAAACCTTTATGGTTTGAGAGATACTCACAAGCAAAGTTTCCCCTCCCGTCCCTTTTACCTAGTGTAAGCCATCTCTTCTCAGAGGTGGAATCTAGTTGTAAGACCAGACAGAACAATGAAAGCCCTGCCCCCCTTGACAATTTTTTCCCTTATCTTAATTGAAGATTGTCCCTCTCTACAGTCTACCTGGGCACCTCCCTTCTGATCTGGCTGAAAAGTGTTACATCAGTAAAAGGGGCGGGAGGGGGATACTTTATTATTGAATTGCTCTTGAACTACAACTCTGACAGAATTGAAATAACACTCTCCAAAGTCCAAATACTATGATGATTAATTACAGCTGCTTTTATTAGGAAACATTACTATCCATTTAAACCCTCCTCTATCAGGTCTGATATCCCTTGACCAAGTGGGGTTTTCTATTGGTATGCCAGACTCATTATAATACTAGGAAAATCTTACACTCTAAACACCGAATTCCATTGATTGTTGTAGAACTGGATGCAGATAAAGCCTTAGACAGGGTACACTGGGATTCCTGGGACAGACCTTACAGAAGTCTGATATATTGCACTGGTTTCTTGATGCAGTGCTGAAACTGTAAATTAATCTCTCAGCTTCTAACCTTGAGGAAATTTCTTTTCCTCTAGCTTCACCATCATGGATGGCACAAGGCAGGGGTGACTACTTTCACCTCTTATCTTTGCTCTAGTGAATGAGCAGCTCACAGAGATGATTATGTTACCTCCTGATATTACAGGAGTCATTTTAGTGTTATAAGCTGGTTTATTTGCTGCTGAGGTTATCTGAACAAATCCAGTTTAGTAGTCTCCCTATACAAATCTCCAAAAATTCCTCTCTCAGATCAGTAGGGTCTTCCTTATGCAAAATCAGTAAAACAGAAGTGCTCAACATACCATTTCCTCAAACTGCAAATGTTTTACAATATTATTTTCTTTAAAGCAGAACTACCACACTAGGTAAAGTTGCCCTGCAATACTTAGGCAGGTGGAGATTAACTTAATAATAGTTATTTTACCTCTCAAAAGTAGCCGATTGTAAAGTAATCCTTAAAGCGGAACTACCACCTCCGCTAAAGTCACCCTGAAATACTTATGTAGGTGGCAACTAGCTTACTAATCATTATTTTACCTTTAAAAAGTGCCCACGAATAAAGTTCTACTTCAGCTTCCGCGACCAGAAGCCAGGCATCACCACGGACATCTTGAATGCACACCTGCGCAGTCAGTCCTCTTCAGAGGCATAGCACTGGCCCAGACGGCTCCGGAAGAGACTGACAGTGCAGGTGCACGGGCTGCAGTAATCTGGTCGTCAGTCTTGGAAACTTAAGCATAACTTTATTCGTGGGCACTTTTTAAAGGTAAAATAATGATTAGTAAGTAGGTTGCCACCTGCATAAGTATTGCAGGGCGGATTTAGTGGAGGTGGTAGTTCCACTTTAATCTTCGAGTCTGACGGCCAGGTTAGTGCAGTCTATGCACCTGCGTCATCAGTCCCTTCCGGTACCTTTCGGGCCAGTACAATGCTTTTTAACGGAGACTGGGACTGACAGCGCAGGCACACAGACAAGATGTCTGCGCTCATGCCTGGCTTCCAGTCTCGGTAGATTAAGGATTATTTACAATCGGCTACTTTTGAGAGGTAATATAATCGTTATTAAGCTAGTCGCCACCTGCCTATGTATTGGGCAACTTTACCTAGAGTGGTAGTTCCGCTTTAAAACTGGAAAAAATGCACATATGAAGTATTTAGGAGTGAATACCCCTAATAATCCCACCCACATTATCTCCTTAAATTATGATCCCTTATTTAGAGCAACCTCACTTGCATTTACTCAATGAAGCTCTTGCGGGTTGTTCTGGTTAGGAAGTATTGCAGCTGTTAAAATGACAGTTTTTCCCAGTCTTCTCCCTGTTTTCTGTACATTCCCTGTCATCCTCCCTTCTGTCTCCTTCCATAAACTCCAAAAAGTTAATCACAACTATATCACCTATCATGGTGGAATTAAAAACAACAAAAACAAACAAGCAAACACTCTCATTTGTTATACTGCAGAAGCCTCACAGGACAGGTGGTCTGGCTGTACTCCGTATACAGTTAAATGGACACTAATGTCCCTATAAAATTTTTTTTAGAGTTTTGTAGAGTTTAAAACATTAATCAAATCGATCCAAACCCTATCTCTCAAACTGCTATGGTTTGAGAAATATAGGGATTCAAAGTGCTCCCCTCCCTCCCCTTCTCCTGATGTCAGCTGTAAAGCTGACAGCAGGAGAACAGAGTCATACAACTCAAGGAGGCTCTGAAGCAGAGCACGAATCGCATTACTTAAAAATAATTCATTTATTGGCAAGGTCTAAAAAGTGTGCCTGGTTTGCAAGCACACTTTGTAGATCTTTCCAATGAAGTAATTCTTTTTAAGTACCACTGCCTGCTAGTCCCCGGGCCAGCATCTCCTGCTGTCAGCTAGACGCTGACATCAGTAGAAGGGGAGGGAGGGGGGGGACTTTGAATCCCTATATCTCTCAAACCATAGCGTTTGAGAGTTAGGGTGTGGATCGATTTGATTAATATTTTAAGCTCTACATAATCGTAAAAAAAAATTTTGGGGACATTACTGTCCCTTTAAAGCACCATGCAGCTCTTCTGGACCAAATGCAAATGTGGCAGTTTCCACCCTCTAGCAAAACAGTGCAAACCAGTTTGTACCTAAAATTTTACCACTATGGGACAGGCTGTCCAAGCAACACTCAGTAAAGCAATTCTCTTCACCACTTCTCCCAAAATAATTCAGTCCCATATGCCTCTTCATTCTCTGTCTCCTTGGAGAGAGGACATAACTCAGCTGCAGCACTTATATTATTAATGTTCCTAGACATTTTCAGGAAATGCAAGACAAATCTCTCTCCCTACTTCTGATGGGAAGCCTGTAAACATTTGTACCTATTATCTGAAATCTTTCCAATTTCTGCGAGGTCAACTACCTCACTGCACGTCCCTGGAATCTAGCTGCCAACCACATTGTCTCATTATTTCCACCATCCCAATAAACCCTATGGATTCCAAAACACACATATGAACAAGGAGAAATGGATGGAGGCCCTAGAACCTTCAAGGAAACCAAAATATTAATTACATCTGCTCTACTTTAGTACTACACCTGTCTAAGTTGTTTTCATGGTCCAGTAGAATCTGCTAGCAGTGCTCTTTCAGTACCCTAATGCACATATGGTGGGACTGCCACTCATACAGCCCATGTAGCGCCACTGCTTTTCTAATATCAAACACCATCATCAACTTTTCTACTGATCCAGTGCCTGAGATGGCTCTTTTGAAACCTGGACGTCCTCGGTCTCTTCAGCTACCCAAAAGCTCATTACCCATGTTCTAATAATTTCGAGTATATGCATTGCTAAACAATGTAAAGTATATGTCATAATGGAGCTCAAAGATAAAGAAAAATAAGATACACCTGTTTATCAACACTTGGTACAAAGCTATGCTGCACAATATTTAAAGGCAAAACATGATCATTTATATTTAATATAAATTTATTTTAAAGTACCTGCCAGAACTTGGTTCAACATTGCTTACACTCTCCCATGAACATTTTCCATTCATAACCTATGTCCTTCACATCCTTGCTAATAAACATACCTTATATTAATTGCTTACCTGGTAGATGATGCCTCTCATCAGGTTCCCATCTGTCATACTAGCTAACTCTAGGTGAATGAGGATATCTGAAGGAACCTCAGAAAGAGTGGCTGCAGCCTGATAGGGAGAAAATTAGATAATCTGTTGTAAAGAGGGAAAAGTGGAATTGTTTTGTCAAGTGCTTTTCTCAGGAAAGGGACAACTGCTTGCATGGGAATATTGTGAAATCAAAAAAAGGATGCAATGCACGTGTCTTCTCCCTGGCTCCTCTGATTTCAGTCTCCCTTTGTAGTCTTCTGTATAACTTGAACCTTCTACCTTCATTCTAACACTCTTTGAGCTACTATTTGTCCTCCAATATTATGCGCCGCCAGCCCTCTTCTCTTTCCTTGTTTTGCCACCAACCCTCCCCTCTTTCCCCATCAGCCTTTGCCCCTTTTCCTCTTTAGCCTCCAGCCTTTTCCCACATTAGCTCTTTGGCAGACCTTGCCATTCACGTTAGCAATCAGTATTGCGTCCTAACATATAAGCCCTTCTCGAATTTTTTTTCGCTTCACTAGTCAAACCATACTTGTACCCATCTCTTTGATTTGAGCCATGGAGAGTGTTATTACAATACTGTCAGAGTTATAATTCAAGAGTAACTGAATGATAAAGTATCCCCCTCCTGCCCTTTTTACCTAGTGTAAGCCCCCTCCCCTCAGATGTGGAATCTGGTCTCTTGATCAGACAGATCACAGAAAGACAATCTTCTTACTGTGAGAACAATGAAAACCCTGCCCCCCCCTTGTCAGGGTTTTCAGGGTTTTTCCCTTATGCTCACTGAAGATTGTCCCTCTCTGCGATCCATCCGGACAATCTTGCTGCTCTGAGGAGAGCAGTATTACATCAGTAAAAGGGGCAGGAGGGGATGCTTTATTATTCAACTAGTGTACAAGCCCATGTACACGGGCCAAGGTCCAGGTGAGGTTAACCCTTTGAGTGTCAGAGGGGTACGCAATGGATTGCTTTGCAATGCGTTGCACACCCCTCTGGTACTCAAAGGGTTAAGAGGCCGGTCCTGCTCTGCGTCCTGCCGCCGACGTGGTCATGCACTGTAGAGACTGGCTGAAAGCAAAGAATGCTCCCAGCATTCTGTGCTCCCAGCATTCCGTGCTTTCAGGGAGACTCTACTGCGCATGCCGGCTTCTGATAAACATCCTAGCAAATTATTATATAGGATTACTCTTGAACTACAACTCTGATAGTATTGAAATAAAACTCTCCATGGCCCAAATACTATGAAGATTAATTGGAGCTGCTTTTATTGTGAAACAATACTATCTTTTTAATTCTGTGCTCAAATTGAAATCCCTGATGCTTCCCTCCCTTTAACTTGGCTTCTGCCAATTAACCAGATTATCGTATTTGATATATACAATCAACATTGCGAACCTTAATTCCACTACTAGAGGCAGTATGCAAAAACAAAAGAGCAATTGTGGAGCCAACCAACTGCACCATAGGGTAAAAATCCACTGATTTCAATGGAAAATGAGAGGACTCCAATGCATTACTTCATAATAAACTGCAGACCTCTCTAGAATTCAAGGTGTTATAAGCCCCATTTCGCTTTCCTACTATGGGGAACACAGGAATAATGGGGTGAAGTCCCCTTCTCAGGAGGGAAGGGTCCTTGTAAAAAAGCTCTCTGAGGCAGAGACTCCCAGCCTGCACTACTGCACCCTGCTCAGACATGCTCGGTTTGAAAAAAAATTGCTCTTGAATGGATGGAAGCAGGGCAAAATCTCTTAGCCATATTTTCTTTTCTTATTTTTTTTTCTCCGCTAGGCTGTGGTGTTGTATAATACCCCAATAGGTGGGATATTATTACTGGCTTCCTTATTAGAGAGTTAATCAGTTGCAGAATTTTCAGGACCGGTTCTGTGAAGGATTGTACTATTTTGAGTTCACATGTCTTAAGTATGTTTCCACTTCTATCAGACAAATGCCCTTTGTGCACACTAAAGCTGGTTTGGTACAAGCAGTGCTATTCCTTATATTGCATCCATATACTTGCTGCAGCAATTATAGGTCTGTTAACCCTTGCTGGGTGAGCTTATTTTTTTGCGGCTATGGGGGAAGGGGGAAGACTCCTGTGGGGCATATTTCCTATCTGGCAGAGACTTGCTTTTATCAATGTGAGGATTATACTTTACTGTATTATGCTTAATATAAGAACCATTTTCAGGACATGGTGCCTTGAAGAACAGTATATGCCGCAAACATTTTTGGTCTAAGAATATGAGCGTTATTGTAGGATGACTTCTTCCTCAGCAGCTATTTCGGAGGTAGATATTTACTAATGGGTCTCAAGAACTGTTCGGTATCTATACAGTCCCCGATAACAAGGTACTGCAGCAAATGAGAACCATTGCTCCATTTTGTTTATGGTAAACTACGTCTCCCAGCAGCCCATTCTTCCTAGGCATTAGTGTAAAGAAAGAGGTGGTGCCTACCTTCCTTTTGGGACGCTGCTGGCTATGTTTAGACTACCTACTCCCACCAGCTTACCACATTAACCCTTTGCAGTCAGATACATCTAAGTACTTGCTCTGCTTTTTTTTTTTTTTCTCTATATTATCTTTCAGGGTTCCCTGGTTACGTTAGGGTCCAAGGGAGGCATGGGCAAATCAAAGGTTAACAATGATTCAGAGACCCCTATAACTCATTGCTCCTCCTGCCAGGTGGGGCTTCCTAGGTAATTTTCTAGTACTCTATGTCTCTCTTGTGTTGGGCCCCTACACATCTTCAGCTGCCGATTTGGTTAATTCCAAGAGCGTGCGCTTAAAGCGCCTTGAGTCCCACTGGGAGAAAGGCGTTATATAAATACTAGTTATTATTATTATTATTATTATTATATTACACATTCGGCAGGGCCCTTGCCTGTTGAACAGGACCCTGCATTTACCAATGTCCCAATTTTATTAGTTCGTTAAATCCCCTCATCTATTAAAAGGGGTTTTGGATTCTTGGTACATGGGACACCCTGCACCGCCCAAAATGTTGTAGTGGTGGTGGTGGGGGACTCCTCCATTATTGGGTATTTCGCTACTAAGGGGAAACAGGTGCAGATGAATCAGAATTATCCTTCTTGATTGGATTCTTATAAGGAAGACCCCTCTCTCTCTGCTGAGGGTCTTATTTTGGTGGTCCAAGAGAAGCTTGAGTATCAGATGCTAAAGATTCTAGTTCCTCTTCCCCAGATATTCTTAAGACACAAGAACGAAGTTGCAGTTTTTCCTCCCCACAATTCATTGGACCAGTTTCTGATTAAGGAATGTGAACAGGAGGTTTTTCCTTAACTAGCGTATTTCCTCTTGTATATCTCTTTTCTGTTGAGGATCTTGCACAGTGGTCTACTCCCCCTGTGATAGCCCTCTTCCCCAATTTTTCACACTGCTAACAATACTGCCTTGCTGCCAGGCAGATGCTGCGGCCCTCCAGGACCAGGCAGACAAAAACCTGGACTCCTTTCTGAAGGCAAATTTTGCAGCTTCTAGGGACGCCTTACTCCCATTCTTTGCCATTGAATGGGTCAGTAGGGCTATGGCTGTTTGGAAGGATCAGCTTTTGGATGCAGTCCACGCAGATGTGCTCAAGGAGGACTAATTTCTAGATTCTTGAAGTGAATACTTATCGTATGGAAGCAGCCTTTGATGCTGCTACTCTTACAGGAAAGGCCTCAGTTTTCTCGATGGCAGCGTGTCATATATTGTGGCGCAAGATTTGGTCAGCTGACTAGTCCTTTATTTTGCTTCATTTTGTGGACAGAATTGGAAAAGGTTACTAGTCATGCCACTGGAGGAAGTGTATGTTGCTACCTCAGTTCACTCCTAAGCATTCTTCTTTTCCTGCAGAAGTAGTATTGCTTTGTCTCCCCCACCCATATGGGTATGCTCCAAGGGCTCTGCTCCAACCCACGACCCAGGTGCCTCCACTACAAAAACCCAGGCCTGGGTGGGCAAGAAGACCGTGCAGAAGTCCAAAACTGACCAAACATACCTCCACATGACTCTCGGGGGCCTGGTCAGTCACAGTCTTTTCCACAGTTCATGTGCCATTTCCATGGCAGACCAATGGGATGAGCGGGTAATCTCAGAAGGGTGAGCATAGATTTCAAGTCCCTTCCTCCACGTTCGTCATCTTGATCAAATCAGTGTGTTTTCGGACACTGACTTCCCTGCTAGACATGAAGGCACTGGTACCAGGCCATTCACTGTATTCATCGTCCCCAAAAAAGACAGTGGCTGTAGTCTTATTCTCAGCTTGAAACTCCACAACTGTTTGGTGCAAGCACCTAGGTTCAATATATCATCTTTGTGCTTTGTCATTGCCATCATGTGTCTGAGGAGTTTCTGGTTTCCTAAGACGTAGAGGACACCTAGCTTCACATTCTTATCCAGGCAGGCCATCAGCGCTTCCTGTGGTAGGTCTTCTAAGACCATCATTTTATGTTCACAACACTTCTCTTTGGATTGGTGACTGCTCTGCAGGTATTTACAAAGATCATTACAGCTCTGACAGCTGCCATCCACTCTAAAGGGATTTCTTTTACTCCGTACCTGGAAGATCATTTCGGCTCCTTCAGGTGAGAGGTTGCACATGCAGATTCAGTCCTTTGTATTCATTTTGCAACAGCACATTTGGGTACTCAATCTCAATAAATAGTCTCTGGTTCCTTTGCTTTCTTCTAATGAAATTCAGTCACTTTACAGGGAAAGGTCATTCTACGTGATGACAATGGTCAGTCCCTCCCTCCATTCAGGGGTCTCAAGTGGTTTCCTAGCTTTCTGCAAATGTGGGGGAATACATGCAGATGCTGGACTAACTAGACTCAGTCCTGTTTGTGCAATTCCACACTTTGGAGTTGCAACTGGACACTCTCAGGAACTGGTCCAGGCATTTCACGTGTAATGTATCTGTCTGCTAGGATAAAAGCAGACTTTTGTTAGTGACTTCTTTGTCCCCACCTGACCTTGGGGCAGCCCCTCACAGGCTAGGGTGCGACTCTAGGTTACCTAACCCTGACAAATCTTTGGACTGAGGAGGAGAGCACTCTGTCTATCAGGGCATGGGGCAATTTTCCAGCTCTAAGGCAGTGGTCTCAGTCCCTCCAGTGTTCCCAGTGTGGATCCAGTCAGACAGAAAATGTGACAGTGGTTGATTACATCCACCTGCAGGGAAGCACCAGGAGTGCAGAGAGAGCCAACACATGAGACACTGCCCATTTGAAAATGCTCACGTGCTGGCTCTCGCCACCGGTCATATTCCAGGGATAGACAACATGGTGTTAGACTCAACAGTCTGACTATGCAGTCCCTTGGCAGTGGGCATAATGGGCTCTCAGCTGAACCGCAAGGTTCCCAAGTTCTGTGCCAAGCCCCAGGACCCTCTAGCTGTAGTGGTAGACATTAAATTCATTCCATGGAATTTTCTTCTGTCATGTCTTTTCTCCAATCCCCCCCAAACTCCCAGGGTGTTGAGGAAAATTTAAATGGAGCAGGCTCTTGTCCAATTGCCCTCTTTGGCCCCATCAACTTGGCTTTTGGATGTTCTCAATCTGTCTGTAGTGGAACGGTTTCAGTTCCCTCTTCACCTGGACCTCCTGTCTCCTGGTCCACTTTACCTCCACAGTTGGAGAAGTTGGCTTTGATGGACCGGCTCTTGAAGCCAGCATCTTCAGAGAAAAAAAAAAAAAAAAAAGAAAAAAAAGAAAGATTTTTCTGATCCTCTCATTTCAACATGCTAAAGGCTCAGAAACTGTGTTTCCTCCAGGGCACATCACAGAGTATAGTCCATGTTCTAGAAATGATGTGAGGATTGGAGGTAGTAGCCATGACCTTTTCGTCTTCTAGTTGCCTTGGCCTTTCCGTAGGATGATCTGCAGAAAGGGCTCGGCCTTTGAGCTATTAGAGCTGAAATCTGAACTTTTTCTGTGCTTTTTCAGAGGACTATTGTTTCCTAGCCTGACATGTAAACTTTTTTCCAAGGGGTGGGGCTCATATCCAGTCTTTCAGAGCCCACTCCTTCATTCTAGGAGTTATCCTTTTGAACCTTTTGTTTTTGTTTCCCCTGAATCTTCTCATGCTCAAAACCATACTTCGCTTAGTGGTCGTCACTATTGGGAGGGTGGCCAAACTGCATTCTTGTCTTGTAAGCCTCTCTTCTTAGTCTCCTAACAGAGGTTCTTAGAACTCATATAGGGTTTCTTCCCATAATTGTTACGTAACAACTATGATATTGTTCTGGCTTTTCTATGTCCAGCTCCTAATTTACTATGTTACTATAGTGGCTACTCAGACCAATGGGCCCATTCGCCAGGTGTATGTTCTGTGGAAGACAACAGTAACTTCTGGGTTATGACACATTCCTGCAGGTCGGTGGGTGCATCTTTGGCTTCTGCTGAACAGTTGTGTAAGGTGGTGAAGTGGTTGTTCCTACACACATTTGTCAAGCATTACAATGTTCATGTGCTGGATTTGGTATATTACAATGGTTCCACATAGATTGAAAGATTTACTTTAAATAAATCCATTTCTCTGTGTGTCCCACAGGACTTCTGTCCTGTTGTGCCACTTTTTTTGTGATTCCTTCTCTGGCTTTTCCTTCTGGTTTGTCTGATTCTGGTTCCCCACCTTGTTTTCTGTATTCTCTGAGCCTTCATCAAGCACCAGTACCTCAGTGCTGGTGCTCAATCAAAGCATTCCAGTTTGTGACCCATAGTTCCTGTTTAGTTCCAGATTGTTTTCCTTGTGTTTTGACCTGGCTCTCTCCAACTTCTCTCCTGCTTCAGGATTTGGTATCACGCTGATCTGATATCCTGTTACTGACCTTGGCTCCGTTGCTTGACTACTCTTCTGTCTGCCACTTTGTACTGCTTTGCCCATTTGCTACTGACCTTGGTTCCTTTTTTTTTTTTGACCATTAGTCCATCTGCTATCAGGTACTGCGTTGCCCGTCTGTTAACAACCTGGCTTGTTTGACTACTCCACTTCTTCCACCTTTGTGGTTTCTGATCCTTGCACCCTTAGTTGTGCTTCGACCAACATTTGGACCTTGACCACCAGTCATTGGAGGAGTTGAGATTTCTGTCTTGTTGGACCTCCCTGTTTACCATTCCTGCCTCCTCGGTCGACCCCCGACTGATCCTGCCTGCCCGTTCCTATTCGATCCCTCGGGGTTTCAGCAATTCTATTCTGCAACTGTCTACAGGAATTGCAGGTAGTCTGTGTGTCCTGTTATCTCCTTCGACCCAAATGGTTAGTAGTTGTTCTCTGGGCTGTCACCCGGGGTGCGGACCAGCATTAATCTGGCCTTGATGCCAGCATCTTTAAACCAGCATAGGCCACAGCAAGTTTTGAACCCCACTCCTCGCTAACCAGCAACTGGTCCACTGGGGCCTACCTAGTTACCCTTGTGTTGGTCTAGTTGCTGTGATTCTTCTTTAATTTATCAACGTAGCAGTCTGTCACCTCTTTGTGAGGATTCTCCTTCACAGAGTTTAACCAGGCAGCTTACACTGGGCACTGCAGCTTGTCAGAACAACTTGCCTCCCAGAGAAAAATGACAGGTTTGATCCTCTGTTCAGGGGATTCCATGACTTATTACACTGTTTGTCTTTAACTCTGCTCTGCTATACGTTAAACTGAACATGTTTGCCTGGGATGAAGTGGTGCAGGCTGGGCATCTCTGCATCAGACAGCTCTTTTTAAAAGTGCCCTGTCCTCCTGTGGAGGGGACTTTATGCTATGGTTCCTGTATTCCACATGGATTAAGAGAAAAAGATTTATCAGTCAAAAAAAAATCCTCTTTTGAAGTGGAAGAGTCACATTATAACAAATAGGTGATTTTAAAAGTTCTGTCAAAATCACTACATTAATTTTGTCTTTTTTTCCCCCTCTCTCCTTACTAGCTTGAGATATTCAGCTTTATTAATGTGCCCATTTACGAAAATGAATTAGTGTGGAATTTTAATATCTGGCATACATGCCAGCCAGTACTGTCTAATGTGCATAGAATGCCAACTAAATAAAGCTAAATATTTCATTGTTTTAAACAAAAAAATAAATAAAAGTAGCTAAAAAATATAGGTGATTTTGAAAGCTCTTCTAAAACCACCAATTTGTTACAAATTGACAATCCCACTTAAAAATCAATGAAATATGTCATCAGTACCCTATGGTGCAGCTGGTACACCCCAGAACTGATACTATTTTTGTTTCTACAGACTGCCCTAATGTCTTCAATCAACAAGTATTTACCTGTATTCCTAGTTATCGCTCTCAATCACTTCCTTTGTCTGACCTGGATTTTGGCTTACGCCAACTTTCCAGCTAGAATAAAAGTAAGTATCCTTGCCGACCATTCTGGTTTCTACTGCTCCTTGCTCTCATACTTAATGATACTTCATTCAGAGCTACTTTGCTATTTTGTTGCACCACTGTTCCCAGGTTTCACTCTTCTTTAAAGACCTTCAGTCAGTTCCTGCAGGAGGCAGCTTAATTTTTCCAGTTCTTCTTTAAACGTATCCTTGGCGGACAGCTAGTGTTGCTATGGTCACTCCTGTCAAAATGCAAATTAAATCTCTTTCCTGACTATAGCGGGTTAACAATGCTTGCTCACTGTCTCACTCAGCCCACCCTGTCCCACTCTCTACCTCTTAACCCACCTTGTATTACCCTTTACATCTCTCGGTCTACGTTCCTTCTTTCCTTGCCTCTCTCAGCTTGCCCCCTCTAACACGGTCTCGCCCAGCCTACCCAATATCACTCTTTGCCTCTCTCAGACTTCTCATTTTCCCTCCCTTCTTACCTCTTTCAGTCTGCCCTCTCTGGTTTCCCAGCTTAGTCCCTCCATCATATGAAGACCAGAGAGCACCAACAACTTTGGCTGAAACTCCTCCAGACTGGAAAGTAGAACCTCAAGTGTTGTCATTGCACCATTGGACACATCATGAGAGAAAATAAATCTGCTGGCTGCAGGGGCCTTCACAGATCCCCATTGCTCTCCTACAAGAAAAGGAAATTGCAACCAAATAGGATTTTTAGATCAGTAGAATTGTTTGACTCCTCTTATACATGCAATATTGCCACCCTTTTAAAACATATGGGTACGCACATATTCTCTCACAATAAAATGACATGCATTTATTACCTGCTTTATACTCCAGAATAAGATGATACTCATCTTGCTCCTGTAGGGACGCTGGGGGTACCAAGATTCTTTCATCCAGCAGCTCATGAAGCTTTGGGCCAATTGGGCCACAAAGAAGAACCTATTGTGTAAGTGTAGATTAGACAAAAGTTGTAGTATTGATACTTATTCATATCCACACACGAGACTCTACTTCCGCATACATGTCCGCTGCTGCACTGCCCCTGCTCCCTTCCCACTACCCAGCCTCCTCTGATGACGGAGGCTGTCTGTCTGTAAGCTGGAGAGATCTAATTGGCTAGATATCGATCTCTGCCAATGAGATCGCTCCAGCTTACAGACAGAAGCCTCCGTCATCAGAGGAGGCTGAATAGTGAGAAGGGAGCAGGGGCAGTGCGGCAACAGAAGTTTATGAGGAAGTGGGGTGCAGGGCACTCTATAAGCTATCGTTTTAACACAAATAGCGTTTTGTTTTTTTTTGTTTGTTTTTTTAAAATCAATAACGTTTTCAGCATTATGTATATATACTCTACGTAATAAGCCTAAGTTTTGTAGAGGTGATAGATCCTCTACAAATGAGCAAAGCAATTAAGAGCCTCTTATTCCTAAAGGCATAGTTCCCCTTTAAGTGACAGTCTGAAATCACAGCTGCCCAGCACACCGATGTTTCCTCTACAGCTGGCAACAAATTACCATTATATAAAACAGTGTTTCAGAGTACAAAGTCTTAGTGAGTCATTAATCATAATATGTCTCCCCAGTTCAGAACCTCTATGTAGGTTTATTGGAATGGGATATAGTGCACTTAAATAACTAGCTGATGGATTATATCAGAGGTGGAAGCATGCCATTTTACCTCCAGGTCAGGGTGGGTCGCCAGTCTCTGAGCAATAAGAGCTGCATTCCCTCCAACAAAGTGCTGAGAAGAGAAGAGACACAGAATGGTGAGAATAGGTGCAAATCTCACAGTGCATCACAGAGCTTAAAGGGATAGTAATAGGGGTGCACCGAAATGAAAATTCTGAACCGAAACAGAAACCGAAACTTCAGGATGCTCTTGGCCGAAAACCAAAACCGAAAAATGACTTTTTAATTTATAGGGCGATGCCTAACAAAAGAAATAAAAAATATAGTAGAGCAAGTGCCCCCACCAGATTTAACTTACCCATCAGCCCATCATTAACTTGCCTATCAGCTCCAGGTTCCAACTTGTCCCCCATCAGCTCCACTTTGCCCCCATCAGCTCCAACTTGCCCCCCCCCATCAGATCCACTTTGCCCCCCCACCAGCTTCAACTTGCCCCCCATCAGCTCCAATTTGCCCCCACCAGCTCTATTTTGCCCATCAGCTCCAAGTTCCAACTTTCCCCCCATCAGCTCCAACTTGCCCCCATCAGCTCCAACTTGCCCCCATCAGCTCTACTTTGCCCATCAGCTCTACTTTGCCCATCAGCTCCAACCTGCCCCCACCAGCTCCACTTTGCCCCCACCAGCTTCAACTTGCCCCCCATCAGCTCCAATTTGCCCCCACCAGCTCCAAGTTCCAACTTGCCCCCCATCAGCTCCAACTTGCCCCTACCAGCTCTACTTTGCCCATCAGCTCCAAGCTGCCCTCCCATCAGCTCCAACTTGCCCCCCCATCAGCTCCACTTTGTCCCCATCAGCTCCACTTTGTCCCCATCAGCTCCAACTTTCCCCCGCATCACATACCTGTAGCTGCTGGAGCTCCCATTTGTTCTCTTTAGTAATGCAGAGCGCTGGGAGATTATGTCATCTCCCAACGTGCTCTGCATTACTAAAGAGGCAAAGGCGACGAGGGAGCTCAGAAGCTACAGGTCTGTGCTGAAGACCGCACAGACCTGTATGTACTGTGGTGCCGGGCGGGGGAGTCCAAAACGAGTGAAGTAAAATCTGCAGCACAGCACACGGATGCGCTTCAGCTGCAGCACATGGGGACATCACATCACTGCTGTTCTTGTTTAGAGCCTCCGTGTGCTGAATCTGAAGCGCGTCTGTGTGCTGTGCTGAAGATTTTACTTCACTTGTTTCTGCTCTCCGTTTCGGCCTTTTTTTTTATTTCGGCTTTTTGCCGAAAATACCATTTTCGGCCGAAAAGAGTGAAGAGTGTTATTTTAAATATGGTCAGAGCTGTAGTTCAAGAGTAACTGAATGATAAAGTATCCCACTCCCTCCCCTTTTACCTAGTGTAACACTGTTCACCTCAGATGTGTAAATCTGATCTTAAGACCAGACAGCTCATAGCAAGGGACAATCTTCTTATTGTGAGCATAAGGACAAGTTGACAGGTTTTTCATGTTTTTCCCTTCTGCTAATTGAAGATTGTCCCTCTCTGCAAGCCATCTGGACACCACCTTTCTGATCTGAGGTGACCACTGTCACATCAGTAAAAGGGGCGGGAGGGGGATACTTTGACACTGCTCACCTCAGAACAGAAAGGTGGTGTCCAGATGGCTTGCAGAGAGGGACAATCTTCAATTAGCAGAAGGGAAAAACATGAAAAACCTGTTAAGGTGGCCCAGGGTTGTCCTTATGCTCACAATAAGAAGATTGTCCCTTGCTATGAGCTGTCTGGTCTTATGATCAGATGTAAGGGATGTTTTTTTTTTTGGTGATCTCCTCATGGTTAGTTGGGGGTTAATTATCTGCAGTTTTGGCTGGCAACAGCAGAGGGGCAGGCGATGCTAGCTTACGTAGTGTTTATGAGAGACAGTTAGTGATATCTCCACTATTCAGCCTTCTGTAACCAAGCACATACGCATGCGTAGTATTAGACATCCTGGGGAGTGTATTTTAACCTGTAATCAACACAATACATTCAGAGCCATATGTGGGACTAAAGAGTGTGTGCCTGATTCTCACCTCTGTCCGTGCACCTGTGTCTTATTATGGGGTTTCGTGTAACCAGGCTCTCCTGTTGATAAGTATCTTTTATTTGCATTCTTATCTTTCCTGTCTTGCGTATTGCAGAGTTTGTTTTATTGATGTAAGCTCTGGCAATAGTTCTGGTTTCTTGTATTATTGCATGTCTCTTTTTATATACACCAGAGCCGTATGTCTCTCATACTGATGTTAACTCTGGAAGGAGCTCTGATTTAGTTTATCACATCATAACCTGTTTAATTCTTGCATGTTTAATAAACTGTAGTTTTTATAGTTTTCACTGCAGCGTGTGTGTCCTTATCTTTATTCTGAAATTCCAGACCTCGAATTGTAACATCAGATTACACATCTGAGGGGAGGTTGCTTACACTAGGTAACAGGGGCGGGAAGGGGATACTTTCATTCAATTACTCTTGAAATAACACTCTTCATGGCCCAAATACTAAAAAGATTAATTGGAGCCGCTTTTATTTTGAAACATTATTATCCCTTTAATTAACTATGAAACTCTGAAAAGCATCATTATCATATATTAGCATATAGTGCCAGGCTTAGAGCTCACCATACAGAAATAAAAGTATTAATATCTCCTCATTATCTACTGACCTTTGGGCTAACACAACGTATAAGCAGTTTTTTTATTAACTTTTCAAATATGCAAACTTTAAAAGGGAAAAAAAAAAAAAAAAAAAAAAAAAAAAAAAAAAGGGATTTTAGTGTTCTTACCAGTTAAATTCTTTTGTCTTCATTCAAAGCTAGGATTCCTGGGGTGGGAAAGGAAAATGAACGCTCACACGTCCCCATGACATCAGAACTCCCCAGGACTATTAAAGATCTGAATAACCCCAAAAACAACAAGTGCCAACTGAAACAGCACACCAAAACAAGAGAAAACAGGGCTTAGAAACTACTAAATAATAACTGGCAGTAAGAAAAGAAAAAAGGCAGATCCTGCAACAGGCAGAATTGCCTGCAAGACCTTCCAGCCAAAGCTGGCCTCAGTCAAGGCCACTACATTGACAGTGGGGTTTGTGAGGGTGTGACTTGGTCCTCCTTCCATACTTTCACCAAAGAGGTCTAGCTGAGGCCTGGTTCTTGTAGGCCCAGGAAGCACCCACAGATCTGGTGAAATGCATAGTGATCTTAAAGGGAACAGTTTTTTTCCTGATCTCTCATGCTTGTCGTGTGGCGGCCTTGATATAATAAGCAATGGTGACCTTGGAAGCGGCCTGACCAGCTTTGGGACTCTCAGGGAAGACAGACAGATTTATGAAAAAGGTTAGTACGGTGCACATAGAATTCTAGGCAGAGCATCACGTCAAACAGATGGAGATCTCTCTCCTTATCAGACTCCTGGTCAGGACAAAAGGAAGGAACGATGTGAAATGTGGAGAATACCTTCAGAAGAAACTCCAGGTGTGTCCTGATGAAACACTATGAAGGAAGGTTTACAAGACAGAGCATGTAACTCACTGACCTGCCGTTCAGTGACAGCAGCCAAAAGGAAAGCCATCTGGAGTGTCAATTGCTGCAAAGATATGGAGGCAAGAGGTTCAAAAATAGGCCTCTGCAATACACCCTGGTTAAGGTCCCATGGAGGAGTGGGATCACTGATGGAAGGGAATGCATGAGCCATCCCTTGGAGAAAAACTTTGACATCCGGAATGATGGCAATTCATCTCTGGAAGAGAACAGAGTGTGCTGAAATTTCAACACTGAGGGAGCTCAAGCTGAGGCCCTTGTTCACCCCATCTTGAGGAAAATACAGCACCAAGAGAAGGTCAGAGAGCTGTGGAGCCACGCTTTTGTCCCTATGGTATGCCTTGGAAGAGACCAGCTTCCAGCCCTGGATCAGGATGCTGGCTTCAAGACAGCCTCTTCACATGCACATACCAAAGGTAATCCTGGAACAACAGGTCTGGCCTGTGAGGTAGATGAATCAAGTCCTGAACAGATAAGCTGGCCAGGTCCGGACCACTTCCTCCTGGGCAATCAGAATGACTATTGCCCCATCCTTTCTGATCTTCTGGATTACCCTGGGGTGAAGAGAAATCAGGAGGCTACACATAGAAGAGAGGAAAGTTCCACAGAATGGTCATCACATCTATCATTAAAGCCAGGGGGTTCCCCTGATCAAGGGCAGAATGTTGGAACCTTCCTGTTCTCCCTGAGCTTTATCACTGGAACACCCCCACAGTACTGAACTATCAGCATGGACTTCCCAGTTTCCTGCTCTAAGTCTTGGAAACTTAGAAAGTTCGACATCACGTATTCTGGAATGTTCTGGAACGTGAAAGGCTAAGCTGACTGGAACATACATGCATGCCCAGTCAAAGAGATCCTTCACCTCCCTCCAAGTTACCTCGCTGGGGATCCCTCTATGGTAATTGATTTACGCCACAGCCATGGCGTTGTCAGTCAGAATGCTCACTGGAACACCCTTGAGAACTGGTGTGGGATGCGCCTGAGGAGGTTTCCAAATCTGCACCCTCTGCACCCCCATTTGGCAGGGGGGGGGGGGGGTGAAAAATATGTGCCTTCCTCACCAGAAAGGAATGCTTGGTGGAAATCTAGGGTAACAAGGTGCTCTTAAAACCTACAGTTACTTATAATATGTTTCAGTTCAGGTCCAAAAAGGGACTTGCCCTGAAAAGGCAAGGAAACCAGTATCTTTAGAGGACTGGTCTTCAGATCAAATCTTAAGCCGATGGGTGCAGCGTTCAGCAAAGAAAAGGCAGAGGCCATCTCAGAGAATCTGGCGGTGTCAAATATCACCTCTGAAACAGGTATTGGTCTCAGATGACGGCCATCAGAACCAATAAGTCTTCTTTTGCAACATAGGTACTCAAAGCATTAGAGAGTTGCTCTCCCCAAACAGATTCCGCCCAGTTAACCCAAGCAAAGGCAAAAACAGGCCTCACTGCTGCCCTGATAGCCACAAAGGAGGCCTTGAGAAGGGAATCAAGCTGCTTATCCACCTGATCCTTAAGGCCCGGAATCTGCAAGTTGAAGGGCAGTGTTCTTTGCCAGCAGCGAATTAGGGGGTTCACAGCAGGGGAGAAATCCACAGTACCAAAGCCTCAGCCAAAAAAAAAAAAAAAAAAAAAGTATAGCTTAGCAAAGCAGACCAGCCTCAATGGAATCTCTATGAGAGTAGGAAGAATCCATGTCCTCATATTACCCACCATCCTCTGAGGGCAATTTTTCCTCAGAGGAAACCCCAATAACCTGTGAATGACCTCTGGATACAAGGGCAATCTGTTTAAATGTGGGAATAGGTTTCCAGGAGTGAAGTACACACCTGGACTGAAGAAGGACTTTGTCCCACTAAAGATTGTGCCTTAACCCAGGCAGGCTATTGATCAGTGCTAAAGGGGCCCAGTGGAGTTGTAGTGGCCATCACACATAAAGGGCACAGAAGCTCTGAATATTCCCCAGGTAGCCCTGTGCGTAAAGAGCAACAGTGTGTGAGGGGAGTAAGTGAAGCTCCTGAATCATTTGCCTCAGATTTACCCCCATGTCCCTTAGAATCCGACATACCTCTGAGAAGTGTCCGAAAACTAGTAAAATACTAGAGAAAATGTCCCAACAATAAGAATAAATACACAGAAACACACTTATCTGACAAGTGAAGTGTTAATCTGTAGAGGGAGAGCAAGAAGAGTCAGTCTCTGTGTAGGATAAGCAAAAGAGAAGAGGTCCAGTGGAAAACTGTCAACCAATTGAAAGAAAGCCCCAGAAACAGGCATTCTGGGTTCTTTAGTCTTCTGTTGCTTGTTGCCGAGAAACTCCTACAACTCAGTTTGCACATTGTCTTGGCCCCCCTGAAAACTCTGAAAGTGGACTGGATGAGAGGGAACAAGAAGATAGAGCCCTCTCTTATCATTGTAGCCCATACATTTGCAGCGATAAATCCCAGATAAGTTTTCCCCATAGAAGTCAATGGAGCAAAAATGGCTGCTGGCAGGTTTCCATTCTTAAAAGGGCATCAAAACTAAAAACGAGCTACACCTAAAAGTAATGAAAGGGGTCCAAAATCCCCAGATGTAAACTGGGGAGGCTAAAAACTACAGTTTAAGCAGTAGATTGAGTATGAATAAGCCACAAAACATTCACAAATGCCAAATAAAGTACTGAAAGGGTTAATACAATAAAACAGTCTAGAAAACCACAGCCATCCTCACTCCAAAGCCCCCTGTGAGACAAATAAATAAAGATACCCACAAGGATTACCATAGCATAACTAAGCTTACATCATCCTCTGCAGGGAGAGGACATTAAAGGGGAATTATAACCCCAAATAAAGTCCCCCACCCCAGCAAAATGACTGCATTAGTGAGAAATCCTACTTTTGCCGAGACTGACGGCCAAGCAACAGCACAGACATCTTTGCTTACAGAAGTCTGCACGGTCAGACCCGGTCTCCTCTAGTAAAGACTCCCTTCTCAGGATGTAAGAGCTCAGTAATTAGGAGGAGGAAGGGAAACCTAAAATATTATGGTTTCAGTCCCCACAGGCACTGATCAGAAGAGTGGCCCAGTAAAATAGAGGCCACAGGACAAGATGAACCCAAGGTCCTCCCCACAGAAAGTCCACAGAAATACCAGTTGAGCAAGGGGATAGAGGAAACCCCTGACATTGGTGGCATTAGACCTACCCACAGGTCCTTTGCAATCAAACATAGCTAGGAGAGTCCAAAGAAGGAAATCATGCCAGAAATTAAATAGAAAATACTTATCTGCTTGAACGACTTAAGAAGCAAGGAGGAAGAATCTAACCTTGTGTCACACATTGCAGGAACCACGGAAGAAGTTGTGTATTGCTCCTTAATGTCCACAGATGTCCATGTATGTCCAGAATGTATGGATGGGAGTGGCCATAATAAAACTCTTTGTCTATAAAGAGTATAAAGGATTTTCCCTTTGTTCTAATATTGGTATCCTGAGTGTTATTCAGAGATGCGGAATACTGCCTGATAAACCACAGAATAAACTCCTAAAAGGAAGAAGTGTCCTCTTGTGCTTCCAGTTGGAATTTTTAGACAAAAAGATTTCTAACACTTGAACCCCTCCAAAAAAAAAAAAAAAAAAAAGTGTTATGGGAAATGTAGTTTCAATTCCCTTGGTGCACCTTCCAATATGACGACGCAAGCTCCAGTTTCTTAAAAGCACCACCTACCCATAACAGAGACTTTAGTAAAATGAAGGAAAATTTAGCAAAGTCTCATAAAAGGAAACCTAAGGGGAGAGGGGGAAGGGAAATGGAACGGACAGGAAGAGCAGAGTGCAGAACTAGAGCTTTTACCACAGAAATGCTCAATAAGGCTGCTAGACAGGTAAACAGGAACATATTAACAGGATCTATGTTCTCTGAAAACTGGAATCCTCTGTTTCTAGTTTGTAATCTAGACTTTCTAGTTCTCAGCCAGCCATGCAGAGGGGCAGGAGAAAACCAGTTATGCAAAACTCCCTAGTCTGCAACCAATGGGATGGCTGGGGAGAGTAAGCACACAGCTTTTTCACAGTCTCAGAGGCCATGAGAACCAAATCACTGTAGACTCTGTATTGGCCATAAGTAACACTAACACACTCTACCGCTCACGAAGTCATATACATACTCACACATACCATACACTTATTTTTGTTTTGTTTCTAACAAATACAAGCTTAAACAAAGAATAAGTCAGATCTGAGATACATATTTTATTATCAAAATAACCATTTAACCAGAGAGACCAAAGCTTATAGAATCTGTTATATGCACCACACTCGATAGTGCACAGATATTCCTTGACACAGATTCTATTTTTCCCCAAATTCTCCTCAAGGATATCGATTTTCCATTGGGAAGCAATACGCATATTAACACCTAAAACATATTTACACAGCAAGTTTATAATCATACTTCGATATCACACACACACACACGTGTGTACCCCTTTCAGTCGAATGGGATTGGTTGCAACGCTGCGTATACCACTAAAAGGGTTAAGGGCCAGCTATGTAATGCCATTCAGTTCTTTACACCTACATTAAAGAAATATAAAAATGTCCTCTAGTCTACCTGATGTGGCTGGTCACACAACCTGCACTGAAGACGAAAAAGGCAACAGACAACACAGCTCAAGCACACACCACAACAACATATAGAAGGAGTTGCTTTCCAGGTGGGAAGTCAGCCTACTGTGAGTGGCGCACAGCCGGGGAGCTAATGGGAACACAATGGCTATGCCGGTTTAGGGCATTTTCTGTAGTGCCCATCTTCATAACACACCATTTATATAACATTCCATGTTTGTGTGTATACACAACTGATTTTTTTTTTTCTACAGTTAATAAACCGCAGGAAGAAACATCATTCTAATAGTGTATAGTGAATTATTCAATACACACATCATCAGTTTCAGCTGCTAGGTTCACTTTTGAATGGTCGCACACAGAAGAACTGCTGTCGACTCACTGCAAGATGAAAGCCTCCTCAGCAGGTTTCTTACAACATCAGTCTTGTGTTTTTTTGTTGTCACTGTGTACCAACTAAATTGGTAATTTCATATACCCATCTGGACTTTGCTATTCTTTTTTTTGGGCATTTAGTATCCAGTGAAATCCATTTCAAAATGTGTTTTGTTTTCTGCTATGTGGTCTGGCCTTTTCCATTTTAGGCTCTTTACTCTTTCAATGATGTCATAGACCTTTGTTTGCTGACGAATCCATGCGCATGTTTTTCGGTCACCTTGTTATATACAGAATTTGATGAGCCATACTTCTCTGTGTAATCTTGTTTTTGTATGCTTTGTTATTCAGTGTCCATGTTTCACACTCATACGTAAAAATTGGGAGGATGCATTGGTCAAAAACCTGTCGCTTGAGGCAGTGTGGCAAATTTGCTTTAACGACATTTCTTGTCCAAAGTAAACATTCTTGTCAAT
This sequence comes from Rhinophrynus dorsalis, assembly GCA_037306005.1. Lineage (NCBI taxonomy): Eukaryota > Metazoa > Chordata > Amphibia > Anura > Rhinophrynidae > Rhinophrynus > Rhinophrynus dorsalis. Next base: position 355,979,651 of record CM074721.1, read on the forward strand.
CTACTGGAGAAGAAATAGAAGTAAATTTGTTAAAGTGTTAGTAATGTCTAAAAAAAACTTTTTTGCATTTAGAAGAGCTCAAAAAGCTGATCTAAATGCAAAAAACCGTATGTCTCAAACCGCTATGGTTTAAGAGATACGGGCATTTGAAGTTTGATTTCTCCTACTGACAGCTGTAAAGCTGTCAGCAGGAGATTCGTGTCGGTCGACACTGTGGCGCTTGAGAAGTGCCGAGTTCTCTTTACTTACACAGAATCCCTTTATTGGAATGGTCTAAAACTTGTGCCTGAACACTAGGCACACGTTTTAGACCATTCCATTGAAGGAATTCCGTGTAAGTAACGAGATCCCGGCACTTCTCAAGCGCCACAGTGTCGACCGACACGAATCTCCTGCTGACAGCTTTACAGCTGTCAGTAGGAGAAATCAAACTTCAAACGTCTGTATCTCTTAAACCATAGCGGTTTGAGAGATACGTTTTATTGCATTTAAATCAGCTTTTTGAGCTCTTCTAAATGCAAAAAAGTTTTTTTTAGACATTACTATCACTTTAAACATTTTGTGCATCTAGTTGATATTCACCTTCAGACCCAAGTTTTTGCTTACCTGTTGTAGCTTTTCAATGCGTTCTTGCAGTTGTTCAGGACTACTGGCAAAGAGTAGGATATCGTCTGCAAAATGTAAGTAATGTAGGTAATCTCCATTGATCTTAAAGGGATAGTAACACTTCGTTTTAACTTTATTTTATTTTGTAGGCATTAAAAAAACATGAAGAATGATATAAGTCTTATCTCTCAAACCTTTATGGTTTATGAGATATTCACAAGCAAAGTTCCCCTCCCCGCCCCTTTTTCCTAGTGTAAGCCATCTCTTCTCAGATGTGGATCAGGTTGTATGACAGTACAGATAACAGAAGGGGACAATTTTCTTTGTATGAAAACAATGAAAGCCCTTCCCCCCTTGAAAAGTTTTTCAGCTTTTTCCATTATCTTAATTGAAGATTGTCCCTCTCTGCAGTCTACCTGGGCATCTCCCTTCTTATCTGGTTGAACAGGGGGGGGGATACTTTGTTTGTGAATATCTCTTAAATCATAAAGGTTTCAGAGATAAGACTTATATCATTCTTCATGTTTTTTTAATGCCTACAAAATAAAATAAAGTTAAAATGAAGTATTACTATCCCTTTAAGTCCTTTTTTTATCCTAATTTAGTTTGTGGAAATTTTCTTTGAAACAAGATGATAATAGTTTTGTGGAAATTGTATCCTTGTCCGACAACGTTTTCAGTGTTGATCTGAACTTTATCCATCGTTGACCTATACTGATGCAGTTGCACTTTTATACACAGAATGGAAGATATGGCTGTAAGCTCTGTCTGTTCCTTGGTTGAGGATGCATTATTGCTTGCTTTTTCAAAGGCCTTTTCATAGTCAATGAAGGCCATGTATAATGGAAAGTTGTATTCATTATGCCACTCTATAAACTTGTTGCATATGGTCCACACACACACACACACACACACACACAAACTCTATATATTTATATATTATATATCTACACACACATAATTTTCATCATCATCTTCAGCCATGGTTGATCCACTGCAGGATGAAGGCCTCCTCAGCAAGTTTCCAACAACTTCACCCTGCTAGAGGATGGCATGCTCCATCAGACTTTTTGAGCTTTTTGGAGAGAGGGCTTACACAAGCCAAACAGAACAGCAAAAATGCAGACAGAGCAAGCCATCTCATAGCAGACCAAGGTCCTATAATAGTCTTCACTCTGTTTCATATCCATCAAGGAGACCAGAGATAAGAGCGCACCTAATGGGGGATTACACAGCCACCATACACATTAAAAAAAGAAGGCTTTTGCCCTGATGCACATCACTGGAAGTAACTTTTAAAACTGAACACGTCTGTTGGTGACCTGCAGAACCTTTTAAGGCAAATGCCTTGCCCTCCAGGCCGGAAGATATTTTACCCCATAGTTTTTGTGATTCACACTGCATGAAAAAAAATTGAAAGGGTGAGATCAGGACACTATAGAACTATGGTGAAGCCCCTTCTGTTGGCTGTCCTGGATCTAGGTCCCAACCAGCATAAAATGATGATGCAAAAGTGAGCCACATTCTTAAAACTACTTGAACAATGACAGACCCTATGATAAAATTTACACGGTCAAAGCCAGCCTCTCTATGTCTAGAAGACCCAGAGACAAGAAGAGGGAGATGCCGTGTCTCCGCAAGACCAATAAGACCTAATCAGAAAGACATGTGCCCAGCCTGACTTTTCTCAACTCCCCAGGAATCCAGCGAAGTATGAAACGCATACACTGGTGGTCATGGAATAACCACTGCAGCCAATGTGAAGGCCAGGGAACAAACTGAGAAACTGGAGGTTCATCCGAGAAAGCATGAGGTCCACTTGGTCGCATTTTAAGCCTGAACCTGAAATGGGAGGCTGAGAAGTGACTAGGACCAATGCTGAAGAGTCAGACTAATCACCTGACATTCCAACAAGGCAATCAAAAGTTCGCCCTTGTTGCTGGACCAGAAGCCCCAAAACCTTACAGACTGGCATCCACTGACACTACATTTGAACTTTGCCCAAACACCCCTCCCCCGGCAGAAAGACCCGTTCCTAGAGACTGTCAAATCTCAGGTCGAGAAAGACCAGAGATTGGGACAAGATCAAAGGACTGTCTGAAGTGGACCAAGCAGTGGTCCTCGTCCAGCAATGGGCACAGTGGGGGTGCAAATGTTTTACCAAACCTAAGTCACTAGAGAGATCCATAGTGACCGAATATTGTCGGACAAAGCTGCCATTGTTTATGTAAAATATGTGGAGGTCAGGCCAAAGGGGAGGGCTGTAAATAGAGATCCTGAAAAGCAAAGCTGAGGAACCTCTCAAACTGCTCGTGAATAGGCACACGAAGATATGTGTCCCATATGACCAGAGAAGATAATTATTTTGTTCTTTCGCCAAGATTTAAGTTAAGACATTTTAGTCCTAGGGCTGGAAAACAAAATGTGCTTTTCTAGTGGTATTATAAAGAGGATGGAATAGCACCACAGGAACCTTAGTTGAAAGGGAACCGTAATCAAGACATGCATATCTACCAAGGCTTGAACCACCTCCCCGAGTTGACAAGTCATTACGGGATCTTGTTAAACTCTTGTTATGAGGCAACAGGTGGGACAATCCACAAAATACTATGAGCATTCTGAAAGAACTCATTCAACCCATGGATCCACCACAGAGATGGGCCACACAGTGGAAATGCCATTGTCACCCTCCAAGAGACAAGCTGAGGAAAACAGTGGAGGGTTTCTGCATGGGCTTCTTAACTGCCCAAGATGATTTGGGGTGGGGAAAAAAAAATTGGCTTGATGAAGGGGCAGGAGCCTGTGTCACTTGAGTAGCGGCAGGAGGAAAAAAAAAAAAAAAAAAAATTTAAGACTGATGCTTAGGTGTGAACGGAGGGAGAACAGGAATTACTGGCTAATGACCTTATCCAATTCAGGGCCAGCAAGCTGACTGAAAATGAATGGAAGGGAAATAAGGGACTTCAGAAAAGACAGATCAACTGATCAGATCTTTTGCGGCAGGATACGGTGCCAAAGTGCATGCATCTTACCAAGAAACTCAGTTTTATCTATGGCTGCCTCACAGAAGAAAGAATTTGTTTCATGAAGAAGAAAAAAAAAAAAAAAAAAAAAAAAAAAAAAAAGATATATAAAATCGCTACAATAGGCATCCAATTAGATTATTAGATTAACTTGCTTGGGGGAAAGCTCCCCTTTAAGCTACACTTATGGTGCCATTTCCGCAGTCAGAAGCCTGCCCAGAACAGTGGGGAGAAATAGAGAAACAACCAGAGCTGCTTTGCAAAGATGGCAATTATGAGGAGTGATCCTTAAAGGTGAAGCAGCCCAATAGATCTGAAAGTGTCTAATTCCCAAAAACTTGTCCCTCTAGAACAGAGGGATAAGAATGCGGAGGTAAAAATTTGAAAAAAAAACACCACTCACAAAATCTGAACCTTCTGGCTCTTATGAAGGTGGTCGAGAGAGTAGCTCCCAAATGTTGCAGACATAATGGAATATAGGTCAAGGTATATAGTCTGCGTGCAGTTCTCTGCTTGCAAGAAGAGCTGATAAGTATAATAATTCAACTGTATGAGGGGAACATAAAACAAGCCATGAGTAATAAAACAAGAAAAGAAACATAAAAACAAAAGAAAGTATTGAAGAGAAGAATCAGTCCTGCAAACCCCTGAGAGACAGGACACTAAATCTGGAGGCTGCTGCTGAGTGGGGTTTATTGAAGCTGGGAGGGAGTCTCCTCTGCAAGGCTTTAGTTTGTGCATGCCCTGCCTCCAACTGGTAGCTACGTAATCTCATGGTTCCTGTGTTCCATATGAATGAAAGAAATAACCTCAAAATATTAAGTTCAGTCTTTGTTGGTCCTGAGCAAAACGCGCAAACCCCAATTAAGCCTTTTCCAATTATGAACAATAATAATTATAGTATTACCTGTGCGCCAGGGTCCTGTGAAGCAGTGTTGGATATGTGCTGAAAGCTGCTTGCATCACTATAAAAACGTTCTGCAGCTGCTCCTCTCTGCATGTAGTGCAAGAAGGTGTTAGCAAGTTCTTCTTTTGTGTTCAAGACCATGTGATCTCCTGTAGACCCCGGACTCAGACCTAATGACTGCAACAAGCTAACTCCGGAAAGGACAATATCCACACATGCGTTCACCCTGGAAAGAGAGAAGAGGTGATTATGACTGCCCAGGAAGAACATGAGCCTCTTGTTCAAGCACTGTCCACATAAACAGTCGCATTAGAACATTGAATGCCCCCTAATCCCCACTGCTCACAAAAACCCTCTTGAAACCTCTTATACCCCACCAGACCATATGAGAAGCTTTTTCCTTCGCCGATACATTTGAAACACTGATGGGTAAATGGTAGGGTCTACATCTAAAAGTCTACTGGAATCAATGGTAGAAAAGAATGTTAAAATGCATCCTAAAATAAATAATTTTACATAGAAGTATGAATTATCTGTAATTTTGAATGTTACATTTGTGGAAAAGAAAAAACATTACAGGTACCTACAGGCCACCGTGACAGGAGGTGTGCTTTCCATTGTTCCTCACAGAAACAGAATTTGACAGCAGATAGAGACCAAGAAACCCTTCTACCTATTCTTACATCACACAACCCCTTTTTCCCTTTCTAAATTGAACATATTAAGGCCTTTTAGTCTGACAAATACATTTTTGTCATGTTGATATGTGTACTATTTAGTAACCCTTCATTGGTCTGTTTTTCCCTAGTCTACAAATATTTTCCCGGAGATATGGTTGCCACAGTTGTACAAAGTGAGACTGGTATACTAGGATGAATGGGAGAAAGTCTGGAGGAAACCAACAGTAGCACCACAATACTCCCATTGACTTAAATTAGGCATTTAACCTCTTGAAAGCTAGAAAGAATTCTAATGTATTGCAAAAGAATATATTGGAGACTTATCTACCACTGAAGAAGTGAAACGCTCCATTAAGATCAATAGCAGTTTTACTGGTACCTATGGTGCAATAGGTTTGTCAAAATTCATTTTAAATTTCATTTAATTTAGTAATACTTCCTGTTATCTTTATTTTATTTTGTAGGCATTAAAAAAACATGAAGAACGATATGAGTCTTATCTCTCAAACCTCTAAAGCAAAGTTTCCCCTCCCGCCCCTTTTACCTAGTGTAAGCCATCTCTTCTCAGGTGTGGAATCTGGTTGTAAGACCAGACAGATAACAGAAGGGGACAATGTTCTTCCTATGAGAACAATGAAGGCCCTGCCCCCCTTGACAAGTTTTTCAGGTTTTTCCCTTATCTTAATTGAAGATTGTCCCTCTCTGCAGTCTACCTGGGCACCTCCCTTCTGATCTGGCTGAGAAGTGTTACATCAGTAAAAGGGGCAGGAGGGGGATACTTTGTCACTGAATTAATCTTGAACTACAACTCTGACAGAATTGAAATAACACTCTCCAAAGTCCAAATACTATGATGATTAATTAGAGCTGCTTTTATTATGAAACATTACTATCCCTTTAATACAATTAGCCTCATTATATCATCAACTCTGCAGACTGAGTGGCAGAGCATAAGGACATTACCTTAGTGAAGTCTTACCAGTGATCCATAAACTTTCAGAGGCATCACTAGGGTTGGTGTCACCCAGTGCGGTAACTCATTGTGTCACCCCCCTGGATACAGTATAAAAGATTTATTAATATCTACCCAAAAGTATATATGAACCCCCATCCCATGACTGGAGAAAGATAAAGGACCCTCGCCCCCCCAAGTACCAGCTTAGTATACCTATATCTAGTCCAACACTAATGAACAGTAAATACAGAATAATATAACCCTAAACAAAAACACACCACAAATGATTAAAAATAATATACTACATACAATATAACAGAGATGCTCTGTTATATTTTATGCAGTATATTTTTTTTAATCATTTGTGGTGTATTTTTGTTTAGGGTTATATTACTCTGTATTTACGGTTTATTAGTGTTGGACTACATATATGTATACTGAGGTGGTACTTGGGGGATGGGGGTCCTTTGTCCAGTCATGGTGTTTTTTTTTCACATCTACTTGTCTAGATATTAATATATCTTTTTTTACTTTCATATTATTGGTCTACTCTACTCCTGATTTATTCTTGGCTGTGGCTGAGAATAAGTGCCTTAAGATCCTAGCTTATTTCTTTCTGAGTCTCCACAAGACAAGACTACAACCACAATGTCCAGCAGCCAAGCCCCAGTTGTCCCCCAATTCAATTAACCCGACACACTCACAGCTCTGTTCCAGGCAGAAGAAAGAGTTGGCTGCACTGCAAAACGGCAGGCCGGACTGTTCTCCTTGGTGCGTGAAGAGCCTATTTATATAACCAATGGCTTTGCCTTCATCATCACTTGCCCCTGCGGCCCGTGATGATATAATGCGTATAGTGTGCAGGCCAGAAGGTCGTGCAGGCATGCGCAGTCAACTAGCTTCGCTTCCCTTCATTGAGTCTATAGACTCAATGAAGGGAAGCTGAATAGCATGAGGACTGCAGTTGTCACCCCCGTTGAGGGTGTCACCTGGTGCGGTCTGCACCCGCCACACCACCCTTGTGATGCCACTGATTGCATTAGTACCACAAGCTGCCTTAAGAAATCTTGGGAACCGGAACAAATCTAACTGACAGAGTACCCTCCCATCTACCTGAGAATTAATACATTTTCTCCTTGTGCACACATTCAGTTATATTTTTTGAATGCAATACATTTGGTTGTTATTATTTGTAGCGGTGTACCATTACAAAAATGCGTGTAGGTCCAAGTTGCATAATAAAAATAACTGGTGCTCCAACCCATAGTTGCAGATTTTATGGTGGCATACCAAATGGGTTAGAGGAATGCAAGACTTCATTAGGGTAACATCACTAGTTGCGTCTATTGATGTGTATATATATTATACGCACACTTTTTAGACCGTTCCAAAGAAGTATTTATTTTTAAATTGGCTATTGTGGCTCTGCTGAAGAGCCTCTTCATGTAGGCTGACAAGGATCTCCTTCTGTCAGCTTTACAACTGACATCAGGAGAATGGGAACTTTAGCAGAGGATCTCTCTCAAACCATAGCGGCTTGAGAGATAGGATATGTCATATTGTTTATTTTTTTAACCTCTACAAAACTCTAAGCATTTTTTATAGGACATTACTGTCCCTTTAAGGCTTTACATACAGGCATACCCCTCACATCTTTAATTAACCCTATCCCACCTAAAAAGTGAATAACCCCCTAGCTTGATTGACCAGTCATGTGTATCATATAACCAGGTTTCAGTCACACCAATTAGAACATACTGCTCATTCACTGCAATCAGTTCCCCTTTCTTACTGGCCACTGTAAGCATTTACATACAGACATTTTATCTTACCACTAATTTGAAGAACTGCATTTTCTGAAATATTTTCTTCTGTCCCCCAGGCTGTAACATGGGCACCTTCCCAATAGATGAGCTAGCCACCTCTGCACCTCTACACTGCTCTCATACTTTAGGGAATATGCTGGGGGGACCCCCCCTCACTGGGAGCAGTCTCTCAGTGTGCTAACTTTACTATCCCTTTAACTGAAATTATGTTAATGTTTAATTAGTCAAGTAAAATCGAGTATTCTCTATTCTTTTTTATAACAATTTGTAGCAAGAAAACGTTATTAAACTAAGCCGTTTTTCATTTATAGTCTAATAAAGTTTCCCCCTCCCGCCCCTTCCACTTACTTCCGCAGCCTCCCCTCAGATTTGGAATCCGGTCCATGGACCGGACGTGCTGCATCGACGGACAATCTTTCCACTTTCAGTATAAGGGAAAGCCTGCCCCGTTGACGAAGGAGGGCAGGTTTTTCCTTATGTTGGAAGGAGATTGTCACTCGTCGCATTCTGTCCAGGCTGGCTTGCTGAGGCAAGTGGAAGGGGTGGGAGGGGGAAACTTTATTAGACTGTAAATTAAAAACGGCAGCGTTTAATAACGTTTTCTTGCTACACATCGTTATAAAAAAAAAAAAAAAAAAAAGAAGAATAGAGAAGACTTGATTTTACTTGAATAATTAAACATTACTATCCCTTTAATACTGCAACCCATCTGGGACAATATTGGAATGCCTGCTTACACCACACAACTGAACCTACTAAAAACAATTTCATATAATTGTGGTAGTATAATCAATCCAATCAAGAGAAAGCATGTCCTCTCTAATCTCACAGTTAGATGCACATATTGTGTTGTTACAAGAAATATACCATCAAATTTTTCCTCCAACTCTGTCAACTAGATCAGCATGGTTCTGACAACACAGGCCATTGCTGTGGCCATCTTCAAGTTCTGACCCATGAGTGACTACAGCTTTTTCCTCAAGGTGATTGTAGTTCTTGCCATTTGAGCCACCACTGCATTTACTTTCGGTAGATTAATGCAGAATTTAACACTTTCACCTCTGAAAAGATATATCCTCTGAAAGATTTTTGACACTATATCTCCTTTCTCCCATTTGGTTTTAACAGTGTCTGAAGAGGAATAATGAACTAGAAAAGCCGGTATGTCTTCTTTTCCCTAAAAGGGCTGCATCCATAACATTCAGCTGTTTTTGGGGATCCGTCAACCCCAAAGTCTTCCTCAAAGCCTTCAAGAATGGACTCTATTTTATCAAAATTTAAAGATTCTCACTTTCCACCCTCTTCTTACGAATAATAAAACAGATTCCAAGTCTGTGGAAACTAGCTTTTTTGGCCTCCAAAAGGCTGGAATGACCCTCATTTTATCTGAATCGCCTATATGCTGTTTCTTCATGGAAACTACAGCTTCCTGCATAGCCAAGGTTTCTTGCATGGAAGATTTGATTCATGTCAAGAAATCTTGAAATTGTGAAGGAATCTCCTGCCCTGCAGCCTTCTTAAAACATTCTGGACAGAGCTTGGAAGGATCTACAACTGGTATCTTCTTATCACATCTCAGATGGCTTTTAGACTTTTGTGTTTTTCCTCCTTACTGCCAGAATATGTAGTAACAGAGGTCTTACATGCTGCTGACATACTGATCTATAAAAGCAGTTAATCAAAAATTAACACTTAGAGCAGGGCTGTCCAAGTTCAGTCCTCAAGGGGTACCAACAGGCCAGATTTAAGGATTTCCATGCTTAAGCACACATGAATCAGTCATAATGAATGAACTGCTGATTAACTCACCTGTGCTTAAGCATGGAAATCCTTAAATCCCGGTCTGTTGGTGGCCCTTGAGGACTGAACTTGGACAGCCCTGACTTAGAGCTTAGAATAGACTCTTACCAAAAGAAATTTAGAAAAAATGGTGCCTGCACCCGTAAATATTTCAGAATACGTTCCACTTCCTGAACCATAAAGGGGAGGGAAAAGAGGGGAACACGGAACCCCTTTGCCAGAGAAAAGGGAAGCCATACCAGCAAAGCCAAAAGATAATCTGCAAACCAAGCACGTAACACAGGCATCTTGAACTGAAATACATTATAGCTTTTTCAAGTAAACAGTGTGAACATAGCCTAATATGTTTAGCCACTGAAAACAAGTATATTTTTCTCCTACAAAAATTGTCTTTTCTACAGCACCTAGAATGCTAGAGAGGTTCCTGCTGCATTGCTTCAATATAAGCAAGTTTGAAAAATGACAGCTGCAGTGTTGGTGGCATCCATTTTGTCAGCTGCCACATTGCAGCTACCACAAAAGAAGAATCAGCAATTATGCTAAGACCTGGGTTTCATTGTAGTTGATCACTAACATTGGTTTTATTCACATATACACACGCTCACTCCTATATGGTAAATATATATAATTATGTTTTATTTAGTCTACTAATATTAATTTTGAACATTTCTTTTCAACAGAAAAGTTAAAATATTAATCTACTTACCCCACAGCTACTCTACCCCAGTGCTTGCCAGGAAGTACGATGAGTTGGTCCCATGCTGCAGAGAGAGCTTCTTCAAGAGATGGAGATGAGGATGGTTCTTGAAGGGAAAAGCTTTGAAAAGAGGAGGAAAGGTAGCCTAGGGCTGCTTCTGGAATGGCAGGCTGAAAGTAACTAACAAGGCCCACTGCAAAGGCAAGGAGGCCTACACACAAAGCTTTGACCCACATTTTGCTCACACTATCAGAGGTAGGATGGAGGAAAAGAGCTGGATGACAGATCAGCTGTTAACTAAGTAAACAACCAATGAAAAGTTTTTCAGCAGTAATCTGCTGTTCTTCTACTGTTAACTGAACATCGCCTCTACATCCAACATCAAAAATAAATTGCAACTATTGCATCTATAAATTAGCACCCAATCCAGGTTATCCTACAACCTCAGCTATGAAAGAGTTGTTTAAGCAAATAAGTAATCAACTAGTCACCCTCTTTCTCCTATTACAACCTACCCATCGAAGTAATGATAAATCACTATCCAGTTCAGCAGTCTACTAACCTTCGTCAACTAATAGTTACTAAAATAACTAATTGACTGCAAACTAAGCTAAACCCGGTAACAAAAACGGCCACCTATTTCCAAAAGCCACACACAGCCACGCCCCTTCAAATGAATGAATGAGCACTCAGTTCATCAGCCGGACAATGTCTTACAGTCACAGCTGGCAATCGTCTCTAAACAGATTCCATAAATTACTTTGGTGTAAAGACTATCTGTGAATAAGGATTAGCGTAACCAGGCCAAGAGGATAGGTGTTCTCTCGTCTTCCAATCAATTTACAAATACTTCGACCGAGGGTGTAGCTTACACTTCAAACGAGTCTTGACACGCACCATGTTTAGCAAACTCCACGTCACCAAGAAATGACATAAGAAATGCCGGAAGGTACGTAGCACCACAGAGTTCTCTAAACCGAAGAAATGGTCCTTGCTTCCTTTTCCGTAAAATGCGATACATTGCGCCATCTTGTTGTAGACAAAGACTGCACCAATAAAGGAACACTAATGTATTTGCATTAATTGGGTTATCATCCTGTAAAATAGCTATATCATTTTTAGGCGGAGGCATTGCAAGCTGGACTTCCACCACTAACTTTCAGATGGAATTACACACTATAGGGTGACCACCTGTCCCTGATTGTCAGGGACAGTCCCTGATTTGAAACATGTGTCCCATGTCCCAGGCAGCCTCCTTCAGGGACAATACAAAGTCCCTGAATTTAGATACCAGAACACAGAGTTCTAGGAGAACTACCCATTGCCTACTGTGACAGGAAGTGATGCCTCTGCTGGGCTACAAGGAAATGGCTTGCAGACAGCGCTGTATACCTAGAGAGAGAGCTGAGCCTTGATCCTGACATCAAACAGGAGTTGCAGTGCAATTTTGTTGCAGTGTAATGGTAGTCTAAGGTTTTGGATGTGATGTAGCCTGCAACAGGCATCACTATTTTTCTTGTAGCCTGCAACAGGCATCATTTTCTGTCACCGCAGTTAATGGTCAGTTCTCCCTCAATTGCTTAATACCCTAAGGGGTGCCTGAGAAACAGAGGTTTGCCCACTGATGTCCAGTGATGTATAATGAACCCTCCCACATAGCTGCACTAGAGCTGAGGACACATACTCTAATGTTCTCATCTCTGCAGTGTTCATGAATGGCAAAATGGAAATGTGGCCACCCTAATTTAGACAATAAAGAAGTTAATTGGTGCAGATGAGATACTAAGTAATATTGGTTAGACTTTTAGCGCTGAGGATATGCCTCTGTATCACTAGACCCTGAGATTTGGTACAAAACTAGGGTTGCCACCCAGCCGGTATTATACCGGCAGGCCGGTAAAAAATTGGCTTCTTTCCAATGTTAAGTCTATGGAGGGAATGCCTTGGCCGGTATTTTTTTGAAGAAAAGGTTTCAGTCCTATACAAAACCCTGAATCTCATGTCTAGTTCAAGGGGATCTATCACCCCTATACAAGTGTGTGTTAAATGTTAGGCTATATAGCAATTAGGTGGATTTCTTTATTAACTTTTTAACCCTATTTGGCCAAAAATTAATGTTTAAATAGTTCACTTCCGACAGACTGTGGTTACCTGCTCTGTACCGCAGTGTGTCACTCTGCCTCGGCTCCCCTTCCTCTATGCAGCCTCTTCTGATGATGGAGGCATTCTGTCTGTAATCTGGAGCAATCTCATTGGCTAGATATCGATCTCTGCCAATGAGATCGTTCCAGCTTACAGACAGAAAGCCTTGTCATTGAAGGAGGCTGCATAGAGGGAGGGGAGCAGTGGAAGAGTGACAGACTGCGGTACAGAGCAGGTAACCGCAGTCTGTCCGGAAATGCACTCTTTAACCCCTTAAGGTCCAGCGGTCCTCGTGTGTGTGGTCCTTTAAGGACCAGATAGGGAAGTTTGACATGCCGCCCCACGTTACTGATCACGTGTGCCGGCACGCTGAACAAAGGACTGAAAGAGATTGCTCCGGTCTTGGAGCTATCAACTTCAGTACCTGTTATTACTTACCATGCTCCCGCAGGAGCACATTGAGTAAAAGTATGTGACGTACCAGGACCGTCAGTGGTCCTTAAGTGCCGGAACAGAGTGACGGTCTGGGTACGTCATTGGACACGAAGGGGTTAAACATTAATTTTCGGCCAAATAGGATTAATAAAGAAATCCACCGTCGCTATATAACCTAACGTTTAACACACACTTGTATAGGGGTGATAGATCCCCTTGATGCAAACATTATTGTGGGTTTTATTGTGTTAGACCAATGTGATTTGAGAGACTGAGCGAATGCGCCGGCTTCCAGTCTGAGGCATGTCTGATCCGGAATGGAGCGCTCCGAACGGCCCACCACCTGTCTCCGCTCCTGGCTCTGGGGCAGCAGCCAAGGCTGCTGGGTGGCACTTTGGCCTGTGAACACGGGCCTTCAATACTATTATATATATATATATATATATATATATATATATATTTATGCAACTTAATTAAGGTCAGCTTCTCGGTCCTCACATGGATCTTTACCAAGGTCTTGATAAAGATCCATGTGAGGATCAAAACGTTGACCTTAAAGGAGTAGTAAACATTTTTTATGAAAACACATATTTTAAAGAGCATTTCCTGCTAAATAAAACAAGGTCACTCCCACTGCTATCAGATGTTTTATTCAAAATGTATAGCAGTTTAAATAATCATGAAGTGAATTTACTGTGCTTACTTCCTGGAAGTTCTAACTGACAGGAAGTGACAGGCAGTTTCTATCACATTCTATGGAGAACTGTATGTCTCTGACTTTTCTGACTTTCCTCTTCATTAGAATCTAACAGGACATCTAATTAGAATTTGATCACTAGAGGACACTGCTAATGTAAAAAAACATGGTTTTAAACTGTAATAACTCTGGATATATAAATCTATCGGCAGTGGGAGTACCCTTATTGTACTCAATAGGAAAATCCCTACAATATATATTTTTTCATAAAAAAAGTTTACTGCTCCTTTAATTTAGTTGCATTCTGTTGTATCTATCAAAAGACCAGAGAGTGCTGATTTCTCCAAGGATTGATTCATTTTTTGGATCGTGCACCCAGGAGTTTGTCTCAGTTGTCATGAGGGCATCCTGCTACTTTTGCTTTACACACTCTATGGACGAACCTGGGTGCACATCCAGTATAAAGTTAATACATACAGTTCATGTGGTGAAAGACCACACTCACAGGAGCTTTTTCCAAACAAACAGTGAAGATGTTTATTGAATCGAAGTGTCGGCCATATTACAAGGCCTTTATCAAGATTACACATCACAGGAACAGACCATCCGTATATACCAGTGAGCATTCAAATGTAGCGAAGGTGTTAAAAACTAGGCATCATAAGACTAATTGAATTAACAGGTGCACATCAATTACGCTAATGAGTGACACTCTATTGAACTGACAAGTGAATATATCCCACATACTAAATGAAACACAAACCTATGAATATGGGGTATTGCCATACTCAGACAATGTAACTGAACACTAATGTGAAGCATTCTAAAAATCTGCAAATATCCAATGATTGAAATCCACAGCAAAACTAAATATAAGTGTGAAAAAATGCTGTTTTTTTATTTACGTCAAGTTTTACAAGGGTTAGGTGGTAAAATGGCTACGTGAAAAATTTGAAAACACACCTAAAATGAAATCCTGGGTTGTCTACATTTCAAAAATATACACTTTTTTTGGAGGGACTTAAAGTGGACGCTGGAACATTGCCCCAAATGAGACATGGCACCAGTTAAGCAAGCTGTGAAAATTCAATGTTTGTTCAAAAGCTGGTCCCATAGCTTCCACAAACCATGAGAAACCTATGCATATGGGGTATTGCCATACTCAGACAATGTAGCTGAATACTAATGTGAAGCATTTAAAAAATCTGCAGATATCCAATGATTGAAATCCACAGCAACACTAAAATATAAGCGTGAAAAAATAGTGTTTCTCTTCCTTACTGCGGGTTTTGGGAGGGATTGGTGATAGAGTGGCAATGAAAAAATTGTCAAAATGCAAATAGAATGATAGCCAGGGTTGTCTACTCTTCTACAATATATACTTTGAGGATAAAATTCATTGCAGCATTGCAAAACAGCCCCAAATGAGACAAGGCACCAGCTGGAAAAATGGCATGTCTGTAAATGGAAATGCACATGTTCCCAACTGGGCCCAGTAGCTCCCCCAGACCCTGACAAATCTATGCATATGGGGAACATCTATGCATAGCCCCAAATGAGACATGGCACAAGTTAAGCAAGCTGTGAAAATTCAATGTTTGTTCAAAAGGTGGCCCCATAGCTCCCTCAAACAATGACAAACCTATACATATGGGGTATTGCCGTACTCAGAAGAAGGAGCTGAAAACTAATCAATGCAGGGTTTTTTTTGTAATTCAATTTTTATTGAGACATGAGCAATATGATTACAAGTGTAAGAAACAGGGCGAATGAGTACCAGTTATACAATACGAAAGATGGTAGGTATTTATACAGCATACATAAATTTAATACATCACTGATATCTGGAATGTTCGATACCACAAATGCCTCGTTGTTTTATAATGAGCATGAAAGCAGAGAAAGAGAGAAGAGCGGAGTAAGAAGGAGATGGAATGAGAGAGGGAGGGATGAAGAGAAGAGACACAAGAAGACAGAGAGGGAGAAGAAAGGGAGGGGAGAGAGAAGGGTGAGGAAAGGGAGGGCAGGGACCAAGCGCACTGGTGATAAGCAAAGAATGGATACCCTCTCTCCAAATCAGAATGTCAAGTTTGGAGCCACTTCGCCAACATCAAGAGATTCTCAAGCAGAGATACGGGGTGACTGTAAGATGGGGTCAAGGCCCCTTCGGATCAAGGACATCTGATGGTATAGAAGGAGATCACCCACTTTGGAGTGTCATTCCTTCAGGGACAGGGGGCATACGTCCTTCCAATAAGCGTGGGTTAAGGATTAGCAGCTGAGATCATCAGATGGGCCAGTGGTGTCTTAGAGGCTGGGAAAGAGGAGAACCCAGAGAAAAAGAGTATCGAAAGGGGGTTGAGGCTGAGATACACTTGAAGATAATTGTTGATAATGGACATGCACTGTTCCCAATAAGAAGTCAGGAGGGGGCAAGACCACCAGAGATGAAGGTATGTACCTCTCGCCTTTCGACACCTCCAGCACATGGAGCTGTTCGAAGAAGAAATCGCATGAAGCCTAGTAGGCGTAAAATACCAGCGATATAAAAATGTATAATTTATTTCAAAGATTCAAGAGGATGGGGAACATGAAGCATGTGCTTTCCAAATGTCTTTCCAAGTAACCGATGTGAGGGAGGCTCCCAGCTCCAGTTCCCAAGCCTGAGTAAAAAGCAAATTGGGAATCAACAAGGCATCCAAGAGGATGGAGTAGATCCTACCAAGAAATCCCAGATTTAGAGAATTTGCCATACAGAGCAGTTCAAATGGTGCAAGCTGTTGAGAAATTACATCTCTCACTTCTGAGTGGGAGATAAAGTGCTTAATCCAGAGGAAACACCAAATCTCCTTAGAAGGTAGATTTAGTTTGGACTGGAAGTAAGAAAAATCACGGATGATGTGCCGTCAAAAAAATCCTGAAATTGGAGGGCCGAGGACACCGCCCACAGGGGAAAGGAATCAGCTGGGTGTGAATGTGAAGTCTCCCGGGAGTAAAACGCAATTTATGCGTGCTCTCCCACCATGCCCATGTTTTCAGAACAGTCTAAGTAATCGGGTGCGATTTAGGCGACGGGTGCCTATCAATGCAGTTTTTAAAATCTTCACCTATCCTGTACTTGAAATTCACATCCACATTGAAACCTAAGTGTGAAAAACGCTGAATTTTTTTACTTATGTAAAGATTTACGAGGGATTGGTGGTAAATTGGTTGAGTGAAAAATGTGAAAACACACATGAACTGAAAGCCTGGGTTGTCTACTTTTCAAAAATATACACTTTTGGGGGGAATTGGGGGGGCGACTGGTACACAGCCCCAAATGAGACATAGCACCAGTGATGCAAGCTGTGAAAAATCAAAGTGTGAAACTAGAAACCCCCAAACCCTGAGAAACCTATGCATATGGGGTACGGTCAGACTCAGAAGAAGGAGCTGAACACAAATCAATGCAGTTTTTAAAATCTTCACCTGTCCTGTGCTTGAAATTTATATCAACATTGAAATCTAAGTGTGAAAAACACTGAATTTTTTACTTACATCAAGTTTACGATGGATTGGTGGTAAAATGACAAATATGAATATACCCAGACGATCCCACAGTTACAAAATTACCATTAAATTAACATGTATCTTGGAAAGTGTAAAATCCTTGATGTAGTTATTGTCCTTCCCAGCCTTTCAATACAGGGTCTTCTTCATCCAAATCCTCTACGGATATAAAAGAGAAAAAGGAAGTCCAATCAGAAGAGATTTATTTAGACATTAATAGATCCTATAGGATCCACTTACACTTAAGATTCTATTGCCGCATGTCTATCAGACTTTCCTCCCATACAACTCCACTTCCGGCACCAGGATCCAATATATGCAAGAAAAACATCAAGGAACCAATTATAGTCTTTCTCATTGTCAGACTCAACAACAAAAGTAACCACTTACGAATCAATTAATCTGTTCTTTTATTCACTGTGCACCATGCTTTATGATGTTGTCCCAGTTTGTATGTTCTCTTTCAGTAATCCTCAAAGCAGGTATGCAAAGAGACAGGGATTCAAGCAGATGCTATCACAGTCTCCCTTTGAGGCCTAAAGCGAGCCTGTGCTCTTACCTCTGTATGACCGCTGGCCGGCATGGCCTCCGGCCACTTCCTCATGGCTTTGTCATGTTTCAGGCACTGGCAGGGATGCCTGTTTATGGGCCTATTCTGTTGGGCCTAATTGGGTTCCACCTCCTTCTGCAGGTTTATAAACCTCATTGAGGCTAGGACTTGTTGCCCTTTCTTGGTGTTCCTGTGCGCATCTAGTTTGTTCCTCTGACCCTTACTTGGCTTACGTTGTCTTCTGGTGTTCGATCCTTGACTTGTCTTGCTCTGGTTGTGACCTAGGCTGTGGCTGACTTCCTGATCCATGTATGACTCTGGCTTGTCCGACTACCCGCTCCATGCTGACCTTTGCTGTGGCTGACTACCCAATCCGGTTTGTGCCTCACTCCTGTCTGACTACCACTAGGCTGATCCAGGGCGCGGTCCTTTACCTAGTAGCTCAGCTACCAGCTGGTCGCTTGCAGGTTGCCTCCTCTTGGTGCCTTCCTTTTGCCTCCGGGCAGCTACTCCAACTTAGTCTCACTCCTGTTGATAATTTATTTATTTGTTGATATAATTTATTAAAGTACAATATTATATATATATATATATATATATATAAGTGTAAACAAGAATGACATAAATGAGTGATCAGCAATTAAAATAGATATATGTTAAACCAAACCACAATTATCACCATGAAGATTACCAGCAATTAAAGGGTTAACCACACATAGGTATATTCATTGGTATTAGATAACAATAATTGCACTCAGTAGCATAGAAAAGGTTCATTGATCCTTACAATTAATAAAATACAGTTGGCAGCAGGGTATATGAATACTTTCTGCCCCAGAAACTGTATAAACTATGCTAATTAGAGGTTTAAGGTATATTGTTAGGTGAATTAGTTTAAATCTTAAAGGGATAGTAATACTTCGTTTTAAGTTTATTTTATTTTGTAGGCATTAAAAAAACATGAAGAATGATATAAGTCTTATCTCTCAAACCTTTATTGTTTATGAGATATTCACAAGCAATGTTTCCCCCTCCCGCCCCTTTTACCTGCTGTAAACAATCTCTTCTCAGATGTGGAATGCAGTCTATAGACTGGACAGATAACAGAAGGGGACACTCTTATTCCTATGAAAACAATGAAATCCCTGCCCCCTTGACAAGCTTTTCAGGTTTTTACCTTATCTTAATTGAAGATTGTCCCTCTCTGCAGTCTACCTGGGCACCTCCCTTCTGCTCAGGCTGAACAGTGTGACATCAGTAAAAGGGGAGGGAGGGGGACACTTTGTCATTGAATTACTTTGGAACTACAACTCTGACAGTATTGAAATAACACTCTCCAAAGTACAAATACTATGATGATTAATTAGAGCTGTTTTTATTATGAAACATTAGTATCCCTTTAAGCTAGGTCCTCTGACAATTCTCCTTGTGCCATATATAATAATCAAATTTAGAGACTAACTGGAATAGAATCCTAGATTTAAATCACTATAATTTAATTATGTACTGATTTCAAATATTGCATACCTTCTGAATAAAACATATACATTGCAATTAATGTAGTCAATCATAGATTATACCAAGAATATACTTAGAATCAATCCAATAATATATGTCTAGACAGTATACCAACTTCATGCAACATATATCATAAATATGACTATAGCAATATATTGTAAAACCAATAGGAACTTCAAGGGTTAATCCACTGATTTAAAATAGGGTGCCACACCCAGAAGGCTGCTTCTTTTGGCTAGTGAAAGTTAAAACTTTCAGTTTACAGAAGTTTTTAACACAAATAATTCCAACAAACACCACAAATAAATAGACAATTAGCAGTTAAAGGTTTAATAACTGAATTCAAAGAATTCCCCCAGATCAAATATTAGCTATTATAAATTTTCCAGGAACACAATATTCTAGGAATACCTAAATTATATTAACTAATAGAGACAAGAATAAATATATCTTACTGCTATCACTATTTTATGATCTCTCTGGCAATTTATAACAATAAATTAATTAAATAATTCTGTGTAATTTCTAGGGCTGCAACAACTAATCGATGAAATCAATAAAAATCGATAATGAGAATTGTTGTCAACGATTCTCATTATCGATTAGTTGTGCCGAGTGGAGCTGGTTGCAGGGGCGGACTGACGATCGGGCAGTTTCTAACATTAATTTTTACTGAAGTTGTGTAAACATGCTTATGCTATGGGAGACACACATAGACACACAGGTTTTACAGCGCACAGAATCCCTTCACCATGCGGCATCACTGCTTCACATGTCGAGCCCTCCTACTAGTGACCAACTCAGGGTCAGCCCTGCCCCCATGCGCCGATTAGTCATAACGGAGTTTCACCAGCTAATTGACTAGATGGACCTGTCTGTCTTCCGGGCTCACTGTATGCCCTGCTGCCTGGCTAAGTTGTTCGGCGCTGCGCCAGTAAGTTGATCCGTTATTAGGTGATTGAAGTGTTACGGTCCCGCGATAATTACTAGTCTTTTATTCATCTTTCCATTACACGTTAACAGGATCTGAGGGATTAGGGAGCGCGGCCCCAGTAGTTGAGAATGAGGAGTGTTGGTATCTCGGTACTGTTACAATAGTGGACCTCCACACCCCCAAAGGCCTGCGATAGCTGCCAACATGCTGAGAATGTGGATGCTTTCAAAACCTGGCTGGCCAAGTTACTGGAGCCCATGTGAGTAGCTGTGGGCCCTGAATGGAGAAATGTTGGGGCAACGTGGATAGATAACCCACTGTGGTTTAATAGCATCAGGGCAAAAACTCTCTGGAATATCGTTACTACCCTCTGGATATAGAAAGCAGTGAGTCTTGAGGGCAGCAGTCAGTGGTGGAAAACATGTGGTTCCACAGGTGATGTTGGACTACAAAGTAATCAACATTTCAAGTGAGCAGTGGCTGCCAAATGATGTTGATTGTAGTCCATCAGCTGGAGGGCCATAGGTTGATAACCCCCCTGCCTTATAGTAATATCCACAACGGCATGAGGGCGACTAGGACTAGTGGAAGACTAATTACAAGAGCCATAGCACAGAAGTTCTCACACAAGCTCCAAATAGTATAAGGTATATATATGTATGTAAATTACCCTCACCAGCTCTTTCTGATAGAGGGGCTGCTGTCAGCAGTCTTCAATGTCATGCCTTGCCTCTATGTGCCTAATGTTCCACAGGGAAGTGGATGAAATCTGGGGAAAACCAACTTCACCATATTATACCCAATAGGAATATGTGAAATGTGCATTTGTCCCCTGTAGTGCAGTTTGTTTACCCCAGATTTTCTCCACTTTTTTTTTTTTTTTTTTTTTTTTTTTTTTTTTAACACAAGGCAGATTATGGCAGTGAAAGCGGTATCCCCTGTGTTAAAGGTGGACCTTGTACATGGTGGGTTATTTCCTGGATTCTGCTTATTTACACCATCCTAGAAGTAAACATTGGCCCATAGGAGGGGTGAGCACATGACCTAGGGGGTTAATAGATGGCCTGGGAGAGTACTGGATGGCCTAGGGTGTAATGGATGGCCTAGGGGGTAATGGATGACCTTGGGGGATAAAATGTTCATCTCACCTTTTAGTGAATAGACCACATAGTAAAATAAGAACAATGAGACGTTACTGTAAATTAAGTTTTTTATTCTGCTGTTTGTTTTTAACACTCAGTTTGTTCATTAAATCATTTTAAATAATGAAAAATTAGCATATTGTTTTTTTCATCCGATTAATCGATTAATCAAAAAAATAATCGGCCAACTAATCGATTATCAAAATAATCGTTAGTTGCAGCCCTAATAATTTCTGAATTACTATAATTAAATATAGCTTATCATAATATTTGCTACATACAACTGGCCAGGCTTATATTTAGCAAATAATAAATATCTTTCCTCAAATATCAAGGAAATAAATGATTCTGAAATTTAGTAGAATTAAAATAAAGAAAAATATAGTTACCAGGTCAATCAGTGTGGGTAGTTAGATTATCTTTGGCAGCTCAGCAAACAGGTTAGCATGAATTGAACCAGGAAGCCAAGATGTTATTAGGAATGGAAACCAGGAAGCCAAGAGATTAATTACCTTATGTCCTAGCATTTTATGAGGCAAATTTTTCTCTATCATACTTTCCGCCTATCCCCAATGATTGGACAGAGATCCATCTCATATACTGTGACATCATCAGTATTATCTGATTGGACAATCTCCCATACCTAATTATACTAGGAATGTGAGTACCCAGTAATGACGCTATAAAAACTATAGAGGGCAATCTTACTCCACATTAAGATTCACACCTAAAATGATACCTGGTATGGGATTTCTCAAAATTTAGAAATGTAACCTTTTGATCCTACGTCACGTAAATCTGTCATTCTTCCAGACGTTCTCATAGGGGAGTATCTCTCTGTTTAAAACTTTAAGATTTTCTCTTAAGATACCAATACGACTTGAGACTATGTTCGTCTGCAATTCTATATCCATCACCATTAATGTCGCTCAAATAGTTACTCCCAAATTGAATCAATGAGTATTCCTTTGTTTTAAGGATGAGGTAATTTGAACACATTTTAAACACAGGTTTTCAGAAAATTCTGCTTTTAAAATTAACCCTCTGTGCTCCACTAGGGCAAAGTCTCTGACACTCCTGGGCACTCTCCTCTTAAGCTTACCTGTTGCCTGGCTTAGCACTTGCAGTGCTTGCTACTCTGTGTGCCTCCTAGTTGCCTTTGGTATGATAGAGTGCAGCTTGTCTCGCTCCTTGCCTCAGTAGTGCGCTCCTATCTGGCTGCATATATCTAAGCACCTACTCTGCTGCCTCAAGTGGTGCTACCAGTTACGCTGTTGGTATCGGTGGTCTATTCACTCTGTGCCTCCACTGAGTACACTCCTGTACTAGTCCCAACGTTCCTTCCTGTTGTGGTAGAGCCAAGTCTGGTTCTAAGACTCAGTACCATAGACCTACGGTGGTTCAATGTCAGCTCCTGGGTAGTGGACTAGACACTGTTCTCACGTCTATCTCCCCTCTGACCGAGGAAGTGTTTATTAATACTACTAGTATTCTGATTATCTATTGCTCAATAAACTGGTTTAAATTCACTTGTACTGTTTTGTGTGTTTCTTTACTGAGAGTCCATGACAGATGCCAACTAATGAGTACAATAAAACATGTATACACTCCAGGGCCGGCCCAAGACATTGTGCTGCCTGGGTCCAAGGATGAAATGCTGCCCCCCAAACTACACCCACCAAAACACGCCCATATGGCTGCTCTAAGCAAATTTAACTCTTTGAGTGCCAGAGGGGTATGCAGTGTATTGCATTCCAGTGCATACCCATCTGGCACACTAAGGGTTAAGCCCCAGGTCTTTCAAAGCCAACCAACTCCCCTGGTTACATTCCCTGTGCAGTTAGCATAATGTGAAGACAAATGGAGGAACTGCACATTTTAGATAATATTTTAAAACTGTCCATTTTTTTACAATTGCAGCAGTGTTAGATAGCAATCTTTCACATAGGACACTACTTTAACCCTTTCATAACCAGGGATGTCTGCTCCTGTACTCAAAGGGTTAGAATTTTCTGCTCCTGTACTCAAAGGGTTATAAAATCTAACCGTACAGGAGCAGACATCCCTGGTTATGAAATTGTTAAAGTGGTGTACTGTGTGAAAGATTGATATCTAACTCTGCTGCTGATGTAAAAAAATGGACAGTTATAAAATACCATCTATGTCTGTCGTCCCCCATGTCTCAACCTCCATGCCACCCATGTCTCTCTCTCTCTCCATGCCACCCTTGTCTCTCTCTCTCTCCATGCCACCCATGTCTCTCACTCTCTCCCTCCATGCCACCCATGTCTCTCTCCCTCCATGCCACCCATGTCTCTCTCTCCCTCCATGCCACCCATCTGTCTCTCTCTCTCTCTCTATGCCACCAATGTCTGTCTCTCTCTCTTTCCCTCCATGCCACCCATGTCTGTCTCTCTCTCTCTCTCCCTGCCACCAATGTCTGTCTCTCTCTTCACCATGTCATACATGTCTCTCTCCTCTCCCCATGTGTCTCTTTGCCATGTATCTTCTCCTCTTTTGTCTCTCTCTCCTCCATGTCTGTCTGTCTCTCTCCTCTTCCAACCTCTGTCTCTCTCTCTTCTCCCTCCAAATGCCACAGCCAGTTTGCCCAATAAATCTGCCACTGCCAGATGCCCATTAAAACATGCCCCAACACCCATATTGCTGACCCAGGACTTACCTCAGCACCCCAGAACATGCCCCACTGCCCACCCAGGACTTACCCCAGAACCCCAGGACATGCCCCATTGCCCATCCAGGACTTACCCCAGCACCCCAGGACATGCCCCATTGCCTACCCAGGACTTACGCCAGCACCGCAGGACATGCCCCATTGCCCACCCAGGACTTACCCCAGCACCCCAGGACATGCCCTATTGCCCATATTGCCCACCCATAACTTACCCCAGCACCCCAGGACATGCCCCATTGCCCACCCAGGACTAACTCCAGCACCCCAGCACACTACCCTTTGTCTCCAGCCAGCAGTTACTTGTCACTGAGCTGGCAGCCTAGCCCTGATAGCATGCGCGCTTGGCAGGGTGTCACTACTCTTTGTCTCCAGCCGGCAGTCACTTGTCACTGAGCCGACAGCCCAGCCCTGACTGACACTGTCAGAGCTGGGCTGCCGGCTCAGTGACAAGTGACTGCCGGATAGAGACAAAGAGTAGTGACACCCTGCCAAGCACGCATGCTGTGACAGTGATTAGTCTGGCTCAGCCTCTGAGGCTGAGCCACACCAATTACTGTCACAGCAGGCATGCCGATCGCAGGAGGGAGTCAAAACTCTTTGTTCTGTGCCATGTGGACACAGACCTGGTGGCTGGCTGACGCAAAAATGACATACAGTGGGTGCAAATTGCCGCCCCAGTCAAAGTGCCGCCTGGGTCCATGGACCTACCGGGACCCATGTTAGGGCCGGCCCTGATCCACTCACATGTTAAGATGCCACAATTCAGCATAATCAAAGATTCTATATTTATATGTATCGGATTATCTTCACACTGATACAGTGTCTCGCTCAGACGTAATGTATACAATCCAAAGGAAATGCTAGGGCTCCGTTGATCAATAAGAATGATTCTAATCTTTATTAAATAACACAATAAAGTATAAAATAAAACGTATTCAATGTTAAGATCATGCGGTGTCATCGCCTCTGAGGAAGTGAACTCTCACAAAAAGCTTTGGACTCATTGAGTGCCCCCCTTGGAGTCTAAGTTGCCATTTGTTTTGTATTGGCCGGACAAATGGGATAGCATTCACAGAGTGTATGGTGGTACGGGTCATCACTTGCTGTCTGACTGATGAGCATTTGCTGTTGGGGTAGGCACCGCATGACCTTAACATTTGATTTATGAATAAGTTTTATTTTATACTTTATTGTATTATTTAATAAAGATTAGAATCCTTCTTATTTTTTTTTAACTTTATTGAAAATAATAGAATACATCACAGCTGAATGTATATAGAATGAGTACAAACATTGTCATAAAACAAGAGAAGTACTGTAATGGAAACTGCGAAGGCACTGCATCGCCTTCCACAGTCGTTCCTGGGTCTCTCCTTCTCGACGCCGGACTGGCGCCGTCGATGCACCGGTCGAGCTGATAACCGGTCCGGTGGGCGACTCAAAGTGGCATCGAACCCCGGAGTAGTCGACTCTACCTTCAAGAGTGCGGATCGTGGAGGGGTCGATGGGCTCTCGAACCATTGAACGCTGTACAACTGGAACACCGGGCAGTAGAGAGTGAGGCCTCTACTCCCGGGCTACGAGGAACAGGAAAAGTGTTGCAGGAACAGTGGGTAGTGGTTGCCAAGCCGTTTGAGCACTCCAGTGCTCGAATCAAAGGTTCTACGGGAACTGGAGGAAGCAAGGCAGAGTCCACGTTGCCACCTGACAGCATCCGTAGTGAGGTAGCAGGATACTGGCAGCAGACGGACGAACGATGCAGGAACTTGGGCTCAGATGGGCATCAGAGTGGCCGCTTGAATACCATAGGAACACACAAGACTCCAAGACTCTGGTTCACTCCAAAACATAACTCACTTTATTGACCAAAACCACAGATATTTATACACAAATCTTACATTGAAACGTATGGGGGAAACCAGATGCAATAGGGTGTGATCCAATCACAATACATCAGACAAAGGCCAGCAACAGATGGTCTTAACAGATACAATAACTCAGACATGATTACATTTCAGATACAAAAGGGTTTGATGCACAAAGACTTGAGGGCTTGAACTAATTACCACACGGCAGGGGTCTGACTGCAGTTGACAATGGCTTAATTAACACACAGCAGGGGGTCTAGCTACAGAACACATAGTCAAATGGCTGGAGTGCTGCAATACACATCTTAGGGACAGTGGCCCAAGGTTGAAGCCTTTGTTTGACTACATTGAATGCTCTCCTCCAACCTTGACCAATCCCTGAGTTGCCTATGATTCCCCAGCTTATGCTATGGAAGATGTTTGCATGCCTACTCCAGGGTTTTGAGTGACCCCGCTTTCACCTCTTGCCCTGCCGCCGAACGTTCGATCCGGTGGTGCTGATCGCACACCGCGCCGGTACCCGTCGACTGGTAGCAGGTGAGTGTGTAAACCCTTGACCATAACAATACATTAAACATAGACCATTCTACAGTACATGAACCAAAGGCTATGAACATAAGTCTTTTAGCTAGGGTAATGGGTTGTCAGTTCGTACGCCAGGGCCCACAGCAAAGTCCAAACAGGGCAAAATGTCCACAGACTTTGGCTAAACAAACTTATGACCAGACAAGGGCTCAAGTAACGGGTAGGATCCGTTACAAGTACATGTTCCAATACATGTGAATTATGACAGAGGGAATATAAGAACTGTCTAAAGCAATTGATGAAGAAAATAGGAATGCAAACATAAGGTTGTAGATATGAAACACCTCAGAGGCTAACAGGGCGGAGTCATTTTGTCATAAATGTGCGGTGGAGGGGGGATGGGAGACCAGGGAAGGGGAAAAAAAAAAACTATGGTGTCAGGTAAGTCAAAGATCGGCGATACGCATAGCAGCATCCAGAGGTGTAAAGATTGATGGTTCATATAGAAGTTGTCATAGAACGGTCATCCACCCCTGTGGTCTGTCCTATGAATCATCCAAAAAATTCTTGCTGTCACGGTTTACCAATAACGTTCAGGAGTCAGTACAGTATAGTTAAATGCAAAATGTATTAATAATAGAAAAGTAGAGCACACTATATACACGAGTAGCAAGCAGAGGGTTACAAGCCAGCAAGCACTGCTATCCGGAATAGTAGGCTGCCAAGCTTGACCACTCTGCTGGAGACTAGGCCTCAGCCACTGGTAGTCTCTGCGGGAACCAGGAGCAGGAACATGAACACTGGATCTTGATCCGACGAAGCGAGAGTACTGACTCAAGCCTGCAGTCAGCATAAGGAAATGGATAACTGACTCATACCTGCAGTCAGTATAAGGAAAGGGATACCTGACTCACGCCTACAGTCAGTATTGGAGCTAGTCTACCAGAGCCCCAGGTCCGCACTAGATTGGGTGTCTGCTAGGTACAAGGAACAAATGTAAGTATAGTCAGACAGAGCCACAAGTCAGCACCAGAGGGGGTAGTCAGACAAGCCAGGTCATACACAGTTCATGTAGTCAAACAGAGCTACAGGTCTGCACCAGGTTGGGTGTCCACTATAGCGATAGACAAAAGAATAGTCAGACAGAGCCACAGGTCAGCACCAAGTTGGATGGAAGACTAGCCAGGTCATACACGGAGCCCAAGGTAATAAAACTGCTATGAACAACAACGCAAGGGCAACTGAGTCAGGACTCTGACTGCCCTTTAAACCCCTCCTCAGGAAGTAGGTAGGAGGAGCAGCTCAGAGGAAGGAAGTAGGTAGGAGGACACTACAGGAAGCATGGCACATAAAACAGAGGCCTGCTGCATGCTTGAAGCCTCGCGCCTGCAGATGTGAACCGGTTTGTTTGACACACAGACACAGGTTTAGGATAAAACACAGTTTTATTAAAAGGAATAACCTTCACAGGTCCTGTAGTAAAGCAGACTTGTACAGACAAACGACAGGTTATATAAATATCAGCCCACACAGGTACAGTATAAACAATAAGTCCACAATAGTCTGTACTGACACAGGTCAGGCAGAGAAATGGTTTCCCAGGAACAAGGTGAAGAATGGGTTAATGAACTTCAGAGTGTAAACAGTCCCATGTGCAAAGAGATCAGTGATGGGTCTCTCTGCATATAACCAGCTGAGGAGTGGACGAAGTCAATAGCCAGATCAGCAGTCCTGGCATGAGCTGTGGGCAATACTGGAACAGAGTAACGTGGGGTACTGTGGGAGCAGTAACGGAGGCAACACTTGTTCTGAGCAAAAGGCAACAACGGAGAATAGGCCCAGGATAACCTGCCGTAGCAGTAACGGAGTCAACACTGCACTCAGTACAGTTTAACCGGAGGCAACCGGTGGCTCAATAGCCAGAGTGGCAACAGAGGCAGACACTTGCTTGAGCAGAGACAATAACGGAGACTAGGTCCAATGGAACCTGCCATAGCAGTAATGGAGACAACTTGCACTCTGCACAGCTTAACCGGGGAAACCGGTGGCTCAACAGCCGGAGTGGTGACGGAGGCAGACACTTGCTTGAGCAGAGGCAATAACGGAGACTAGGCCCAATGGAACCTGCCGTAGCAGTAACGGAGACAACTTGCACTCTGCACAGCTTAACCAGAGGCAACCAGTGGCTCAACAGCCGAGTGGTGTAGAGAGTGAGGCCTCTACTCCCGGGCTACGAGGAACAGGAAAAGTGTCGCAGGAACAGTGGGTAGTGGTTGCCAAGCCGTTCGAGCACTCCGGTGCCACCAGACTTAGGATGTCTGGTAAGGAGATCTTGGCGAAGCCTGGGGCATTTGGAAGTCCATACACAGGATAGAACACCAGATGTTATCTTGGAGATGAGATGGGTAGGAATATGAATTGGTAGTGCATTAAAGAGGTAAAGAAGTTTTGGGAGTACCATCATCTTGACAATGCTGACTCTCCCAAACCAAGAGATATAGAGTTTAGACCACTGCACCAGATCTGCTTTGATAGAGGAAAGCAAAGGTCTAAGATTCAGTTCAGGTAGTGTGGCCAGAGATGGAGAAAGAAGTATCCCTAAATATTGTAAGTCTGTGACCAAGAGTATGGAAGTGAACGCTGGAGAGAGAGAAGTTGTTCCTGAGGTATGCTGACATTAAGAATTTCTGACTTTGAGTAATTACATTTCGAGAATCCTTCTTATTGATCAACGGAGCCATAGCATTTCCTTTGTTTTATTATTGTTTGCTTATCTCTTTGTACCCTGGGAGTGGGGGGCTTTTTAGTCAGGCTGCTTGCTCTCTGACAGATGTGAATAATTAGAACCATTGCACGGCGAACAGACTACATTTGTGCTATGTGGAAAAGACCAAACACAATACTCCAAATGATATATGCCATACCCAGTACTCCAAATACCAAATTCTATAAACAATACGCGAAATGCAATATGAAAAAATACGCCAAACTCAAAACCTAATATGCCAAATGCTATACACTCACGCTCACTCAAGCTCTTGCTCTCATTCTTAAACTCACTGATTGAGAGTTATGTAAAGCAGTGCTTTGTAATATGTTACACATCTTTTTGGAGCTGAGAGGGCTAAGCACTGAAAATTCAAAAAACCAGTCATTGTTTTATTAAAGGGTCAGAAATGCCCATATTTAACTTTATTTAATATTGTAGTGGTTACAAAAATAAAGTATTTGGAGAAAGTGCCATCTCTCAAACCCTTACAGTTTGAGAGGTATTCACCGCTAAAGTTCCTCCTTCCCCTTCTCCTAACGTCAGCTCTGTGCTGACAGCAGGAGATCCCTGTCCTGGGACCAGCCGGCGACTCTGCAGCAGAACCAAAATCACGTTATTTAAAAAGAATTACTTCATCTGAATGGTCTACAAAGTGTTTCTGGTTTGCAAGCACACTTTGTAGACCGTTCCATTGAATTAGTTCTTTATAAATAACGCGATTTTGGCTCTGCTGAAGAGCCTCCTCGAGTGGGCCGACTTAAATCTCCTGCTGTCAGCTTTACAGCTGATAGCAAGAAAAGGGAAACTTTACCAGTGAATATCTCTCAAACCGTAAGGGTTTGAGAGATGGCACTTTCTCCAAATATTTTATTTTTGTAACCTCTACAATATTAAATAAAGTTAAATACGGGCATTAATGACCCATTAAACACACAGGCAAAGCCATGCCAATATTACTTTTATATATTAAACAGGAAACTACATGGGGAATCCTTGTTAGAGAAATATTTAGGGGCACTGATAGACAAGAGACTTCCCACTGTTGTATATCATGTATAGAAAAGGGAAGGATGGGAATTTTATTCAGCTAGAAAATGAAGTACAGTTTTGAACTGGGAAAAGTATAGAGGCATGCAACAAAAGTGATAAAAGGATCATATTAATCTGGTTCACTGTCAGCAACACACTGGGGTGGCAGAAGGGAGGGCTTATCCCTCACTACACTCATTTGTCATAGACAGTGATTTTGGCAGGAGTGGCTGGGGGGTGTAAAACTCCCCTGCCCACTCCTGTCAAAATCCCAGCCACAAGTCCAGGTAATGCTAACTATGACAGGGATGGACAATGGGGACAAGCCCTTCTGGCCACTCTTATCAGAATCACTGGAGAGACCTGCCATGACCCAGAGATCCCAATCTCCCTTTGCCTTCCTCCCACTCTCCCCCAACTTTGCCCTCCTCACACCTTCTGCTTCCCCACTTTTGCCTCTCTTCCATCATTCCCTTCCACACTTTGCCCTCCTCCCACCCTAACGTATGGCTTATTGCTTCACCATCACTTCATTGCCTTCATCTCCTTAAGTGCCTGGCAATGTAGTGAAGGGGAGGGACAATCCTGTCCCCTTCCCCTCATCACCTGTCCCATGTCCTTAAGTGCCCCCTCTCTTCTCCTGTCATATTTGTCACTGCTCTTCCTTTGAACCTCTCCCATCTGCCTCTGTCTGTCTTCCCTTACCATCCTATACCTTTTGCCTACCCTGTCCCCTTATTATATCACCTCCCCCATCTCCCCAAGTGCCTCTCTTCCCTTTCAGTTTTTCACTGCACCTTTCCCATCCTCCTCTCTTTCACAGCCTTCCCTCCCATACTATGCCTGACCCTATGTTTACCCTCACCACAGATCAGTTCAAGCTGCATGAAGTGGATGATCAGCCCCATGCAGTATACAGAAGGGTTGTGAGAGACAGAGAGAGAAAGAATAGAAAGAGTGAACAGCTGAGAGAGTGGAGGATTGTGAAAGAGAGAATGAGTTAAAGGGATAGTAATACTTAAAATGTAAAAAAAAATATGTTGTAGGGTTTATCCCCCTGAGTAAAACAAGAGTAATCCCACTGCGGAAAGGTGTTTCATTCAAAAGTTATTAATTTTCAAAGTTGAATTTTTTTAGGTGCAATATCACAGTGGCCTGAAATTGTACAGTGGCGCTGTTTCTACACAATCCTATGGACAGCTCTGGTCCCGGGACCATAAATCTCCATAGGATGGTGTAGCAACAGCACCACTGTACAGTTTCAGGCTACTGTGATATTGCTCCTAAAAAATTCAACTTTGAAAATTAATAACTTTTGAATGAAACACCTTTCAGCAGTGGGAGTACTCTTGTTTTACTCAGGGGGATAAACCCTACAACATATTTTTTTTTACATTTTAAGTATTACTATCCCTTTAATTGGTGTTTTTTGAGTGGAAACACAGCTCTTCACTCAGTGGGTTAATGCATGGGACATGCCATGCAACCATTGCTAGTTTTGTTATAAATAAAGATTGGCCAAACTGGGTTTATTTACTTTAGAAAAGAGATGTCTGGGGGGAGGGGTGAAATATGCTTAACACTCCTGGGAACCCAGTTTTCAGGGTATCCTTTTAAAATATTGCATAGGAAATGTTGTGCAAGTACATGGCACATTCAGCATGTCACCATGATTAAAAGGGCGACATAAGAATCTCTCCCTCTATAAAATAGAGAGATTCTCATGTCAGCTCCTTAAACGTCACTTCAACCACCTGCTGCTTCCAGTGTAGTCCCCGTATTGACCATTGGCAAATTGAAAAAAAAATGAGTGTCCGCATTAACGCTTTGTGTGCCATGGGATCCAGAGCCATCAACCTCAATTAACACCTTCCCTGAGCATGAGAAAAGCCAGAGCAAGGCTGTTGGCTCCAAGGAAGAGGACACCCCAGGCAGCTTCCTGTGGCTACTACCTGTGCACCTCCATCACTACCCCACCGTGGATCGTGGTAGAGTAAAGATCCTGCTGCCAGTGAGGAGACAGATGTGGTAACCCCACTCTGGGACTGCTTCATGAGGGCAATACGTTGAATTCTGTGGGTGGGTTGAAGCGGCATTTAACGCTTTGTGTGCCTCTAACCTCATGATGCAGTCCCACAGCAGGGTCATCACATCTGTCTCTTCACTGGCAACAGCCAACATGAGAATCTCACTCTTTTATGCAGGGCGAGATTCTCATGTCACCCTTTTAATCACAGCAATATGCTGAATGCGCCATGTACTTGAATTACATTTTCTATGCAATATTTTCACAGTGAACCGTTTTCAGAATGGGTTGGCTGGTCTCTGGGAACAGAGGCTCATTTTCCAAAACGGTGATTTTAGTGGTAATCTCACTCACTTTCCTGAGAGTCCCACATACACGCACACTGTTCTGCACACTTTCCACCCCATTAC
This sequence comes from Rhinophrynus dorsalis, assembly GCA_037306005.1. Taxonomy (NCBI): domain Eukaryota; kingdom Metazoa; phylum Chordata; class Amphibia; order Anura; family Rhinophrynidae; genus Rhinophrynus; species Rhinophrynus dorsalis. Next base: position 356,012,432 of record CM074721.1, read on the forward strand.
AGGTTAAACCCCATTTCACAACCCATTGACCCAATCCACCCTTGATTAAGCCTGATGCCACTAACCTTGTCATTTAGATAATCCTAACCCCAAAATGGTGTTTTTCTCCGGGGAACGAGGATGAGAAGGTTCCCAGGTATTATTAACTAATATATTGAGGGCAAATACAAAAATGTTTTGTGGAATTATTTACTCAAAAAGTTAAGTAAAGAACAAGGGGTTATCCAATAAGACTAGAGGAAAGGTGCTTTCGACTAAATAATGCAGGATTCATTTATTTATTTTTATACAGTTAGGGAAGTAAAGTTGTAGAATTCTTTGCTTCAGGAGGCTGTATTTGCAGGTACCATAAAATCTCAGGTATAACACGCACCTGTGTATAATACGCAGGTGTATATTATACTTAAGATTTTAGGGGAAAACAAGAGTGCCTATGTATATTACGCACCCTTGTTTTCCCCCTTACAAAATTTTTTTTTGCTGCTGGCAGATCCCTTCCCTCCCTCCCGCGGCCCAATTCACTCTCACAATAATGCTTACTTGCTCCCACTGACGTCCCCACTGAAGTCCGTTCTGACAATGAGGCTTACGGTACTTCCTTCCACTGAGGTACCCATCTTCCCTGCGGGCGGCAAGCTTGCATTTGTTTCTTTCTTCATGGGCTTTCAGGACCTTCCACCTCCAGCCAATGGTAATGGAAGCGGAAGGTCCTGAAAGCCCATGAAGGAAGCAGGCAGCAAATGCAAGCTTGCCACCCGCAGGAAAGATGGGTACCTCAGTGGAAGGAAGTACTCTAAGCCTCATTGTCAGAGAAGACTTCAGTGGGGACATCAGTGGGAGCAAGTAAGCATTATTGTGAGAGCGAAATGGGCCGTGGGAGGGAGGAGGGGTATCTGTCAGCACAATTTTTTTTTTTAAATAACTCTCGTGTATAATGCACACACCCCACTTCACATAAGGTGAAGTGGGGTAAAATAGTGCGTATTATATCCAAGAGTTTACGGTAATACAAATTCATTCAAAAACGTACTGGATGCTTTACTAGCTCAGAACAGCATTGAGAATGATATTTCAATACAGATAAGATGCTGGTCCAGGGATATATTGGACTGCCTTTTGTAATCAGGAAGGATTTTTTTTTTCACCCACTTGGGGCTAAGTTGGAAAAGGCTTCAATGAGTTTGACTTACACAAGTCTTTTTTTCAGCCTTACCAACTATGTTACTATGCTAAACCAAATGCACAGTAGGGGAAAAATACATTTTTCCACTGAATTGTAAACCCCTTTTAAATCAACTGACATTTTTATTAGTCCTACTGTACTGTTCTTTTGCCCCAGAATTGCTCCAGTTGTTTTCAGTACACCATTCTCAATATTAAAAGCAGATAGATATTTTATACATTAACCCTTTGAGTGCCAGAGGGTTATGCAATGCATTGCAAAGCAATGCGTTGAGTACCCCTCTGGCACTCAAAGGTATAAAGGTTGCAATGACTCAGTTGGGAGAATGTACGATACATATAAATATAAGTATGGTGTCCAAAGACATTTTTCCAGGAGGAGGCAAAATCATAATATGCCCCCTGTCCAGCCCACCCAGACCCTATGTTTATCCAGGGTGGGTTAGTGCCCTCCTGGCACATACGCCCACGCATATAAGATTCAGGTCTGATATAGAAGCAGGAACCATTTATTTGTGCTGCAACTGCCCAGAATATGTAGTTATATGAAGTTATTCACAACGAGAATTCTCTTCCTTAAGCCAGTGAAGCCAAGGTCAGGGCAGTGAGGGAATTTGTGGGCATTCCATTGTTCTGATAATACCAAGTACAAACAAGGCACATATGAGATCTGCAACTCTTCCTTCCTCCTGCACATACGTGATGCTTCTGGGTGGTGACTAGCTGTAGGACAGGCCATTGTGCTGTTGTTCATTCCCAGAAGCCTCTCACATTCTATATGTTTATTTTGAATACTCTTAGGGGGTCTCCCGAAGAGTGAAGGGTAATCCAGACATGGACCCCTTGCTCTCAGTGCCTAGGGAATCCAGCTGCACCCTCCTGACGAGGCCCAACTAGGCCGAAACGAATGTCAGCGGTTAGCTAGTGTTCCCGTGCAGGGGGGGACTTGCCCATCATTTTGGAACTGGACCACCCTTTTGGGCGGGATTAGTCTAATATGTATGTGGAAATTTCTCCTCTGTAATGGAACTAGAGAGCTAAAACATGATGCTTCTGGGCGGTGACTAGCCGTAGGACAGGCCATTGTGCTGTTGCTCATTCCCAGAAGCCTCTCACATTCTATATGTTTATTTCTCCTGTACATGCCATAGAGGTGGTGTTTGGGACTTGTTTGCATTATAGTCTTAATTATGGTGGTATGTGCATGCCAGTCTGCACGAAAGCAGTAATATATACCCATAGGCACAGGCACATGATTTTTAATTCAAATTATAAGAGAAGAAAATGATCTGTGCTGATAGATCCATATATTTCCCCCAAATACAACTGTAAGATGAGTAGAATCTTTGACATTACAGTTTCATTAACCTGGGAATCAAACTCTGATCTACATAATTAACAGTAATATCCAACACCAATCCTATCTCCAAAATAACAGGACAGCCAGGAGACAATACTATATCTTTGTTTACCTTAGGTACTGTATAAAAATAAGGGATACATGAAAAATTTACTGTAATACATCTTGTGTAAATACTATTACATTTGAAAGTTGTAGCATCTGTCAAGATTAGATTTAAATTTGGACTATCTTGTTTTGTGTATCAAAGCATATTAGGACATAAAAAATTACTATCTGATAATTGTCATGTATACAAAATCATATAAGGGCATCTATCAATAAAGGCTGAGCCCTAACCCCAGGTTATATTTCTACCATTTATGGAAAACTGATACCCTTTGGCAGTATTTTTACACGTTTTCAAGATCTGCATGCACATTTTTGAAAGTATTTTATTTTTACTAGCATTTCTTGCTCTCAATATATAAAACTCAACAAAACTGCACTAAAAACATATGTGTGCAATTCAGTTGTGATCCTTTTGAAACGCATTCTACAAGTATAAAGAAATACAGATAGATTTGCACTTTGTCTGTGAATCCCCAAACCTTAATCACCCAATACAAAAAGTACCTAAAAAATGCTATACCTATAAATATCCAAAGTTGGACTTTGAATAATGGGCCACTCCTATCACTAATGTGTGAGGTACTTTTCAGTTTCTTCTCTAAGTTACGGTTTTAATTGCCATCCTATTAATTGCTTATGTAGCAGGCCTCTGGCACTATAACACCATCAAAGTAACAGAAAGTGAAAGCACTCAGTATTAACTAACAGATGAGAGTTGGTACCGTGTTAGCCATAGAAATACCTCCAGTATTAACATCTTAATACTCCAGTAAAAACAGATTATTCATGCTACTCAGATCAGCCCTTGTACATAACAGAACATGCACCAAGTCCACATAAGTGAAAAGCTGGAACAAGTGTTTCATGTGTAATTCAACTTTTTCATGGATGTTTGTCTGAATTTCCATACTTTTTTGGGAATGATTGACAACTAATGTAGGCTTTTTAGTTTGCACCTTTATTCTAAAATATTTGGTTTGATTCAGCACACTTTTCGTGATTAATCTAAAATCCTGTTTGCTCTGCTCTCCTGATAACATTTTAACTCATTTAGTTTTGATTTGTCAAGCACTGTTCACATGCTTTATCAAGTTTTTATTTTTTTTAATAATGGTTATGGTTCAACCATGCTAATTTACCACAAATGTTCAATCTCTATTTATATTAAGTTAATGAAGCACAATTTATAATTTTTTTTAATCAATTTTATTTGGATTTGGTTACATCAATCAAATGAGCTATGCATGCTTGATCAATCTAAAATGCACTGCATTCAAGTATATGCTGAAGCCAGTGAAAGGATTACCACATACTTGTGGGTGAGTCATGGGCTGGGGATGGAGTACAGATGAAGGATGTACAAACCTATGCAAAACCACACTAACTGATAGTCTGAGGATAGACACAGAGCCCCTGCAGTGAGTGTCCACAAAATGGCAGGTACAGATGTTCAGGTACTAGGAAGCAGGAAAGGACTGCACAAAATCCAAAACAAGGAATTACACTAGAAGAAATGTGCTAGAAGCCAGGAGCTTGAGGTACAGTACTGTGCAAACGTTTTAGGCAGGTGTGAAAAGATGCTGTAAAGTAAAAATGCTTTCAAGATAGACATGTTAATAGTTTATATTTAACAATTAACAAAATACATAATGAGTGAACAGAAGAAAAATCTAAATCAAATCAAAATTTGGTGTGACCACCCTTTGCCTTCAAAACAACATCACTTCTTCTAGGTACACTTCCATAAAGTCAGGGATTTTGTAGGCATTTAGTCAGGTGTATGATTAAACAATTATATCAAACAGGTGCTAATGATGATTAATTTAATATGTATGTTGAAACACAATCATTAACTGAATCAGGAATAGCTGTGTAGGAGGAATTAAACTGGGTGAGGAACAGCCACACTCAGCTAACAAGGTGAGGTTGCTGAAGACAGTTTAATGTCAAAAGTCATATACCATGGTAAGACTGAGCGCAGCAACAAGACACAAGGTAGTTATACTGCATCAGCAAGATCTCTCCCAGGCAGAAATTACAAGGCAGATAGCGGTTTCCAGATGTACTGTCCAAGCTATTTTGAAGAAGTGCAAAGAAAAGGGCAACAGTGAGGAAAGTAGACGCAGTGGTCGGCCAAGGAAACTTAGTGCAACAGATGAAAGACATATCATACTTACTTCCCTTTGCAATCGGAAGATGTTCAGCAATGCCATCAGCTCAGGATTGGCAGAAAACAGTGGGACCCTGGTACACCCATCTACTGTCCGGAGATGCCTGGTCAGAAGTGGTCTTCATTGAAGATTTGCGGCTAAAAAGCCATACCTCCAATTTGGAAAAAATTAACATGTCTATTTTTGATAGCATTCTTACTTTACAGCATTTTTTCACACCTGCCTAAAACTTTTGCACAGTACTGTATATCCAATACTAGCTACTGTTTGCCCCAAGGGGTGAACCACAAGACTCCCACATAATCTTTCAATTATTATAATTCTCTTGTGAAAGTGATGTAGCAAAGTTCACTTCTATTTAGTCAGTCATACTGGATGTGTTTAATTTTCCACTATTATTTTTCAATAGTGAGCACCATGAGGTCCATTTTAAATATCTAAGTATTGATATATATCACGGTGCCCGTGCTACTCGGTGACATTCTGTCAGTTTCCACTCCTGCCTAAAGCCTATTGGCTGCACTGTGATTGTCCCACCCAGTATTGTCCTTAAATACTGGGTTCTGGCACATCTCCAGCGCCTTTTCGTGGTGTTCCAGTACCAGCGCTTGTTCCTGATTCTTGTGTGCTCTCAGTGTATCGACCTGGCCTGACTGACTACTCTGCATCTTGTTTCCTGCCTGTGCACCAACCCGGACTGCCTGACCATTCTGCTTCTCATCTCCTGTGTACTGACCCGGCTTGGCTGACGTTCCTGCTCCGTGTACCGACTTGGCTTGGCTGACGTTCCTGCTCCGTGTACCGACTTGGATTGGCTCATGTTCCTGCTCCGTGTACCGACTTGGACTGTTCTCCGTTCCTGTGCTGTGTGGATTTTAGTTTGCACCTTTATTCTAAAATATTTGGTTTGATTCAGCACACTTTTCGTGATTAATCTAAAATCCTGTTTGCTCTGCTCTCCTGATAACATTTTAACTCATTTAGTTTTGATTTGTCAAGCACTGTTCACATGCTTTATCAAGTTTTTATTTTTTTTAATAATGGTTATGGTTCAACCATGCTAATTTACCACAAATGTTCAATCTCTATTTATATTAAGTTAATGAAGCACAATTTATAATTTTTTTTAATCAATTTTATTTGGATTTGGTTACATCAATCAAATGAGCTATGCATGCTTGATCAATCTAAAATGCACTGCATTCAAGTATATGCTGAAGCCAGTGAAAGGATTACCACATACTTGTGGGTGAGTCATGGGCTGGGGATGGAGTACAGATGAAGGATGTACAAACCTATGCAAAACCACACTAACTGATAGTCTGAGGATAGACACAGAGCCCCTGCAGTGAGTGTCCACAAAATGGCAGGTACAGATGTTCAGGTACTAGGAAGCAGGAAAGGACTGCACAAAATCCAAAACAAGGAATTACACTAGAAGAAATGTGCTAGAAGCCAGGAGCTTGAGGTACAGTACTGTGCAAACGTTTTAGGCAGGTGTGAAAAGATGCTGTAAAGTAAAAATGCTTTCAAGATAGACATGTTAATAGTTTATATTTAACAATTAACAAAATACATAATGAGTGAACAGAAGAAAAATCTAAATCAAATCAAAATTTGGTGTGACCACCCTTTGCCTTCAAAACAACATCACTTCTTCTAGGTACACTTCCATAAAGTCAGGGATTTTGTAGGCATTTAGTCAGGTGTATGATTAAACAATTATATCAAACAGGTGCTAATGATGATTAATTTAATATGTATGTTGAAACACAATCATTAACTGAATCAGGAATAGCTGTGTAGGAGGAATTAAACTGGGTGAGGAACAGCCACACTCAGCTAACAAGGTGAGGTTGCTGAAGACAGTTTAATGTCAAAAGTCATATACCATGGTAAGACTGAGCGCAGCAACAAGACACAAGGTAGTTATACTGCATCAGCAAGATCTCTCCCAGGCAGAAATTACAAGGCAGATAGGGGTTTCCAGATGTACTGTCCAAGCTATTTTGAAGAAGTGCAAAGAAAAGGGCAACAGTGAGGAAAGTAGACGCAGTGGTCGGCCAAGGAAACTTAGTGCAACAGATGAAAGACATATCATACTTACTTCCCTTTGCAATCGGAAGATGTTCAGCAATGCCATCAGCTCAGGATTGGCAGAAAACAGTGGGACCCTGGTACACCCATCTACTGTCCGGAGATGCCTGGTCAGAAGTGGTCTTCATTGAAGATTTGCGGCTAAAAAGCCATACCTCCAATTTGGAAAAAATTAACATGTCTATTTTTGATAGCATTCTTACTTTACAGCATTTTTTCACACCTGCCTAAAACTTTTGCACAGTACTGTATATCCAATACTAGCTACTGTTTGCCCCAAGGGGTGAACCACAAGACTCCCACATAATCTTTCAATTATTATAATTCTCTTGTGAAAGTGATGTAGCAAAGTTCACTTCTATTTAGTCAGTCATACTGGATGTGTTTAATTTTCCACTATTATTTTTCAATAGTGAGCACCATGAGGTCCATTTTAAATATCTAAGTATTGATATATATCACGGTGCCCGTGCTACTCGGTGACATTCTGTCAGTTTCCACTCCTGCCTAAAGCCTATTGGCTGCACTGTGATTGTCCCACCCAGTATTGTCCTTAAATACTGGGTTCTGGCACATCTCCAGCGCCTTTTCGTGGTGTTCCAGTACCAGCGCTTGTTCCTGATTCTTGTGTGCTCTCAGTGTATCGACCTGGCCTGACTGACTACTCTGCATCTTGTTTCCTGCCTGTGCACCAACCCGGACTGCCTGACCATTCTGCTTCTCATCTCCTGTGTACTGACCCGGCTTGGCTGACGTTCCTGCTCCGTGTACCGACTTGGCTTGGCTGACGTTCCTGCTCCGTGTACCGACTTGGATTGGCTCATGTTCCTGCTCCGTGTACCGACTTGGACTGTTCTCCGTTCCTGTGCTGTGTGGATTCCACCCGGTTGGGCTGCTGCCTCCTACGTACGCCCTGACCGGTCTCCGGTTAAGGGTAGTGCTTGTGTCTCTCTGTCTCTGGACAGCTTTGCAGATTGGTCTCGGTTGCCTCTGTGTCGCCCGGGCGACATTCCTATTGGTCTGCCTTACGAACCGTTCCAGGTTGGGTGCCTCTCAGGGCGAGTAGCTCAGTTTTCCGTTACTGCTACGGCACTATCCAGTTTCCTAGTCTCTGTTACTGCTACGGCAGTGCTCAAGTGGCTCAGTCTCCGCTCCTGCTACGGCAGTGCTCCTATTGCTCAGTCTCCATTACTGCTACGGCAGCGCTTCAGTTGCTCAGTCCCCATTAATGCTACGGCAGTGTCCCGTTGCCTAGTCTCCGTTTGTCATGGTTTAGGTAAAAACACAACTTTATTGAAAAGTTAATGTAATCCCTTAGGGTATCATATACGTACACACATATATCTTTATTAGACAGAAATACAATGCAAACAATAGCAGTGTTGGCTCTACCGGCCCTGCCAATATACCGGGCAAGGCAGGCAAGGAATTGGAACTCGTGAGTTGAGGCTCTACCGGCCTTGCCAAAATACCGGGCAAGGCAGCCGCAGGACAGGAGACTAAGACTGGCTCTACCGGCCTTGCCAATACCGGGTAAGGCAACCCAGGGAAACAGGACAGGTTCTACCGGCCTTACCATATACCGGGCAAGGCAGCCAATTGACAGGAGATAAACACCGGCTCTACTGGCCTCGCCAATACCGGGTAAGGCAACCCATGAGACAGGACAGGTTCTACCGGCCTTACCATATACCGGGCAAGGCAGCTAATTGACAGGAGATAATGGAACCACAAGCCTCAGTGACTGGAAGGTGGAGCAACAGTCACTAATAGACAAGAGGCTAAGTCAGTAAGTAGGCCGTAGCAGCAGGGATAGCGGATGGATGAGGAGAAAACCAGTGCCTTCACAGATGGAATGCCATGACGCTAAGAAGCAATGGAGCGAACCAGTACCCAGTACGTGGAACACTATCAATCCTGCAATACAGCCGGGTGGCTAGAGGAGCGAACCAGTACCCTGTACGTGGAACGCTTATAATACTGAGACAGTCGGGTGGCTAGAGGAGCGAACCAGTACCCTGCACGTGGAACGCTTACAATACTGAGACAGCCGGGAGGCTAGAGGAGCAAACCAGTACCCTCTACGTGGAACACTTACAATACAGAGACAGCCGGGTGGCTGGAGGAGCGAACCAGTACCCTATACGTGGAACGTTTACAATACTGAGACAGCCGGGTGGCTCGAGGAGCGAACTAGTACCCTGTACGTGGAACGCTTACCATACAGAGACAGCTGGGTGGCTAGAGGAGCGAACCAGTACCCTGTACGTGGACGCTATAATGCTAAGACAGCCGGATGGCTAGAGGAGCGAACCAATACCCTGTACGTGGAACGCTATAATGCTGAGACAGCTGGATGGCTAGAGGAGCGAACCAGTACCCTGTACGTGGAACGCTTACAATACTGAGACAGTCGGGTGGCTAGGGGAGCGAACCAGTACCCTCTACGTGGAACACTTACAATACAGAGACAGCCGGGTGGCTGGAGGAGCGAACCAGTACCCTATACGTGGAACGTTTACAATACTGAGACAGCCGGGTGGCTCGAGGAGCGAACTAGTACCCTGTACGTGGAACGCTTACCATACAGAGACAGCTGGGTGGCTAGAGGAGCGAACCAGTACCCTGTACGTGGACGCTATAATGCTAAGACAGCCGGATGGCTAGAGGAGCGAACCAATACCCTGTACGTAGAACGCTATAATGCTGAGACAGCTGGATGGCTAGAGGAGCGAACCAGTACCCTGTACGTGGAACGCTTACAATACTGAGACAGTCGGGTGGCTAGGGGAGCGAACCAGTATCCTGTATGTGGAACGCTATAATGCTGAGACAGCCGGATGGCTAGAGGAGCGAACCAGTACCCTGTACGTGGAATGCTTACAATACTGAGACAGCCGGGTGGCTAGGGGAGCGAACCAGTATCCTGTATGTGGAACGCTATAACGCTGAGACAGCCGGATGGCTAGAGGAGAGAACCAGTACGCTGTACCTGGAACGCTAACTGGAGGCAATCAGGACAGGAACCAGCAGATGGAAGCAGGAACCAGCAGGCAGACTGGCAGCAGGAAGAGGTGGCTCAACCGGATCAGACGGAGGCAGGAACAATACAAGTGAAAACACTGGAACAAGTTGAACACAGGTCGCAGGAACACAGCAGGGGCCCAGGATACTCAGGAACAAGGTGTAGACTCAAACAGCATAGAGACAACACGAAAGGGCCACGAAAGGGTGCCCAGACTAGGTTTAAATAGGCAATACAGGGCGGGCTGAAGATAGCCAGCCAATGGGGAGCCCCCTACTGGTGATAGACACAACAGAAGAGCAATCACGGGCATCGTGATAGTACCCCCCTCTCAAAGACCCCCTCTCCCAGAGGAGAGTCTAGGTTTCTGAGGGTATTTAGAATGAAAAATTTGCAGTAATTTGGGCGCATGAAGGTCCTTACTATCCACCCAGGATCGTTCTTCAGGACCATAGCCCTTCCAATGCACCAAATACTGCACCTTTCCTCTAAGCCTGCGGGAATCAATGATACTCTGAACTTCGTACTCCTCCTGACCCTCCACTTCAATAGGCCCTGGCACCACAGGGTTAGTTGTATAGCGGTTGCATACAAGAGGCTTATGGAGAGACACATGAAAAACATTGTGAATATGCATGGACGCAGGGATGTCCAATGCATATGATACTGGATTGATTTTGCGAATGACTCTGTAAGGACCAATGAATCGGGGAGCCATCTTATTAGATGGGACTTGAAGCTTAAGGTTCCTGGAGGACAGCCACACTCTATCCCCAACCTGGAAGGACACTGCTGGCAATCTCCTGTGATTAGCATGGCGCTGATGACGTTGGAATGACTGACCCAGTGCCCTCTGCACCTGTGCCCATGTGGAGCGGAGCTGCTCAATATGCTCATCCAGAGCTGGAATTTGTTGTGCCTGAAAGGAGTCCGGGAGCAAACAGGGTTGGAACCCATAATTGATCAGAAACGGAGAGCTCCCTACTGATGAATTGACTGCACAATTCCTGGCGAACTCTGCCCAGGGCAACAGGTCGGCCCAATTGTCATGATGGTCAGTAATAAAACAGAGCAAGAACTGTTCCAATCCTTGATTGGCACGCTCAGCGGCCCCATTGGTCTGGGGATGGTAGACAGAGGAAAAAGATAGCTGTATGCCCATCTGTTCACAAAATGCCCTCCAGAACCTGGACACGAACTGGCTCCCCCGGTCGTACACCAGCACTCTGGGTACACCATGCAACCGAAATACCTCTTTAGCGAATACCACCACCAGTTCTTTAGCAGAGGGAAGGCCATGGAGAGGCACGAAATGAGCCATTTTAGAAAACCTGTCCACTATCATGAGTATAAAGGAATACCCTCTAGACACTGGCAATTCTCCCATGAAATCGGTGGAAACGTGAGACCAAGGGCGTACACCATTAGGTACCGGCTGGAGTAAACCCACAGGGAGGTGTCTAGGGGTCTTAGCACGGGCACAAGTAGCACAGGCATTCCTAAAACTGGCACAATCAGCCCTCATAGAAGGCCACCAAAAAACTTGCGAGAGAGACCATAACAATTGGTCTCTGCCAATATGTCCCACAGCTTTAGAGGAATGGTATGTCTCGAGTAACTGTGTGCGAAATGGCACATCAACAAAACACTTGCCCATTGGGGTTTCAGGAGGAGCAGAGGCTTGGGAGGCCAAAATCTCTTCCCCTAATGGTGAAGTGATTCTCGTGCATATAGTAGCCAAAATTCGATCAGGCTGAATAATAGGAGCAGGTACCTCGTCTCTGTCAATTTCAGCCTCAAATTGTCTTGACAATGTGTCAGCCCTGACGTTCTTAGACCCAGGCAAATAAGATACAATGAAGTTAAATCGAGACAAGAACAGTGCCCGCGTAGCCTGGCGTGGGGATAATCTCCTTGCCTCAGAAAGATAAATTAAGTTCTTGTGATCGGTCAAAATTAAGACAGGGTTTTTTGTACCCTCGAGTAGGTGACGCCATTCCTTAAGAGCAAGAATAATGGCTAGCAGTTCTCTGTCACCAATCTCATAATTGCTTTGTGACCCGGTCAATTTCTTAGAGAAAAACCCACAAGGTCTGAGAGTTCCTCCTTTAATGGGACGCTGAGAAAGCACTGCTCCAACCCCAATATCTGAAGTGTCCACCTCCAGAGTAAATGGAAGCGATGGATTGGGATGAGATAACACAGGAGCGTTAACAAAAGCAGATTTCAATGTTTCAAAGGCCTCCTCAGCAGCCACTGACCATTGAGATGGGTTAGCACCCTTGTGAGTAAGGTCAGTCAAAGGTTTTACAATAGTACAGAAGTTCTTAATAAATTTCCTATAATAATTAGTGAAGCCCAGAAATCGTTGAATAGCTTTAAGGCTCTTGGGTCGTGGCTAGTGTAAAACTGCCGTTAGTTTCTCTTTGTCCATGACAATGCCTTCTTTGCCAATTATAAACCCCAGAAATGGCACACTAGTTCTGTGAAATCCACATTTTTCAAGACAACACGAAAGGGCCACCAAAGGGTGCCCTGACTAGGTTTAAATAGGCAATACAGGGCGGGCTGAAGATAGCCAGCCAATGGGGAGCCCCCTACTGGTGATAGACACAACAGAAAAGCAATCACGGGCACTGTGATACCGTTACTGCTACGGCAGTGCTCACGTGGCTCAGTCTCCGTTACTGCTACAGCAGTGTTTAAGTCACTCAGTCTCCGTTACTGCTGCAGCAGTGTTCAAGTTGCTTAGTCTCTGTTACTGCTACGGCAGTGTTCAAGTTGCTCAGTCTCCGTTACTGCTACGGCAGTCCACAATTGTCTGGTATCCATTATCTGGGGCGTTACTCGAATTAAAGTTCTCACCTCTGTTTGAGCATCTTAAAAGGCCTTGCTACACTAGGGCCTGTCAATGTTCTCTGCCTACTATTAACCCATGCTGTACTGATAAACTGAGACTCACACAAGAACTGCCTGACCTGTGTCAGTATATTGATCTCTGGACTATCTGCGTATACTGGACCTGTGTGGGCCTACCTCTGTATAACCTGTCTTGTGTCTGTACTATATTATGTATATATTACAGGACCCGTGAGGGTTATTGTCATCTTTATTGTTTAATAAAATTGTGTTTTATCCAAACCTACTGTGTCTGTGTGTCGAACAAACCGTTACAATATAGAAAGGCAAAGGACAATTGGAGATACATTTGGCCTGAATGACCGAACAGTCTCAAACACAGTGACCTCCAAGGCACTGAATGGGTTAAACGTTTGAATCAGTCGGAATCTTATTTGTCCCGTGTGTTGCAGTTGGCTTGCCGAGACATGTTTAGTACTTCATAAACCAGAAGCAAGCACACACTCCTGTACAATTAAATATACATTTACTATTTTAATTGATGCCACAGACTATGCTATAAAGGGAAACTGTATTAGCTTGAGAGATATGTGAAAGTTGAGCAGCTCTTACTTCTACCTTTAAAAAACCTTAAGGTCACAACTCTCACAATGCTGCATAATATCAACCGGATCCAAAATACGTGCATTTACAAAGCCACATAGGAGCTTCTCCACTAGCTCCTTATTTAAATCCAGCTGCAACAAAGAGTCACTATACAAAGTAAACTGCATGTGTAATAAAAACAGCAACTTTATTGTAGCAAAGTATAAAAGGACAAATACCTTGACAGCTTCCAATGACCTTAAATAAATGGAGGAGAGACTCCGGGACAAACCCCTACAAAGCAGCAAGGTGTACGCAAAACTGCATTTCACCCATCAACATGTTTCGCGTTAGACACGCTTATTCATGATCTAAGGTTTCAACTCCGTCCGTTGCTGTTTTTGAATCAGTATAATCCAATCAGAATGAATGTCCGTCACAGAGCATAAAGGTTAAGATTTAACCATTTGCAATCCTTCAACCGGAATCAACAAGGAGAAGTGGTCCAACTAAACCACAAACCACACTACTATATAGATGTCTCCAACAATCTTATTCCATAATAATTAGATGGACCCACCAGATGTTTTCCACTCCACAGTTGAAACACGGTCGTGTCAAAACTCATAACGTTTTTTAAATATTTTTTTAATGAAAAGACAGACGTTCTCCTTTATACTGGTCAAAAACCAGAGCTTTACCTCCACCGTGACTGGTAAGTCTTATGAGATTAGAGGATACACTAATTGCATCACTAGGGGGTCATTTATCTCATCACCTGTTCTACTTGTAAAATCCAGTATGTGGGGAAGACCACAAGAACAATGAGGGAGAGGATGAATGAGCACCTTAGTGATATTAGGAGTGGAGTATTCCGATCAGGTGTTTCCTCTCACTTTCAAACAGGGAGTTGTAGGAATTCTGATTTCATGGTTCAAAGTATTGAGCGAGTGACCCTGGGGATATGCAAGGGTTGTTTGGATGATAGATTATCTAGAAGAGAAGTTTTCAGGATATTCACATTGGGAGCTAGGCATCCAAATGGTCTCAACAGGGAATATGATGTGACGTGCTATTTTTGAGTATATAATGGAGCCAAATTGAGGATAGCAGGGCTTGTCTGGGTACAGGGGGGCACACCGGGTTCCATTTGTAGGGGCCCGACATGTCCCACCTTGGTCCCATTTAAAATGTGAACTATTGATATTAATGTAATTATATATATATATATATATATATATATATATATATTATTCTATATACAAGAGAGGTGTTGATTATTATTTTGTTTAATGTCTATTAGAATCACTATTTGTGTTTTAAAATGTAGGCTAGTGATACATGACTATTTGAGCCATAATCTTGTTATATTTTAGGTGGCATTGGGATCATCTGTTGCCACATTGGGTTAATACCAATAGTTTGTAAAAAAAGGTAAATGTGTAAAAAACTTTTCATAGGTTCCATCTTATAATATCTTCAGTAGCATTAGGATCATCACTATTTATTGTTGGTTGAAGTGGTGGTCGCTTTTGTCTTTAATATATAACCCTTTGATACCTTATGTGATATCGGCATTATCTATCGCCACACTGGATTAATATTCATAGTTTGCTGAAAGGCCTAATTAATTTTTTCTGTCAGTGTTTTTTATAAGAATGATTTACATATGAGGGAATTGGTTATTGTTTAAGTATTCTCCACAGTAATCTATTAAGATCTGCATGCTGACCAATTGTATTTTTAAATTTTTATTTTTTAAATTTATGGTGAAATTTCGTATATTAAAAGAAATACAGGGCTGAGTCAGGTTGGGGTTTTTGACCAGTATAAAGGCGAACGTCTGTATAGTAAAAAAAAAAAGTAAAAAAACTTTGGAGATATATGAGTTTTGACACGACCGTGTTTCAATTGTGGAGTAGAAAACATCTGGTGGGTCCATCTAACTATTATGGAATAAGATGGTTGGACCACTTCTCCTTGTTGATTCCGGTTCAAGGAGTGCAAATGGTTAAATCTTAACCTTTATGCTCTGTGACGACGTTTATTCTGATTGGATTATACTGATTCAAAAACAGCAACACACTGAGCTGAAACCTTAGATCATGAATAAGCGTATCTAACGCGAAACATGTTGATCGGTGAAAGGCAGTTTTGTGTACACCTTGCTGGTTTGTAGGGGTTTGTCCCGGAGTCTCTCCTCAGTTTATTTAAGATCATTGGAAGCTGTCAAGGTATTTGTCCTTTTATACTTTGCGACAATAAAGTTGCTGTTTTTATTACACGTGCAGTTTACTTTGTATAGCGACTCTTTGTTGCAGTTAAACTGTATTAGCTTACCATTATTTTGTAATGGCAACATTAACCACATATTTAAGTTTACTCCTCAGTTGATAGGACAGGAAGCAGTCTTCTAAAATTATAAAACTCTCCCGTCACCAAACTCCAAACAGCTGGGTAAGAATGGAAAAGTCAATTGGAGAATTGTGAATGGGTGCCATTACATCTGACATGGAAAAGAAAAGAACTGAGCTAATAACATTTTCCTTTTATTTATTTTTTTTTTTGATTTGCAAACAATCTTTATTGAAATGTTGAATACAATACAAAGGCACAGTATAATCAAGCATAAAATTAGTGTCCAATCAGAACATTCTGTAGTACTGCCCAAGAAAATTCACACCAATATACATAAAGAATTATACTCCTGAATATCAGTCTCCAAAACAATACCCACTCAAGTAAATAAACTTCTCCTATGGAACCACGGGTACAATGATAAGAGTATCCAGCTAATGACAGCAGAATCTCCTGAACAGAATTGCGCAGGAGAGAAGTACATGATACCCAAGGAAAGAGAAAGGAAGTAGCCAGAGAAAGTAGATAAAGAATGAGAGGAAAAGGAGGGGTGGGGGAAGGAAAGGAGCTTCGGCACAAGGACTAGGACAAGACCCTAAAACACAGCTGTGGCATACAGAACACTATCACCATCACTAATATCCCGAAGCCCAAGGTAAAGCGGGACCAGCTGCCAGTCCATAAAACAGAGCCCCAAAGCAAGATCCAACAATAATTTTACTACTGGTCAATGACTCCCAGAGGACCAAACAAAGAACCAAAGGCAGCTTGAAAAGCCTCAGTCAAGCCCGTGGAGTGCGCATACGTCTGTTCCATATTCGGGATAGTCTGCGCCCTCAGCTTTCAGTCCGATAGGGTAGGCGGAATACTAGACTGTGTTACAGACCAGGAACCAGACAGGACACAAAATTGTAAAAATGCAAAACACCTTTATTGAAATAACAAAAGCAAACAAAGCAAAATCGTGATCCAGAAGCATAAACCAAAAGACAAGCCAGGGTCAGGAACCAAGACAGGTACTCAGCCAAGCTGGAGTCAGGAATACAGAGATCAGCAAAGTCAGGAACAAGGCCAGCAGTCAGCAACCAGAAAGGACGTCAGAGGAAGCCAGGTCATACACAGGTAATCAGCAACTCAGGAGGATAATGAGCTTGCTCCAGAATCAGGCACAAGGGCAATCAGGTAGTGAGCCAAGCTGCTTTAAATACCCTGGGAAGGTTGGCTGTTGGCTGATAGTAGTCAGGTGAGCAAACACAAAGATGTCAGCTGATTCAGCCAGCTCAGCAAAGGAAAGGCAGCAGTAATGGATAACAGAGCACTGGATTAGCTCAAACAGCAGAATCGAACAGCAGAGCTCAGCCAAACCTTGACAGACTGCCAATGACCTGGAATGCACATCCAAGATGCCATGACTAGAAGAGTGTAACGGTTTTCAGTACACTCAGAGGCAGGATGTTTGGTAAAACACAGTTTTATTGAAACAATACGGAATAAAGTAACCCTCGCGGGTCCAGCATATAGATAACACGTAATACTGACACAGGACAGGTTACAGAGGAATCATTAACCCACACAGGTCCAGTACATATATCTGAGAGCAAAATATATACTGACACAGGTCAGGTTACAGAGGAATCATTAACCCACATGGGTCCAGTACATATATCTGAGAGCAAAATATATACTGACACAGGTCAGGTTACAGTTCGTGTAAATCAGTGAGACAACGAGAGGAAGGTTCTATTAGGCCGGGAGGCTGATAGGCCCTAATAGCGGAAGGCCCAAGGAACACTCTCTACGCAGAGAGTGATATACCAGCGACTAGCCACAATGGGTGAGCGAGGCCCTGAATGAGTAACGGACTACCGGACAACACTGGGTGACTGCAACCGGAGGTGCAGTGTAACGCCAAACTGAAACAGCAGTAACTATGACCCAAGGATAATGACACCAAACCGCAAGGGTTAACGAACGCTCAGGCGTGATGGCAACTGCCAGGTGATAGAGACTAACTGAGGCGCCCAGGAGACCAACCTCAGTAGGAGAGCAGTGACAGGCCAAGAGACAGTGTGCAACCAGGAATAGCTCCTACCCTGGGGTATGGAGATACAATGCACAACAGCGTGACTGGGTCGCAGTAGCAGAACGGCTACAGCAGCACTCGAGGCAACCAAAGGGTCTATACAAGACCTGGACAGAGCACCGGAAAGGTTCCCCATCCGGATAACCGGACGGAGTAGTGAACCGGGCCTGAGTGATACACAGGGCAGGAGTCTCGGCCAATCCGGGTCGATACCCAGAGCAGGAACGTCCTCCAAACCGGGTCAGTACACAGAGCAGGAACGTCAGCCAATCCAGGTCGATACACAGAGCAGGAACGTCAGCCAGGCCGGATCAGTACACAGAGCAGGAACGTCAGCCAGACTGGGTCGGTGCCTCCTTGCGGCCGATGCTGCTCCGTTCCGGTTCACCGGCGAGTCCCAGCTTCGCCGCATGCGGGCGTTCTTCCGGCATAGCAAGCCGACGCGCATGCGCCCGTTCAGTAGCCGCTGCGTGTGGCCGTATAGGCAGGTTTTCTCACTGCCTCTTGTCTTCCTTCTCCCATTGGGCTTAGAATTATGCCCAATGGGAGGGATGTGGTTTTCCTATGAGCCCATTGGACATGTCATAAGTCCATTGGGGCTAGTTTTCCAGTCCAGGCTAGTTGCCATTTGGGCTGGTTCCGCCTCTTCCTCCTATTGGAGGACTATTGTTTAAATACCCAGTCCTCCCTTTCCTTCTTGCCCATTCCACGAGCTAGTTTGTGTCCCTAGTTTCTGAAGTCAACTACTCTGCCTGTCTGACCACCGCTGCTTTCTGGTATCCTGACCTGGCTTGTTTGACCACCACTGCTTTCTGGTATCCTGACCTGGCTTGTTTGACCACCGCTGCTTTCTGGTATCCTGACCTGGCTTGTTTTGACCACCGCTGCTTTCTGGTATCCTGACCTGGCTTGTTTGACCACCGCTGCTTTCTGGTATCCTGACCTGGCTTGTTTGACCACCGCTGCTTTCTGGTATCCTGACCTGGCTTGTTTTGACCACCGCTGCTTTCTGGTGTCTTGACCCGGCTTGTCCGACCTCCTCTGCTTCCTGGTATCCTGTCCCGGCTTGTCTGCTATTTCCCCCTCTGGCCTTAGGTTCTGGTCCATACGGATCCCGGATACTCCTATCCTGGTTGCACCCTGGCTCAACTGGGGTGGAACAATCTGGTTTCGCGACCAGCACCTTTATCCAGTTTCGGCTGCAGCAAAGGAGTATCTGGCACACCGTCTGCACACCCAAGCTTCGTTCTCTAGCGTCGCACCCCAGCATCAACCAGAATCTAGGCTATGAGGGTCCCTACTTCCCCATCGTGACAGTTGGAATGGGCCAGAGATGGCTCCATGGATCCTGCTGCCTTCAAGAGGAACCAATGGAGATAGGTTCCATCAATAAGTTATCGGATGCTGAGAGAAGCAGGCGTCGGACACAAGGCCTGTGTTTGTATTGTGGTGGTAAGGGCCATTTTTTACGGCAATGCCCGGTTCATCCGGGAAACTCCAAGGCTTAGGGACTAATGTAAGAGACTCCCTAAGCACAAGATCCTGTCAATCTCCTACCTCATCTCGAGTAATGGTGCCCATTCAAATGGTCTGGTCCTCTAGCACCATGAAGACCCAAGCTTTTATTGATTCCGGGGCAGCAGGCGTCTTTATTGATCTCCAATGAGCCCTCAAGATGGGCATCCCTCTGGTTGGAAAACAAGCTCCTCTTTTGGTCTCTACTGTGGATGACAGACCCTTGGGCAATGGACTGGTCTTATGGGAGACATCAGCTTTACTTATGCGCACTGGCATTCTGCATTTGGAAACCATTGTTTTGGATGCTATCTCTTCACCTAAAGCTTCCGTTATCCTTGGACTGCCTTGGCTTAGGGCCCATAACCCTGCTTTTGATTGGACTTCTGGTCAGTTGATTTCCTGGGGTATTGCTTGTACTAAAACTTGCCTTCAACAAGTGCTTCCGGCCCTTTCTACGATTCAAGCAGATACCACCAGATCCACTATCATTCCTGATGGATATTTGGAATTTCAGGTTGTTTTTTCTAAAAAATTAGCTGACACTCTTCCACCCCATCGTTCCTGCGATTGTCCTATTGACCTGGTTCCCGGTTCCGTGCCTCCTAGAGGGAAGACCTACCTTTTGTCTCGACCTGAAAACCTGGCCTTTGTTGGGGAATCTTTACCTGGATCGCTGCCTGTTAGGGATACCTTTCACCTTATTATTATCAGTCTGTCTATGATATCTATGTCAATTACCGGTATACCGGGGGCCTGTATGGATCGCAAGGAAAGACACATACAACAGCGTATCCAATACAAGCTCTCTCTTTATTCTTGTCACACATAGTTCTTTATAGGCCCACAGCCCCCCTTCACGTAAAGGGAGGGGGGCGGTGCACAACACAGTTTGTAACATAGAACAGAGAATTATATATATAAAAAAAATAGAAGAGCAAAACTAAACAGAGAAGCCAAACTTATTCACAGGAAGGGGGGGGGGAAAGAGAGTGGTTACAGAGATAACTGTTGCTCTGGCATCCATCTCCTCCACCGTGGGGGGGTTGTGAGATTCAGTACCTTCAAGCATAACAACCTTGGGCATATTCTAACAGCTTTTGCAATACACAGATAAAAACTAGAAAAAGCCAATTTGGTGGTTTCCTCCCTAGCAGATGGATTCCTGCAGAATCAGTCAAATATAAATGTAACTATTAACCCTAGGGGTGCCGAACACACTGCAAAGCAGTCAAATGTAACTATTAACCCTATAGGTGCCGAACACAAGTATTACACACCTTATCCCTGTTCCCTTCAATCCCTTCTTTGAATCAGTACTAAACTGATTCACCAAACTAAACTCTGGGAATTACATTGGGCCCTGGACATCGTCATAGCAAGGGGTGGGAGAGGTAGGGCGGCGGGATAACATTTTCAAGTAAGGGGCATACAGATTGGCAGGGGAGTTACGGGCGTGGTATGCACAGCAACAGAGCAGCAGTTTGATAACCTGACTCCCTTCATTGTTACCACACAGCATTTTTATACTCGCAATCAGCCCCCCGATAAGAAACCAGAAAAAATAACAGAATGTGGTTGGCTGTATTTGGGTTAATCATTTCTCCTTTACACAGGTTTCTACAAACCTTAGCAAATGTCAGTTTTAACCCTAGTATTGCTGCGTCCCTTTATAATGTTAACATGGCCTGTTTGACAAATATGTAATGACTTGTTACACAAACAATTTAACCCTAAGAATATTTAACCCTTCTATATGTTATACAATCCTTTCAATCCCTTCTTTGAGTCCGAGCATACCCGGACTCACACAAATCTTACAACCTGGATAAGGCATCATCATATAGAGGTGCAGTACTGTGGAGGTGACTTAAATACTGGGTGTAAGGGCCTGACCCAGGGGAACTACACCTTTTGGCAATGAGGCAAAGCAAAAAACTTAAATAGGACATAAAGAACAATAATACTCATGGATTACAGCTAGCGAAACAGGCACGCTGATGAGGCAAGTGGTCATAACGTCAGTAGGGCTGACCATGTTGCACAAGCAAAAGTACGTAATGTTCATAACATGCTGGTGCTAAGTAGATTCAGACATTGGAGTTCTCACGGGTCTCTGGGGTGTCTCTGCAGTCCATCTGACCCCAGTGCAGAGGTGGCCTTTCAGAAGTCCTTACGTGAGTGAGGGTGAGACATAAGTTGCATACATAAGCCAGCCTTCCACCCCCCACACTTATAATGTTAATACACATTAGACCATCATTTACTATCTGTAGGGGCACCTCCTCAAGCAGGCCACTTTCACTGCCAGAGGGTGCTAGCTTGATGATGGTCTTGTCCCACGGAGGCAGGTGGTCAGGGATTATTATGCCCGTCAAAACACCTACTTGATGATCGCACGGTGGCAGGCGATGCAATAAGCCTGCTTACTGGTCCCACGGAGGTAGGCGATGCAATAAGCCTACTTGCTGGTATTTCCTGAACAAAAGCCTCAGACCTTCACCCTGTTCTGCCTCCCTCTGGGCATCTGCTGGGCACTGGGAGGGCACAGGGCCTTTATCCTGCTCAGGCTCTGGTGCAGCTGTCACTCTGGCGTGGTATATCCAGGTCTTTCCTTTATGCAGCTTGACTGCGCTGTGACTTGTCAACAGAATCTGGAATGGACCCTTCCACTGGGGCTCCAAGCACTCTGTTCTCCATGTCTGTACATATACCCACTCTCCAATCTGGAAACGTGCACTGGGCCAGCCGAAAGCAAAGGCTGTGGAACAGAAAATCTGGGAAGAAAAGAAAGGGTATGCTGCAAAGCAGTTACATAATCCATAATCTGCTGATTACCAATCTCTAAGGTAGATCTTTGATACATCACAATCCTATTCCAGGGCCTACCGAAGAGGATCTCTTAAGGAATAAGCTTTTAAGGATTTGGAAGGGGTCACCCTGAAGTGAGTCAAGACACAGGGAAGCGCCTCTGGCCATTTGAGTCTTAGTTCAGTACATAGTTTGGTCAGAGAGCGCTTAAGAGTCTGGTTCATCCTCTCAACTTGTCCAGAGGATTGAGGCCTCCAGGGGGTATGATATCTCCAGTTCACCCCTAGAGTGACACAATTACTTTTAACAATTTCAGCTGTAACATGTTTTCCATGGTCTGACCCAATGACTGGAGGCAAACCAAACCTTGGAATTACTTTTCTTATTGACACCTTAGCTACTGATCCCGCAGTAGCTCCTTTCAAAAGAAATGTCTCTAGCCACTTAAACAATTAATCAATTATTACAACAGCATACTAAAATCCCAGTACAGGCTGTAAAACAACCCAATATAATCTATCTGGAGCCGTTCAAATGACACCCAAGCCCATTGCCTGGCCCCAGTGATTAGAATATGTCACATTTTAGGATTTATTTACAAGTATATATCACACAAATCCCAACAATTTCTAACTTACTTTGTACAGATCTGGTCTGGGTAAAGTCACTTCCTCCAGGGCGTCTACACAGTCATGCTCTGGAGGATCATTTATGTCCTCGGTCAATAGGGTAACTGGTTTTGGCAGAGCTAAAGCAGGGGCGAACATCAGCACCCGCTTCAGTTCATCCCATACTATCGTATCAGGAGAATCATAGTCAGTTTGTCATACAATCCTTCAGTCAAAATATTGGCCACTATTAGCTTAACCCTTGCCTAGCCTCTTGGCTGATGGGGTACTATCTGTCCTAGACCGGTCCTGCATTAGGCTGCAAGTCAATAACGGGTCGGGCATCTCTACCAACCCCTGGCTTTCCAGCTGCTCAAACAGCAGAGGCCACTGAGCGCAGAACCTCCTCCGGGATGTCTGAATCATGACTATCCTGGGAAGTGTGTCTCAGTGCCATCTGGAAAGTCAAGTCATAATAGTCAGGTACATATACCTCTATCTTGTCAGCGTCAAAAGTTATCTCTGTCCTCAATCTGGTCAACAAATCTCTTCCCAACAGTGCAATGGGGCATGACTCTGATAGGAGAAAACCATCTTGGACCATAGTCCCTTCTATGGTAACTTCCATAGGTTGTATATATGGCATAGAGGAGGGAATTCAGTCCACCCCTACTATACTGATAGTTTTCTTCACTATGAATTCCACCCTCCTGCACTATAAGAAAATGCTAAAAAAAAATCTGATCCTGATCCCTTCCTATTCTGTCTTATGAGGTGAGTCATTTCTGTCTGCCTCACTACTAACAGATACACCTTCTTCCTGGGGATTTCTGTCTGTATATCTATATTCCTCAGCTTTGGGCAATTTCACTTCCACTGTCCTTCCTGTTTACAGTAAAAACATGTATTCTTTCTACCTGCTTAGATCTCGCTGTACCACTTACATTATTCTTTCTACCTGCTTCAACAGTGCCAACTTTCCTTGCAATTGCTAAAGTACTAAACTTTGCCTGGTCCTTCAATACCTGCCTAGTCTTTTTGTCTCCCTCTGTATCTCTGTACATAACTTCTGTCCCTTCTTTCTCCATTACTTCACTTACTGGCTTGCTCAACACACTCTCAGTGTTTCCCTAAATCCATACAAAGATGCGGCAAGGGACTTATCCCTCTGCTGCACAACCTACTGCACCCCAGGAAGATTCAAATGAGGTTTCCCACATGTCTGCACGGACCCCAGGATCAGAGAACAGTAAAATAATAATACATTATCAGTCACGTCATTAAGAGGGAATGCATCTGCAGTTCCTACATATCTGTCTCTAATTTCATTAGAAATTAATTTCTTATATGTGTCAACAATCTTTTCTCTTTCATTCCCCCATAATATTATTACAACTGGGAAGAAATTACACAGGGGAGGGAGGGGTCTGATGCTGCGCGATCGTCTCATAGTGGGAGAGAATCAGCACACAGGCATTTAACCCCTTCCTGTCATTTTCAGGGAAAGCAGGATTGCTGTTTCTCTAATTAACAGACAACAGGTTGCAAAGGGCACATATACATAACTACAATTTGTTC
Organism: Rhinophrynus dorsalis; assembly: GCA_037306005.1. NCBI lineage: Eukaryota > Metazoa > Chordata > Amphibia > Anura > Rhinophrynidae > Rhinophrynus > Rhinophrynus dorsalis. Next base: position 356,036,775 of record CM074721.1, read on the forward strand.
TTATGGAGGCTAAATCACAATTCAACAAATCTTCAGTTGAACATATACATATATACACATATATATACACATACACATACACATTGGGTGCACCACTTCAGTTGAAATATATGTTTCCCAAGAAGTCAAAAACAGGAGAGGAAGGGATGCCCGTGACCGCGCCGGGTGGACTGGCTGGACTACTCGGTCTTAGATCACTGAGAACCATTGAACCGGTAAAACCAATGCCAAAACCCCCTCAGACACTTCCAGCAAGACAGCCCCCACATTCCTGCCTCTTCTCACTCAAGAACATAATTTCAGTTCTATTATCTATAACACATTGACAATTTCTTTAACAAATCCATATTTTTACTTGCTTGGATCCATACAATTGATTACACAAAATTAGGATTGAATTTACCTAAATTTACCTAAATGTTGCAACATTTTATCTCAGAACCTGCCCCTGTCAGAATCCTCGGATCATTGAGTTATTACGGTCCCCTTTTAACAAGGAAATACAAAACGGTATATAGATATTTAAATGCAAATCTATACCATAATACAAATCTATATTTCCACCCAATCATATTTATTAACCCTTAGTTCCCAGCTACTAGACAACATCTTAACAATAGGACCTTTAGAAAAACAGCAGAGTTGATGACCTTGAAATTCCGTTACTTGTGTCTTATCTAAGAACAGAGAGAACAAGGGGGAGAGGTAGAATGGAAGAGAAGGGAGGGGGAATCAGAGCTGCGCTAACTTTCTCATAGCAGCAACATTTTACAAGCATGGCGGCTTAACCCCTGCCTAGCTGTCACTAAATGAATGCATAATGTGTTAGTACCTGATTTTGATAGCAATAATCCACACACTCTGAATAACTTTCCCATTTAGTCCCTCAAGTCTCTCTCTCTGGTGATGTAGACACACTCTCCCTCTTTCTGTGCTCACTTACTATATCCCTCCGGAACAGGGCACGTATCTACCCCAGACAAACGACACATAACATGTATGTAAAACAGGTAAGCCATGCGCAACAAATACGAGACAGTTGTAAATTTTCACAGTGATCAGGGGGAGAAAGTCAGTGGGTGGTATCTTGCAGGACCAAATTAGACACGACTGGAATAGTGCAATAGGAACCCCCTGTCAGTCTCTCTACATAGTGTATACAATCCTCACCTATTTCTGGGGTCTTACTCTCTTGACCACCCATCTTACAACAAGTTGTACAATACAATCCAATCACAATGTCAAATAAACGAGGAAAAGAAAAGGAGTAAAAATTCAGGTGCTCACCTTCACCTGAAATAACACCCGGTCCCAGTGCTTACCTTCACCTGAACCGGGGACAGCACACAATAACACAATACTTATTCTCAGCCTCTAATATCCTTTGATACAATACTTAATTGACATCTCTACAAACAGAGATAACTGTTGCTCTGGCATCCATCTCCTCCCCCGTGGGGGGGTTGTGAGATTCAGTACCTTCAAGCATAACAACCTTGGGCATATTCTAACAGCTTTTGCAATACACAGATAAAAACTAGAAAAAGCCAATTTGGTGGTTTCCTCCCTAGCAGATGGATTCCTGCAGAATCAGTCAAATATAAATGTAACTATTAACCCTAGGGGTGCCGAACACACTGCAAAGCAGTCAAATGTAACTATTAACCCTATAGGTGCCGAACACAAGTATTACACACCTTATCCCTGTTCCCTTCAGCCTTAGCTACCTACATTCAGGAGAATCTGGCCAAAGGATTCATTCGGCCCTCCTGTTCCCCGGCTGGGTCTGGTTTCTTTTTCATTACTAAAAAAGATGGCTCTCTCCGCCCATGTGTAGATTACAGAGGACTCAATCGCATTACTCTCAAGAATCGATACGCTCTACCACTTATTCCTGAGCTCTTGGAACAACTTAGGGGAGCAGTGGTCTTCACGAAATTAGATCTGCGAGGAGAATACAATTTGATCCGTATTCGTACTGGGGATGAGTGGAAAACAGCATTCAACACTCGTTATGGGCACTACGAGTATCTCGTGATGCCCTTTGGGCTCTGCAATGCCCCAGCTGTTTTTCAAAGTTTTGTAAATGACATCTTTCGGCATATGCTGCTCTCTCATGTCCTTGTTTATTTGGATGATATCCTTATCTACTCCTCCAGTTTGCATCTGCACAGGGATCATGTCCGGGCTGTTCTCCTTCGTCTTTGGGAAAATTCACTGTATGTCAAGCTGGAAAAGTGTATGTTTGAGCAACCATCTGTTTCTTTTCTGGGTTACATCATCTCTCCTTCGGGCCTTGTCATGGATCCAGCTAAAGTGGAGGCAGTCACTTCATGGCCCATTCCCACCGATGTCAAGGGTATTCAACGCTTCGTGGGGTTCTCTAATTATTATAGATGTTCTATTAAGAACTTTTCTGCCATCATAGCCCCTATTACTGCCTTGATGAAGAAGGGAGCAGATCCTCGTCGCTGGTCCCCCGAAGCTGTGCCTGCGTTCAATACTTTGAAAGAGGCTTTCACCACGGCACCCATTCTACTTTTCCCAGATCCCTCATGCCAGTTTATATTGGAGGTGGACGCTTCTGAACAAGGTGCTGGCGCTATTTTGTCCCAGCGTGATCTATCTTCTAACAGGATTCATCCCTGCTCCTTTTTCTCCAAACGTTTTACGTCAGCGGAACGCAATTATGATGTCGGGAACAGAGAGCTTCTGGCAATTAAACTCTTACTTCAGGATTGGCGTCATCTTCTGGAAGGGTCTGTGGAACCTGTATTGATACTTACCGAGCACAAGAATTTGCAGTTTCTGGAGTCAGCCCGTCGTCTTACTCCCAGGCAAGCTCGCTGGGCCCTGTTCTTCACCAGGTTCAACGTTATAATCTCATACCGGCCTGGATCTAAGAACGTCAAGGCGGATGCTCTGTCCCGCCAATTTGAGCCAGGGGTTGAGGTAGCCCCAGAACCCATCATCCCTGCTGACAAGATTGTGGCTCTCATTTCTTCAACTACCCTGGAGAAAATTCAAAAGGCTCTGACTAGCCGGTCTGCTTTACAACCTCCCCGAACTTGGTTTGTTCCTCCCTGTTTTCGTCTTAAGGTTTTGTCTGGCCATCCTGGAGTTCGCAAAACCATAGACCTTTTGTTACGACAGTTCTGGTGGCCTTCTCTTCGTCAGGATGTCTCTGAGTTTGTCAGGGCCTGTGTATCGTGTGCTTGTCACAAGCCCTCTCTTCAGCATCCAGCGGGATTGTTGTGCCCCCTACCCATTCCATCATCACCTTGGACGCATCTATCCATGGACTTCATTGTGGACTTACCGGTCTCCAATGGATGTAACACCATCTTGGTCATTGTTGACAGATTTTCTAATCAAGCCCATTTCATCGGCCTTCCTGGTCTGCCTACTGCTCCCGCTTTGGCAGAAATATTCCTGTTATATGTATTCCGGATCCATGGCTGCCCTTTGCATATCATCTTCGATAGAGGTTCTCAGTTTGTGGCTCGCTTTTGGAAAGCCTTTTGCTCCCGCCTCCAAATTTCTCTTCAGTTTTCCTCTGCCTATCATCCACAGACCAATGGCCTCACTGAACGTACCAATCAGTCCCTGGAATTATTATTACGCCATTTCATGGAGCACGACCAACATACTTGGATGGATATCCTGCCGTTGGCGGAATTTGCTTTCAACAATAGATATCATGATTCTCTACGGTGTTCTCCATCCATTGCTGCCCTTGGATATAATCCCAGGTTTTCCCCATGCTCTACCATCTGATGTTCCGGCAGTGGATGTGATGGTGGATGACCTCCGGCACCTTTGGTCTATGATCCAGTCTCGCCTTACGCAGGCAAGAGACGCTCTCCTAGCCCTCGGTATTCCATCGGGGATTCTGTGTGGCTTTCCACTAGGAACCTACACTTACGATTGCCATCCTCCAAGTTTGTCCCCAGATTCATCGGTCCTTACCGGATCGTTCGTCAGTTGTCTACTGTTACATTCGCATTGTCTCTTCCACCTTCACTGCGCATCCATAATGCTTTTCATGTGTCTCTACTAAAGCCTGCCTGTCACAACAAGTACTCCTCTCAAGCTTCTCCTCCGCCTCCAGTGTTGGTTGATGGTGAACCTGAATTTGAGGTGAACAAGATTCTGGACTCTCGTCTGTTGCGTCAATGTCTCCAATATCTTATTGATTGGAAAGGCTATGGCCCTGAAGATCGTTCCTGGGTTCCGGAGGCTCATGTCCATGCTCCTACATTGGTGAGAAGATTCCATAGGGATCATCCTGATAAGCCTGGTCGCCCGGAGGTCTCTCCTTAGTGGGGGGGCACTGTCATGCCCTCATCTCCGTTCCTGAATTCTCCTATATAAGTCTGGTGAGCCTTACCTGTGCTGCCCGATTATTCTGGTCTGTCCGTGGTTTCCGCTCGTCTCGGCTTCCGGGTTGGACTGTCTGCGTCTCCTTCCGGCTGGCGGCTTGCTGCTTGCAGGTGCCTTCCTGCTTGGTCTGTTGGCGGGTGTCCGCCTCCGTGCCTATCCCCTTCCTGTTTGTTGGTCCGCGAGCCCAGAGGCGTTCCGGAGTCCCCACCGCCTGACTACCTGCTGTGGCCTCCTTTGGGCCCGCCCTTCATTCCGCCCATACTGCGGGTCTGACGGGCAGGTTGGCCGTCCGTTCTGTTGGCCGGGTGGTGTGCTCCCTAGGCGTCCTCTGGTGGGGCTCTGGACCTGAGGCCTGTTTCTTCCGGTGATCCGGCGGCGCCACTCGGGATCGGCAGTCCTTCCCCTCCCTGTTGCAGGGTTGGACTGTGCCTCTCCTGGACTGACGCTGATGGTCCCCGGGGTGGGGGCTTTGGGTTTGGGGGCCTTGCAGCCTTGTGTCCAGGCCTGGAGTTCCCTTGTCTCCAGGGCCTCTCCTAGCCAGCTGCTTCTGGGATTTTTCCTGTCTGCAGTTCTTGGCTCCTGTTCTGAGACATTTGTTGGGTAAGTGATCCACTTACTGAGTTCCTCTCTTGTTCCCTCTGGGTAGGCGGGTGTCCAATTAGGGGTAGGCCTGGGGCTCCTCTCTATCCTCCTGCCCTTGTTCTTTTTGGGATAGGGTGGTAGTGGGGGTGGGGTGGGGTGCCTCTGGTCTTGCTGTTCGCCCTTCTGCCTAGGGGACAGGGGTTTTTGCTCCCAGTTAGTCTCTTGCCTGTCCTGGTGGGGGTCCCGAGGGGGGTCTCCGCAGTCTACCAGCAGGGTCTCAGTTAGGGGTCTCGGTGGTGGTGGGGTGTGGTCTTGCCTCCTCCCTGTATCCCTTTCTTCCCTTAGAGGGGGCTTCCAGGAATTCCACTGTCCTGTGGTCTTCCATTTGTTCTCCCCTCCAAAGACCAAGGTGGGCCTCCCGTTCTTCGGTGGAATCCCACTGCCTTTCCATCCACGACAGCCGTCTTTCTTAGGTGGCTGTCGTCGGTGGACTGGCACATCCCTTTTTTCTGTAATCTGGGATCCAAGGACTGTTATCCTCTGCGACCTCACCAGTAGCTTGAGTGACCTGCACCTGTGACAGCCACCTGCGGCCTGCTCTGCAATCTGGGATCCAGGGACTGTTATCTTCTGCGATCTCACCAGTAGATGGTGTCCTGCGCCCCGTGACACTGTGTTGTATGTTGCAGTTGAATCCTAAGGGCATCAATCAAGCCAGTAGTGAGGGATATCTTTGATTGAGGCCTGTTTTTCTCTGTGTATGAGCCCATCCATCCTTCTGTGTGAGGCAACCGTACTCAGTCCAAGATATCCATCAGTCATGGCCTGTTGGTGACCAAGGTACAATGGTTGATATTTGGTTCCCATGTGTATCCTGCAAACAGCAGCTGGTGTACCATCCATCCATGGCATCAGCACCCCTGTGGATCCATGTGGGAATCAGATATGGGATATGTCATTTCAAGTTAGAGTAAATGATTGCAGCACAACACCAAGGCCTACTTCATCCACCTTTAATTCTGTGGAATAGTTTTCAGCCTGTGTGTTGCACATACAAGCAGTTATTCTCTGGGACACTGTGATGTGTGACCTGATCCACCCTTTTTGTAATTCAGTAAGCTGTGATTTTGAACTGATGAAGTGAACATGATGGTGACTTATCCAGTGATCTCCTTTCCCCATTTCCAGTGTTTTCCATGGAGTCTGTACAATGGGATCCTATCAACTTGATTCTTGTTTTTGCATATTCTCCATAGACTAACACTGGTATTCGTGAAGTGAGGGTGTGTGAGGGTTACTTTGTCTCCACTATCTCTTTGTCACCGCTTAGTGAATGTCCCCTGTGTAGCATGTGATCATTGACCTATTGACTTGTTTGTTGTCTGGTTAACTCTTTGAGTCCCAGAGGGTTTGCCAAAGCATTGTTGATCGATGCATTGATGATCCCTCTAGCACTCAAGGGGTTAGGTGCTGACTTCCCTGTGGGGACATGGGTGACATTGTGTGTGAACAGTGATGATATACAGACGACATTTTGAACATCACAATTTGTGTATTGTGTGTGATGAGCACAGCGACAGGAGGGTTGAAGTAGGACTTTGACAGGTTTGTCCCAAGTTGGACCTTGACATTTGTCCTGGTGTTGTGTCCTGTTTTTAACCCTCAGGGTGCTGTTTTGGTGTAGCTGTATGGATGAATGATGGGCATGTGTTGAGGTGTGACTGTGTGTGCAGCTGGTGTTGGTTGATGTAGTGTGTTGTTATGTAGTGTTGCACTTACCGGTAGTGTGGAGGCTCCTCTCATCCCCAGTGTCAGCTCCTCCAACGACCCCCTCGATCAGGGTCGGGGACATGGTCTGCTGCACCATCTCCTCCCAGCCACAGAAGGTGATAGGGACGGGTGGGCCACCTCCAGTGCCTTGGGTGTGCTTGGTGAGCTCTGTCATTTTATTCTTGACCAGCCTCCGGCAGTCGCCCCATCTCTTTTTGATGGACTCCACGTCCCGCCTGCATGGAGCCACCGCGTTGACCCAGCTGCAGATCTGGTTCCAGGCTGCCTTCCTCCTCACTGACAGGCCAGGGACCTTCGCCGTCAGGGGTAGAACACTCTGCCTCTCCAGGACAGCCTCCACGAGAGCTGTATTCTCCTCCTCTGTGTATTTCGGATCCCTGATCCTGCCCTCGTCACCTCCGGCATGGGAGGATTCAGAGCCGGAGTGCCCTGCCTGGTCTGACCCTGACTGTGTGTGGTGCTCCCCAGCAACTACCCCTCGTCCCACTGCAGGTTCTGTCCCTGTCCTGCGTGTTCCTGCTCTTGTGGGCCGGGTCCCCCTCTGCCCTGCGGATCTCCCTCTCCCACCCCTGCTCTACTCAGGGATGCCCTCCTCACCTTCCTCCTCCTCCACTACTCTCCCCATCCCTCTATCCTATCCTCCTCTTCTTGCCATCACTCACCCACTCACACCCAGGCACTCCCACAGGCCCTCACAGACACACTCGATCCACTCACTCTCTGTCACACACTTTTACTCACAGATTCACACTGTAAAAATAAAATTTTAAATGTGTAAGGTGTTATAAAAATAAAAGGACTATGTGTATGTGTTTGTGTTTGTATGGGTGTATGTAATATGTGCAAAAGTGTAATATGTGTATAGTTAGTGCACCTCTCTCCAAACTCCAAACTCCAAAATCTCCTTCTATCTCAAATGAATGCTCCTGTCTCCCTCTCTCTGATCACTATCCTCCGCTCCTGGGTCCTGATATCTAGCTCTCAAGAACTCGAAAACAGTGTGTGATGGTTATTTTTGGGTATATATAGGGGTATTTGAAGTTTTTTGATACTTTGGGGATTTGGGATTGGCTGTGTGTTTGAATTTGTTGTTGCATCAATCAGGGTTGCTAGATAACGGCAGCCGTTATGTTACATGTTGTTTTGAGCAATGTTATCGTGTGATTTGGCCGCCCGTTGTGTATTAACATGAGCAACAACGGCTTTTGTGTTACGTGTTTTGTCTGTGCCTACACTTGATAGCTATTCTTGTAGAGTACCTGTTGAATCTGCCGTAACTCATGTATTATTTGCGAGCGATGTGCCTTTTTCACTTAGCGGCTGGTTTAATGTGAGCCTTTAAATCTAGCCCTAATAGTCAGCAATGAGCCAAACAGGTTAGAGAGACAGGAAGGAAAGAGAGAGAGAGAGGGATGAGAAAAAAAGGGGGGTAGGGGATGAATGAAAAGAGAGGGGATGCTAAAGAACCATTAGGGCAGGCCTATGTCAACCAGAATCACAGTTAATGAAGTAAGAGATCCAGACAAAAGTTGGGAGCAGATACATTAGCCACCCAAGGAGACCATATGCCGAGCTAGGAAGCGGATAAATTGCAGGCATACGCAGTCAGCTTTTCCATCTTCATGAGCTGCCAGATGCGGCCCTCCAATTGAGCCATCCCTGGAGGAACAGATTTTCAATGGTAGGCCACATGACATCAAACTGGTAAGTGTAAAGCCCTGTAAAGCCGATTCAAGAGGCCCGTCCAGGGATCCGGAGACAAAGAAACACCAAGAAGAACACTTAAGCTGCGAAATGCATATTCCCACAACAAAATAACAGAGGGGCAATCCCACCACATGTGTCTATAGGTACCCAGTTGACCACAGCCTCTAAAACAGAGAGGGGAGAATGGAGGGGTAAATACAAAACAAACGGGCAGGGCAAAGGTACCACTGTGATAGCACTTTGTAGCTATTCTCTTTAATCAACGTGCAGGGAATCAAACTCACAGTGTTCGCGATGATCTCCCTCCAATCATCAGGTTCCAGAACCTCACCAAGGTCTGCTTCCCACTTGGACTGATAAGCAGGGACAAGAGGAAAAGCGACAAACCCCTTTACAATGCATTGTAGAGGAACACAGAACTTCAAAGAAAGTACGTCGCAGGGGTGGAGACTGGCCAAGATAAGACCAGACAAAATGGACTTCACAAAAATGGTGGGGCTTCATATTTGTCCCGAAATCAGCTCCAGTCCAACAAGGTAGAGGACACCTTGAGGATCCACCGGCGGAAACTATCCGATGAGAGGCCCAGGGGGAAGCTCGGGTTGCCAAATACAGAGCAAAGCAAAGAGATGGGAGACGTCAAGGCATCTTTAAGACCGTGCCTATGCCATATTGATACATTTGAATTTTTAGCATAGATTATGGTGTCATCTTATCACGGTTCCCGTGATCTCTCTCTGTCACTCTCTCTTGTGCTGCTCCCCTATTGGTTGAGCCTGTTTGGCCTGCCCCTGGTGACCTTTTTATACCTGACCACTGGCACCTGTCAGGTGCCCTTTCGTATTGTTCCAGAGCCAGTGTTGCTGTTGCTCTGTTCCTGCGTTCCTGATTTCCTGTGTACCGATTTGGCCTGTTCTGACTACGCTCCTGTGTTCCTGCTCCGTGATCCGACCCGGCCTGGCTGACGTTCCTGCTTGTGACTGATCTGGCTTTTCTGAGAATCGCCTCCGTGATCCGACCCGGCCTGGCTGACGTTCCTGCTCTGTGACCTGTACCGGCTTGCTACAGTCTCTGATACCGTTCCTGCTTCCAGCTGCTGTTGTCGCTCTGGCGACATTCTGATTCCTGCTGTGTTCGTGGCAGAGCTGATCGAGACTGCAACCATTAACTCCTGCTGAGCCGTGTCTCCAGAGCTGAGTTTCCCATTACACTTGCAGAGCTGTGCTTCCTAAGCTGAGTCTTCCTTGGCACTTGTAGAGCGATTCCTTCACACGCTGAGCCTCCGATTGTACTTGCAGTGCTACCGTCTCCCTGTTCTGAGCCTTCTTAACACTTACAGAGCTGTTGCAGTTATCCGCTGCTCCTGCTGAGCCAACCACGTTGTGGGCCTTGGTTAGACGGCGGCTCATATTGTCATCCAAGCAGAGGAGTCGGTCTCCGTTAACACGCCCATGGGAGGCGCTATTGGATCTAGCTCCATCAGTGTTACTCTCCGTTACTGCCCGGTGGGGCTATTGGCTCAAGCACTAGCAGCACAGGTGGTTTCCGTTACTTACGCCCGTGGGGGCTATCTGCTCAAGCTCTTGCTGTACCCAGAGTCTGTTGTTACACCCGTAGGGCTATTGGCTCATGCTCTTGCAGTGCAAGTTGTCTCCATTATACGCCTGTGGGGGCTATTGGCTCAAGCTATCACTGTACGGTTGGTCTCCGTTATACGCCCGTGCTCTTGCAGTACCAGTTGTCTCCGTTATATGCCCATGGGGGCTATTGGCTCACGCTCTTGCAGTACAAGTTGTCTCCGTTATACGCCCGTGGGGGCTATCTGCTAACTACTCTGCAGCGTTCTGCCTCAGTCCCTGTACTGCCAAAGCAGCTCTCTACACCTACGGACTTAAGGTGTTGCATAATCTAACACCTATTGCTGCCTCTTATTCACCTTGGGCGTGTCAAACACCACAGCAGAGACTGACCATTCCTTTGTATTTAACTATTGATTACCAGTCGCTATTCTGAGCCTGTCCTGTGACAGTATATGTATTATCCGTACTTCTATATACTGGTCCTGTGAAGGCATATGTAACCTATCTACGCTATTTACTATGTTGCCTATTGAGGGCGATCTTTGTTCTTTATTTTTTTTAATAAAACTGTTTTATTCAAACCTGCTGTCTGAGTGTCTGAAAAACCGTTACACATCTGCATACATGTGCACAGAAGATGCTTTGTAAACCATGGGTAGATAATTTACGAATACAGAAAATAGAAGAAGGCTGTGGGGTGCCGCAGGGAGAATTTTTTCTTTTCCTTCAAGTGAGGCACTTTATTCGATCTTACTTGGGGCGGGACCCCCTTCCCCATCTGTCTCCTTTTGAATGTCTTTGCACTTCCTCCCCTGCCGGTAAAGGTGCTATTTCTAAACTCTATTCCCTTCTTATGTCCTCTCTGAACTCGGAACCTCTGCCCTATAAGGCTTTGTGGGAGAGAGATCTGGAGGAGACTTTGGAACCCGAGGAATGCAACTCTATTCTGGCTAATGTTAATAGCTTAACTCCATGCACCCTGATTAAGGAGAACGCTTTTAAGGTGTTGGCTCGCTGGTACTATAGCCCTGTCAGTTTGCATCGCATGTTTCTTCGACATCCCAGCTATGCTTTCGAGGTTGCGGGATGGTGGGTATGGATCTCCATATGTGGTGGTCCTATCCTTCGGTGGTCGATGTCTGGACGTATGTCTACCGACTTCTGGGTTTGGCTCTGGGGGTGGAGCTGCGTCCGGACCCATGGACAGCTTTACTAAACAGACTGTCTCGCCCCCCCCTGGCTGGTTAATAAACTTATATATAGAATTTGTGCTATGACTTGCTGCCATATTGCCCAACATTGGAAGTCTTTGCCTCCCTCCTGTGCCTCATTGGATGGCCGCATCTGGAGTTTGCTTCGGATGGAGAAACTTACAACGTACATTCGCAATTCTTCATCTAGTTATATCCAGATCTGGTCTCCCTGGCTTGACGCTGTTGCCCCGCCCAAGTTTCATCGGGATCGTTTGGTCCGCTGAGGGAGAGAGTCTGTATCTGTGTATTTATGTTACATTTTTTTCCCTTCTCTCCCTCCTTCTCCTTTTCTCTTCCCGCCTCCCCTATTATTGCGATGAGACTGCCTTTATGAGTCTGCTTTTATAAGTCTGCTGGATTTTAGCTATTACATAGCTGTGTATGAGGTTGGTCTGTTTGATTTTGTCAGATGTGCTATTTAAACTTATGTATCCCCTTTCCCTTTTTTCATTCTGTTCCCTCTACTTTTGAAAACTTAATAAATATTGAATTATAAAAAAAAAGAAAATAGAAGAAGGCCAAGAAAGGAGCCTTGAGGAAACCCACTTGTTACTTTGAGCAGAAGGGGAATATTGTCAGCAACAAACACATATTGCATTCTGTCTGATAAACAGGATTGGAACCAGTTTAGAGAACGATTACCCATTCCTGAACTTTTGAGTTTGCTTATCAGAATATTATGGTTTACTTTATCAAAGCCCTTTGCAAAATCTAGGAAAATTGCTCTAGTGAGTTCACCATTTTCCATGCTAGTCTGGATATAATTGCATACTTTTAGGAGGGTGAAAAAACTGGTCAATTGGTAATACATAAAAAGTTGCACATGGACACATTTAATGTGGGGAGTAGGGATATTGGTCTGTACATTTGTATCCCCACTTATGTGTATAGGCACAACTCTTGCCACTTTCCAGGCTTTGGGCAAATACCTGGATGACTGGGAGACATTAATTAGGGATGCAGTAGGATGGGCAGTGACCAGGGCACTGAGCTTTAATAACATTGCTGTTAATTGGTCAGGGCCAGATTGAGATTTTATTTTTGGGTTGAAGAGGTGGTTATATATTTCACTATCATGTACTGGCATGAAATTGAATTCACTAGTATCATTGGACCAGGTTGTAGGTGGCAGAGACTGTTCCATGCACATTGTTATTACAGAATTACCTTTGTTTTGGGTAATCAGGGTGGTGGCACATGCAACAAAGGAGCTGTTGAATGCATTAGCTATGGCTATGGGGCACTGTATTATTTTTTGCCTATTTTTATAGTTGATGGGTGAAAATGATTAGTGGGTTGTAGAACTTTTTAATAACCTTCCAAAACGTGGCCAGTTTTGATATGTTACTGTTGAAGTTCTAACTAAAATATTGAGCTTTTGCTAGATTTGTTTGCTTTGTTCTATATGCAGTGTGATCATAATGGAGCCAGTTTGTTTACATTTTGTCCATAAGGCACCTCTGAAACTGTTTAACTCAAGCAGGTCAGCTAAGACCCAAGGTAGATGGACTCCCCTTACCTTGATCTACCTTATTGCAGCATGGGTATTACAGACCTGTATGAATTCTGCATTAAAAAGTAAATTGCAGAATCTTGATCAGGTATTAGGTGTATTCTATACCACAGACAATTTCTCAAATAATTTAGGAAAGAGAATGACCAAAAAAAGAAATGCTCTAAAACCTGATCCTAAATAAAAGATATGTGGTATATATATAATATATAGGAAAATAAAAATGTATTCGAGAAATAACATATAGGAGCAAAGCTACATTCCTAATAGAATATGTGTATATGAAGAACTAACCACAGTTTTTCTGTGGATTTAGGCAGCCTCAGTTGCTTCTCTCCCTCCACGTAATCCCAGACAGACTTGATAATGTTGCAATGAGGGCTCTGTGGGGGCCATACCATCACTTTCAGGACTCCTTGTTCTTCTTTTCGCGTAAGATAGTTCTTAATGACTTTGGCTGTATGTTTGGGGTCATTGTCATTCTGTAGAATAGAGCACCTGATGCAATTTTTCTGCACCCCATTTCCTGTGTTTTTATGCATAGTTGAGTTACTTGGCCTTGGCCTTGTTTCCACATCGGAGGTATGGCTTTTTGGCAACAAGTCTTCCATGAAGACTTCTCTGGACAGTAGATGGGTGTACCAGGATTCCACTGTTTTCTGCCAGTTCTGAATTGATGGCACTGCTGGACATCTTCTGATTGTAAAGGGAAGTAAGCATGATGTGTCTTTCATCTGCTGCATTACGTTTCCTTGGCCGACCACTGGGTCTTTGGTCCTCAACGTTGCCCATTTCTTTGTGCTTCTACAAAAAAGCTTGGATAGCACAACTGGAAACCCCTGCCTATCTTGACATTTATGCCTGGGAGAGACCATGTTGATGCAGTATAACTACCCTGTGTCTTCTTACTGTGCTCAGTTTTGCCATGTTGTATGACCTTTGAGATTAAACTGTGGTCAGCAGCATCACCTTGTAAGCTGAATTTGCCTGTTCCTCACCCAGTTTTATTCCTCCTACACAGCTGTTTCTGTTTCAATTAATTAATGTGTTTCAACCTACATATTAAATTGATGATCATTAGCACCTGTTTGGTATAATTGTTTAATCATACACCTGACTATATGCCTATAAAATCCCTGATTTTGTGCAAGTATACCTAGAAGAATTGAAATTGATGCTGTTTTGAAGGCAAAGCGTGGTCACACCAATATTGATTTAATTTAGATTTTTCTTCTGTTCACTCACTATGCATTTTGTTAATTTATAAATATAAACTATTAACATGTCTATTTTTGAAAGCACTGTTACTTTACAACATTTTTGCACCTTACTGTATATATATATATATATATATATATATATATATATATATATATATATATATATATAGAGAGAGAGAGAGAGAGAGAGAGAGAGAGAGATATATAGAGATATATATATATATAGATATATATAGATATAGATATATCTGTTCATGGTTCACTGTCCACCCCTCCCGAGCAGTAGGGAGCAGAGTGTGTGGCTACTCCTGTGAAAAGCACTGCAACGAGACTCACCACTATCCATGCCCAGCAGTTCCCCAATTTGCACGGAGCACAGAATCCGGTAATATACACTGCTCAAAAAAATAAAGGGAACACTAAGATTACACATCCCACTGCTCCAAAAAATAAAGGGAACACTAAGATTACACATCCTAGATCTGAATGAATGAACTGACAACAAAATCACACAAAAATTCTCAATGGAAATCAAATTTATCAACCCATGGAGGTCTGGATATGGAGTCACACTCAAAATCAAAATGGAAAACCACACTACAGGCTGATCCAACTTTGATGTAATGTCCTTAAAACAAGTCAAAATGAGGCTCAGTAGTGTGTGTGGCCTCCACGTGCCCGTATGACCTCCCTACAATGCCTGGGCATGCTCCTGATGAGGTTGCATATGGTCTCCTGAGGGATGTCCTCCCAGACCTGGACTAAAGCATCCGCCAACTCCTGGACAGTCTGTGGTGCAACGTGGCGTTGGTGGATGGAGCGAGACATGATGTCCCAGATGTGCTCAATCAGATTCAGGTCTGGGGAACGGGCGGGCCAGTCCATAGCATCAATGCCTTCCTTTTGCAGGAACTGCTGACACACTCCAGCCACATGAGGTCTAGCATTGTCTTGCATTAGGAGGAACCCAGGGCCAACCGCACCAGCATATGGTCTCACAAGGGGTCTGAGGATCTCATCTTGGTACCTAATGGCAGTCAGGCTACCTCTGGCAAGCACATGGAGGGCTGTGCGGCCCCCCAAAGAAATGCCACCCCACACCATTACTGACCCACCGCCAAACCGGTCATGCTGGAGGATGTTGCAGGCAGCAGAACGTTCTCCACAGCGTCTCCAGACTCTGTCACGTCTGTCACATGTGCTCAGTGTGAACCTGCTTTCATCTGTGAAGAGCACAGGGCACCAGTGGTGTATTTGCCAATCTTGGTGTTCTCTGGCAAATGCCAAACGTCCTGCACGGTGTTGGGCTGTAAGCACAACCCTCACCTGTGGACGTTGGGCCCTCATACCACCCTCATGGAGTCTGTTTCTGACCGTTTGAGTGGACACATGCACATTTGTGGCCTGCTGGAGGTCATTTTGCAGGGCTCTGGCAGTGCTCCTCCTTGCACAAAGGCGGAGATAGCGGTCCTGCTGCTGGGTTGTTGCCCTCCTACGGCCTCCTGCACTTCTCCTGATGTACTGGCCTGTCTCCTGGTAGCGCCTCCATGCTCTGGACACTACGCTGACAGACACAGCAAACCTTCTTGCCACAGCTCACATTGATGTGCCATCCTGGATGAGCTGCATTACCTGAGCCACTTGTGTGGGTTGTAGACTCCGTCTCATGCTACTACTAGAGTGAAAGCACCTCCAGCATTCAAAAGTGACCAGAACATCAGCCAGGAAGCATAGGAACTGAGAAGTGGTCTGTGGTCACCACCTGCAGAACCACTCCTTTATTGGGGGTGTCTTGCTAATTGCCTATAATTTCCACCTGTTGTCTGTTCCATTTGCACAACAGCATGTGGAATTGATTGTCAGTCAGTGTTACTTCCTGAGTGGACAGTGTGATTTCACAGAAGTGTGATTGACTTCAAGTTACATTGTGTTGTTTAAGTGTTCCCTTTATTTTTTGGAGCAGTTTATATAATATTTCAAAAACAGCGCACACAGGTTCAATGTTTCAATCCCTGTCTGCAATTTTTATCAATACAAAACATCATGTGACAGTAACTCCCTCAAATACCAAGTGAAGAGAAGAGAGTTCAAATAAAAAATAAAATAAAATGAAACATCAGATTACTTGTGTAAAGAGTTTTGTTATATACATGATCAGTTACCCTACTGGCGAAGGGTCTCCTCTGTGTGTTTTTATCTCTGGTTTTACTCCCGTTGTTTCTCGATTTTTGGTGTTCATGGGGCAAGTATGTCTTTAATTATATATTTCAGTGTTTTATTTTTTATACATGACTTGACAAAGGTCACTAATTGAGAACTGAAACATTGCTTGTGCATTTGTTTATATAAAACTTATTTGAAATATCTGAAAATGTACAGCCAGGACTTTTAAAATGTATTCTGCATTACTCAGTATTGAAATTTGTTGATAGAAGTGTCATGTTCTGCTCCTTTGTCTTTTGTGATTCCTTGTCTGGTTTTCCTTGTGTTTTCCCTTGTTATCCGGATCCTGGTTCCCTTCCTTGTCTTGTGGTTGTTCTGAGCCTTTACAGAGCCTCTGTGCTTTTGGATGGGATGCAATCAAAACATTCCAGGTGGAGGCCCTGAGTTTCCTGTTCTGTTCTTAAGTGTTATCTTGTGTATGGACTTGGCTTTTCCTGCAACTTCCTTCCTATTTTGCGATTTGGTACCGTGCACATCTGATATCCTGTTACCAACCTTGGCTCAGATGATTCAACCATTTCTATGTCCACTGCCTTGTGTACTGCATTGCCCATCCACTCCTGATCTGGCTTGTCTGACTTCCCGTTTGGCTTGACTCTGGTGGACTTCTTCCTCTTGACCACCCTGTTGGACTTTGACTATTATGTTCTCTGTCTTCTCAGTCGAGCTCCAGGTCTCAGTGTCCTGTACAACGACTATACTGCAGGTGGGTTATTTGTTTAGTATTCTCTTCAATCTCAGTGGGTAGCTGCTGTTATCTGAGTTGTCATCCAGGGTGCAGGCCAGCTCCTACAGTCAGCACTAATCTGGCCTTATGGCCAGCATCTCTACCTCAACCTAGGCCACAGCAAGGCAACCCAGAGAGCAGCCACCAGCCAGCTTCGTACTCTAGTCTTCACTCTCTAGCAACTGGCCCACTGGAGCTCAACTTGCAGTTTACCTGTATTGTCTTTTGTTGTGCTTTTTTCATATTTATATCAAATATCAGTCTGTCACATCTTTGTGGGGAATCTATTTCACAGAGTCTACCAGGCAGCATACATTGGGAGCTTTGTCTGTCAGATCATTACATTGAGTTCCATACTTTTGTTATACATATGACATTTGCATTATTGAACAGAGATTCCTGAAAGTAATCTGAATACAAGATGATTATGGAAAGCTTTACTGAGAAAGTTGGGGGCACTGATTTTGCTAAGATCACTAATATCACTGAGGAGCAAATCACTAGTGCCTTATCACATAAAGATGAAAGTGGGAGTAAAAGCATTAAGGATCTTTGCTTTGATCTTCTCAAAATGAAAAAGAAAGAAACAGATCTTGATCTACATGGAATGTTTCTGTCACACTATTATAGAGCCAAATGAATTGGACGGTATTATGCTGATTTTTGCTGCAAATGTACTGGGGTATTAAATCAATTTCACTTAATCTAATGGAAATCCAGTCTTGACTGAAGAAGTTGGCTCATATTTATCAAGAGTCTGTAAACAAACTGAAGACTTTGAAATTAAACATCAAAAGCTTCTTATGGCTGAAACAAGTATTGATAATATGAGCACCTTAAAGACACAAATAAAGAAATACTGTGTGGAACTGATGGAATTTAAGAAGGACAAATTACAATGAGTCAATGAGGATAATACCCACTTCAGGGTATACCACTGGTTAAGTGGCCAAAATAAAAGATCAAAGTTAAACAATTACATAACCTTAAAATAAGAAAACCAAAATTCCCAACTATTGACATAAGTTCTGGTGATTCAGATAAAGAACCCTCTTATAATCCCACTATGGCAGATGAGAACACGTCAGGAATTACCACCAGAAGTCCCTCAGCCAGGGGCAGTTTTCTAGGAAATACTACTGGGAAATCACCAAAGCCACTATCAATACATTCATTGGAGGAAGCTGGAGAAGGCACATCAGAAGAGGCCATATAACCTCTCCAAACATATCCTATCTCCAGGAAAAACACCCTTGTTAAATAAAGGATTAACATTTACTCCAACTACCAAATTCAATCAATTTGAATGGGAAATTGATCCATATAAAATTACTTTATTGATGAACCTGAAGGAATGATTTGGCAAAAAAGAAGACACTATGGAACTCAAAATAAAGTTAATTTTAAGTTAATAAGCAAATTTGGTCCTCATTCAATCAATCACCCTATTCAAACATTTATGGCGACCAAAAAGGGATCATGAAGAAATTATTCCAGATAAAATCCACCCTATCCTATCTCTAGAAGAACCCAGAACGATGAAAACTTTAAGAGATAACCATTCCATCTGTATATTCCCTGCAGGCAAAGCTGGGACAAATGTTATTCAAGAATATAGTGATTATAGTTGGGAATTGAACAAACACTTAAGCGATAACAACACTTACTCTAACGATAACAACCAAGGACTCTACACAAGAGGTAAAAGCACAGATCAGTGAAATTATCAGTATGGGAATAATCCATGGATGGATCTCTAAAGATGAGGGCAAATTCTTTAAAGAGGACCATACAATGTGCCCTATTTTATACGGTCTACCTAAGATACTTATATCATTTGACAAACCCCCTTTAAGACTGATTGTATCAGCTAGATATAGTTTATTACAACCTACAAGACAATTCATTGATGTGTACATACAGCCTACCATACAAGCTTTGCACACCATATATTAAGGATACTCTTTCTCTAATAAAGATTTTTAACAGTGTCATATTACCAGACATGGAGGTATTTTTAGTATCCATTAACGTAGGTAGGGTCCGCAACCTGGCTGCCCTGGAAAAGACTTATCCTCTCGCTACTAATTCCCTACCAGCTTACATGGACGTTTGGCCCCCCTGGCAACCCTATGACATGTAACAGTGGATTGCTTGGTAGGGAGACGGGGCAGTACTTTAGTTTAACTTAAGATACCTATTGATGTTAATGATGATTAATTTGTCACTAAATTGAGCTTGCCTGCTGTCCAGTGTACTGAGACTCTGGTTGGGATACCATGTATATTGGGTCTGCTCCATCGGGTTCTTGACTCCTGCTGCAGCCCATCCTCCCCCCATCACCCATACCCTTGCTTCTTTCCTCTCCTGTTCTACTCTCCCTCGCTTCTTGAGACTTTTTACTTTCTCCTGTTTGCCTGTCTATGTCCATCCCTTTGCTCAACTGGCTTCTCCTTTTCCTATCTCTCTGCCATATCTTTATTTCTTATCCTTCCTTTCCTTGTATGCTTTCTACTGGCATATATCTGATCATCAATAGAGGACTCCAGGAGGAGAGCCCTCTCCTTTCCAGCCCTGCTTTGCAATACTCTTGCTTACTTCATTCCTGATTAAATAAATTTCAGCTTTGTAGGTACTGATCATGTTCCACAATCCTGGAGAGGTGGTAATAGATCTAATATGCTTCTCCAGCGTGTTTTTGAATTAGTGAAATAAACACTAATAGCCCTCATGGACTTAGTTAAAATAAATCAGTATACATGTTTCTTCCTGACAGATAATTATATTGTCTTTTTTTTGGTCTCTTTTCCCTATTTCTTTTCCCTTTTTTCTTCACTGTAATCTATTATAACATACAGCTATCAATATTGTTTTTAATATATTTAGTTCTGCTATTTTCGTTCTCACCACTGGATGTCACCCTATTGTGGTAATTCCTGTGGAGTCAAGTATGTTTTGTTTCCATCTGGTTTTACTTCCGCCGCATATGCAACTGCACTTTCCTTGTTCTTTTGGTGTTTGTGTGGGGAGTATGTCTCTGCATATATATTTGAGTGTTTTATTTGTAATACATGACTTGACAAAGATCCCTAATTCAGGAACGAAACTTTGCTTGTACATAAATTCATTAAAAACGTATTTGAAATATCTGAGTGAGCAACCTGGACTTTGTTTCAATATTTATTCTGCAGTATCTGTTACTGAAATTTATTGATAGACACGAGTGCATGTTTCAGTCCACTACTGGACCTTTATCAAGACTTGAGGATAGTGTACTTGGGCATTAATTGCAATTGTAGTGAGTGTTTTCATCAACTCAACTCTCTCTCTCATGCAGTTTTGCATTGCGTGTGACTCACTATGCCCTGGGATGTCAAAGAAGAAGCATAGGGCTTGGCGCCTGGCTTAACTTGGAGTGGCTGGGGCATAAATAAACGTTGCAGCAATGAATCACAAGCTCAGATGAAAAATATAGTAATATGGAATAAAAAGGCAGTTTTCACTACACTCATAACCCTGCCAGCCTAGGACGAAATACGACACTGGACAGGCAACAAAAAAAAAGATTGTAAGGAGGGTGCTGAGGGGAGGGTTTTTATAATATTTCTGCTGATGAAGATTAACCCTGTTGCCATGACATAACCAGGAAACTACTTTGTTACACTTCATTTGTAGAAGGTATATAGGTAGCTATTTATTATTACAGATAAGAGGATAAGGGAGAGTTGCAACATAATCTAATATAAAAAAATGTTGTAACCCTTTATTTCCATTAAAGAAATGAAAAGCTAAAGAAGTGCTATGTGGCCTGCAGCAACTCAAACAGGTAAAGTAACTCTAACAGAGGCTAATAAATTAAATGCAAATGCACTTTATCAACATTCATATTATACTGCCTTTTAGCCCTTAAGTTCTTAACTCCACCAAAAAATGTGTCTTAAACCTGTAAGTGAGAGAGAAGTGTGCAACTTGTTGCTTTTTTTCTTTTTTTTTTTTTGGAGAGGGGCTTGTTGAAGTTATTGAGCCATTCTGAGAACCTATAATTAACAATTAACTATACATCAGTGGTAAAAAAAAAAAAATCAACTCAATCACTGGAAAATGTATTATAGGGCAACCAAAAATCAGTAGATTAGGACAAATAAATAAGTGGAAACAGTAGAAGATATAGTCTAGAACATTCATGCAGTAAAATAACTAAGAAGTTAAAACTGTATTTCTATGTATGTACCTATAAATTCTTTTGTCTTAGTACAAGTGGATCTCACGGTGCCCGTGATTCCTCTGTTTGTGACATTGCTACTTCCTGGTAATTTCCTTTCTAGCATTCGTATTGGTGATAAGAGCTGACTCCTCCTACTGGTTACCTTTATATTCGAGTGCTGTCATTATGGCGGGGCCCTTTCGTGGTGTTCCAGTATCTAGCGTTTGTTTCTGTGGTTCCTGGTATCCTGTGTATGACCCGGCTCGACTGACTACGTTCCTGCGAGATCACCTGTTCCTGACTTCTGTTGCGATCCGGCTTGGTTGACTCTCCTGCTCTGTGTACTGACCTGGCTTGGCTGACTCTCCTGCTCTGTGTACCGATCCGGCTTGGCTGACTCTCCTGCTCTGTGTACTGACCTGGCATGGCTGACTCTCCTACTCTGTGTACCGACCCAGCTTGGCTGACTCTCCTGCTCTGTGTACCGACCCGGCTTGGCTGACTCTCCTGCTCTGTGTACGGCACCAGCTTGTTGCTTATCCGGTCCGAGTTCCTACTTGGCCAGTTGCCTGCCTTGTTCCATCAGTGCCTGTCTGGCAGGGTGTGTTCCTCTTCCTGATATACCCTCTTGGGATTGCAGGTACCTGTTTATCTATCGATATTTCCCCATATATAAATATATATATTTGGTGGGTCTAATTTTGTCCTGCTATTGGTATCCAACCTCTCCTTCTCCTACTGTGAGGGTGTTACTTCTGTTTATACTATACTTGAGCTGCCTGCTTATTCTCTGAACAGTCTTTATCAGATCAGAGTGGGGTTTCATGCAGCACACATTCCCACTGTTACATAGGAGTACCACAGATACACTGAGCCCAAACTTATGGATACCGCAGGCTTAGTGGAAGCGTGGTCATCATTGGGTAACCAACTATCCTCCTTTGCCGACTTCCGTCCACGATCTGCATTACAGCAATTACAGGCTGCATTACAGCAATATCTACTGGACCTCCAAGCTGGCTGGCATGCTGGGCATGCTCCTTCTCTTTTCCAGATCATGAACACAGGGTCCAGTTGCAGGAGAAGTTCCATGGGGAATCTGAACTCTAGAAGGGCTTTGTCACTGCCTGTGACCTCCTGTTCTCTCTACAACCCCACACTTTACTCAATGGGGAACCACAGGTGTGGTGGCACGGTTTTCAAGAACACTTAGGCAAGAGTTGTAAGGTTAAAAGAACTTTATTGAAAATAAAGTACAATCAGCAAATACTTTCCCAACCCACACAGGCCCAGAGGGAGACAGTACAGGTACTTCCCACAACTTACACAGGTCAGGTAGGAACAGTATATCAAATAACATACAGACTGATAGCAGGAACCCTAGAGCGCTAGGGTGAGGTGGAGGCAGCAACTTGCTGGTAGTGTCACTGGAGACCTAGAACGCTAGGGTAGGATGGAGGCCCAAGACTCACAGCTATGGCAGCAAGGACCCTAGAACGCTAGGGTTAAACAGAGGCCCAAGTCCAACGGATACTGGCAACAGGGACCCTAGAACGCTAGGGTTGTAGGGAGACACACAGACCACGGATACTGGCAGCAAGAACCCTAGAAAGCTAGGGTAGAAAGGAGGCCCAAGACACACGGACACTGGCAGCAAGGACCCTAGAACGCTAAGGTTGTCAGGAGGCATAAGACTAACGGATACTGGCAGCAAGGACCTTAGAACACTAGGGTTGTCAGGAGGCCGAAGACTAACGGATACTAGCAGCAAGGACCCTAGAATGCTAAGGTAGTATGGAGGCCCAAGACACACAGCTACCGGCAGAAAGGACCCTAGCACGCTAGGAATGAGA
The DNA here is from genome assembly GCA_037306005.1 of Rhinophrynus dorsalis. Classification (NCBI taxonomy): domain Eukaryota; kingdom Metazoa; phylum Chordata; class Amphibia; order Anura; family Rhinophrynidae; genus Rhinophrynus; species Rhinophrynus dorsalis. The sequence goes on from CM074721.1 coordinate 356,059,811, forward strand.
CGGAGGCAACAGACCACGGAAGGCAACGGGTGTCCGGTAGTATGTAAGTGTACAGGAGAAGGACCACCACACTACAGCTGGCTCTTGAGCCCTAAGAACACAGCGGTACGGTAGGCAGGGCAAGATAGTGAACCGGACCTACAACTCTAGGGTGATAGCGAGGTTCAACAATGGTGTTGATAACGCCCAGAGGATTGCCTATAACTCCCAACCGGGAGTGAGCACAGCTAGTGACAGTGGTAACAACGGACACATCAGTAAGGAGATGAGTTACTCAGCCCGACTGTAGACAGCACAGAAACCGGTACTCCGTATATGCACACCGCCAGAGGCGGTTGATGCCAGTAAGCACGGCTACAGCAGCAGGTGCTCAGCCTAAGGTCGGCAACGTAAGCGGGTTTTTAGCCAATCCAGTCAGCAATGGGTGCGGGTTCTCAGCCAGTCCGATCAGCAACGGGTCCGGGTTCTCAGCCAGTCCAGTCAGCAACGTAGCGGGTTCTAAGCCAGTCTGGTCAGCAATGGATGCGGGTTCTCAGCCAGTCCAGTTAGCAACGTAGCAGGTTCTCAGCCAGTCCAGTCAGAAACGTAGCGGCAGAAGTTCAGGATACATAGGAACGTCGTCAGGCAGTCCAGGTCATACACGAACAGAGAAGCAGCAGTAACTAGCGCTAGGTTCAGGTACACCACGAAAGGGCGCCCGAATACTGACATGACAGGGTTTAAAAGGGCTGGCCCTGGGTGGAGTCAGGTCCAGGGACCAATAAGAATCCAGCATAGTAAACAAGGAAGTAGGAATGTCGCCATGCAGCAGCCAGGATCCCGGGCGCCGTGATAGTACCCCCTTTTTAACGACCCCCTCACCGTGGAGGGGGACCGGGGTTAGAGCGAAACTTAGCATGGAACCTTCACAATAACAATGGGGCATGGATATCAGAGAGTTTGACCCAAGAACGTTCCTCTGGGCCATAGCCCTTCCAATGCACTAGATACTGAATTTGACCACGAACTTTACGTGAATCTAGGATACTTTGTACCTCATACTCATCGTGGTTCTGAACACGAACTGGACCGGGAACAACAGGAGCAGAAGTGTAGCGGTTACACACCAGTGGTTTGAGTAAAGACACATGAAATACACTGTGAATCTGCATACTCGCGGGGAGTTTCAAGGCATAGGAAACGGGATTAACACTGCGGATGACTCGAAATGGACCAACAAATCCTGGAGCAAACTTGTTGCATGGGGTTTGCAAATTCAGTTTTCTGGATGATAGCCACACACGGTCCCCAACCTGGAAGACAGGAGCCGGCAATCTCCTGGTGTTGGCTTGCCATCGATACTGTTGAAAAGACTCACGTAGGGAGGCTTGCACTTGCGTCCAAGTGGAGTGGAGCTGCCGAATATGTTTGTCTAGGGCTGCAATTGTCACGGTTTGTTAAGACTCTCAGACGTAAGGTTTAGGTAAAAACATAACTTTATTGAAAAGTGAAGGCAATCCCATAGGGTCTTCATACACATACAAATATCACATATATATAAGCAAATGACAATTGAGATAGGTTCTACCGGCCTTGCAAATAATACCGGCAAGGCAACCTAAGAGATAGTGAAAGAATAGTGGTAAGTAGGTTCTACCGGCCTTACCAATACTGGGCAGGGCAGCCTGAGGAATACACATGGAATAGGCTCTACCGACCCTGCCAATACCGGGTAAGGCAACCGTGGAGTGGCAACATAACAGGTTCTACCGGCCTTACCAATACCGGGCAGGGCAGCCCAGAATGGATACTCAAGGATAGGCTCTACCGGCCCTGCCAATACCAGGTAAGGCAACCTAAAGGTGGCAACGTGAAAGGTTCTACCGGCCTTACCAATACCGGGCAGGGCAGCCCAAGGAGGGAAACACCACTAAGAACAGTGACTGTCAGATGACAATGACAGTAGGATGGTAACTAGAGAATACGGTCAAGCTGTCTCACCCAAGGAGAGACTAGTGTCAGTACACATCTGAAACAGTGCTGCTAGGACTGGACAGCACCTAGAAACCTGATTGCAAGTCAGGGGAGTAAACCAGCGTCCTTACGCTGGGACCAACAACTGTACCTTGAGCCGCAAGGCAAAAGGAGTAAACCAGCATCCGCACGCTGGAACCAACAGGTAGTAGAATAAGCCGCAAGGCCAATGGAGCAAACCAGCGTCCGCACGCTGGGACCAACAGACAGTATTGTGAGCCGCAAGGCTAATGGAGTCAACCAGGCAAATGGAGTAAACCAGCGTCCGCACGCTGGGACCAACAGACAGTATTGAGCCGCAAGGCTAATGGAGTAAACCAGCGTCCACACGCTGGGACCAACAGACAGTATTGAGCCGCAAGGCTAATGGAGTGAACCAGCGTCCGCACGCTGGGACCCACAGACAGTATTGAGCTACAAGGCTAATGGAGGAAACCAGGGTCCGCACGCTGGGACCAACAGACAGTACTGAGCCGCAAGGCTAATGGAGTAAACCAGCGTCCGCACGCTGGGACCAACAGACAGTATTGAGCCGCAAGGCTAATGGAGTAAACCAGAGTCCGCACGCTGGGACCAACAGACAGTATTGAGCCGCAAGGCTAATGGAGTAAACCAGCGTCCGCACGCTGGGACCAACAGACAGAATGTTGCCGAAGCGACAGGAGAGAAAGATTGCCACAGGAACTGAACACAAAAACAGCAAGAGCAGGCTGAGGCTCAACCGGGACAAGCACCGCAAGTCGGCTGGCAACCGGAACGACAGCAACCGGAACCGGACTGGAACTGACAAGCAGGCAGGAACACAGGAACAGGTAAACTCAGGAACTCAGGACTCAGGAACTCAGGAACAGGCCCAATAGCTTCAGCAGATAGTGTCACAGTAGCGGCGGCTGCCGAGCCGACCGCTACCTTACCTGCTGGTTCGCCAGCGTTTGCTTCTGCAGCGTGCGGTCCGTTCCTTCCTGCAGCCTGCCACAGCCTCTTCCGGCGGGCCCTCAGTGTGCCTTGGCGCGCGTCCAGCTAGACGCGTGTCTGTATTTAAAGAGACAGGCACACATTTTTTGTCTCCTCCTCTTCCTGGGGGCTGCTCCTTATAAACCACTGGACACTACTCCCAGTTGCCCTTTCGTGGTGTCCAGTGAGGTTGTAGTACTGACTATCTGTTCTGGTTATGACCATTGGCTTGTTCTGACTATCCGCTCTGTGTATGATCTTGGCTTGTCTGACAACCATTCTGGTGCATAATCTGCGGCTCTGGTAGACTACCCTCTATGTGTATGACCCGGGCCTGGCTGACTATCCGTTCTGGTGCTGACGTTTGGCTTTACCTGATTTCCCGTGCTGTGCGTTACGTTGGTTGGTCCCTTTACCTCTGGGATCAGACCTATAGCTCATTTCTTGTATATCGCTATCTACCTTGGTTGGCCTGCGGTTGTCAACTGCGCAACCAGCATACAAACGCTCCAGGGGATAGCCGTTGGGCACCTTGGTAGCTCTAGTGGCCTCTATCCTGGTTTCTGGTGGTACAGGTGCGGACCTGTCGGGCGATTCCTACCTTGGTTGTACAGGTGCTGACCTGTTGGGCGTTCCTACCTTGGTTAAGTACAGGTGCGGACCTGTCGGGCGTTTCACACAGTTGGCCGGGAAATTAGTGGATCTCCGGTGCGGACCTGAGTCAAGTCCTTCCTTACTATCTTTGGGGCTCAGTTCCTTGTCTTCGGAAGAACAGTATTGCTGCCAACCGTGTTGCATTGTACTTTTCTGTACTTTTGCCTGTGTTTGTGTTTCTTAATAAAATCTGGTGAAATAGTACCGACTCCAGTATCGTTATTACTGCCGTGACAGTACGAAAGGGCCATGACTACGGACGGTACTAGCAACCCTTCTAACCAAGACCTCCTAGCCAGAATGGAGGTTCAAGAGCAGCGTATGGATCAAATGACGTTGGCCTTGCAAACCCTGCTGAACCGTACTGCTCATCTCGACCGCCCAGCCGGTCAGTCGGTGGCCTCCCCAGTTGCCAACCCGGCACCGATAGCTTCAGCCAACCCTGATGCAAGTGTGATCAGGGGTTCCTCATGGCATGCTCCTACTCCTCAACGTTATGAGGGAGACCCAGCTCTGTGTCGTGGGTTCTTGAACCAAGTAGGCATATTTATGGAAATGGTTCCACAGGCTTTTCCTAACGATCGTAGTAGAGTTGGATTTCTCATTTCTCTACTCTCGGGCAAGGCTTTAGCCTGGGCCAATCCATTATGGGAGACTGACAAACCGATTGTGTATGATTTCCTGGCTTTTGTGGATGCCTTCCGTAAAGTCTTCGACATGCCCGGTCGCAAGGCATCGGCCGCCAAGCACCTCATGACGATACGCCAGGGTACTCGTACAGTAGCCGAATATGCGATTGAATTCCGTACCCTGGCAGCTGAGGTTGGGTGGAACAATGAGGCTCTAGTAGCGGCATTCTCTCAGGGCCTATGCGACTTAGTCAAAGACGAAATTGCGGCCCGTGAGTTACCCAGAGACTTAGACGAATTCATATCATTCACTATCCTGATTGATACCAGGATCAGGGAGAGACCTTCCTTCAGGGAGCGTCTGCGTAGACCTCCATCTCGCCTGGCTCCCAGCTTTACTTACCCACCCAGTCCTCCCACGCCTCCCACACCTCCTGGCCTTGTCTCTGGGGACAGTGAGCCTATGCAGTTGGGAGCGACTCGTCTTTCAGTGGAAGAGAGAGCCTTCCGACGAAGGGAGGGTCTTTGCTTGTATTGTGGTAAAGCCGGTCATTTGTTAAAATCCTGCCCTGTACGGCCGGGAAACGCCCGCACCTAAGGTCCTGTCGGGGACAGATCTTGGGTGGAATATCTCAGTCCCCGGAGGAGGGGAAGGGTAAACCTATCCTCGAGATCTTACTGTCTTGGGGCAACTGCTCCGTAATTGCCGCCGCATTGATCGATTCAGGGGCGGCAGGTCACTTTATTGACTCTGAATTTGCTGAAAGACATGGCATCCCTTTGCAGAACCGCGAGTCTCCTTTGGCCATTGAGGCCATTGATGGGAGGCCCCTTAAACCCTCCCACATCACTCATGAGACTCTACCCTTAACCCTGCGTGTAGGAGCCCTACATTCAGAAACTATTCAGTTCCAGGTTATTCAGTCTCCACATTACGCCATTGTTTTGGGATATCCATGGCTGCAGAAGCATAACCCCAGGATAGACTGGGGGACCTGTGACATAATCTCTTGGGCTTCCAGTTGTACAAGTTCCTGTCTGGCTCACCCTACGAGACTATTCTGTACGTCCTCTCCTGGTCTACCAGAGGAGTACACAGCTTTTCGTGATGTGTTTGATAAGGGTCAAGCTGGGGCAGTGCCTCCTCACAGGGCCTATGACTGCGAAATTAACTTGATTCCCGGTACTATTCCTCCTAGGGGCCGTGTTTATCCACTTTCTGCCGAGGAGACAAGGGTTATGGAGGAATATGTTGCTGATGCTCTTGCGAGAGGCATAATCCGTAAGTCCTCTTCACCGGCAGGTGCAGGTTTCTTTTTTGTCAAAAAGAAGGATGGGGAACTGCGTCCCTGTATTGATTACCGGGGTCTAAATAAGCTGGTAACCAAGAATGCCTATCCGATACCCCTGATAACTGAATTGTTTGACAGATTAAGAGGGTCCAAGGTATTTACTAAACTCGATTTGAGGGCGGCCTATAACCTTATCCGTATCAAGAGTGGTGACGAATGGAAGACAGCTTTTAATACCCGTAGTGGGCACTATGAGTATTTAGTGATGCCTTTTGGATTGTGCAATGCCCCGGCTGTCTTCCAGGAGTTGATCAATGATGTCCTCAGAGACTTGTTACAAAGTTCGGTTGTGGTATACCTGGATGATATACTCATACACTCGCCATCTATTGAGACACATTTCATAGATGTGTCAAGGGTTTTACAGCGTCTGAGAGAGAATGGTCTCTACTGTAAGCTCGAGAAATGTGAATTCCATAAATCCCAGGTCACTTTTTTGGGCTACGTGATATCTGCCTCGGGGTTTGCTATGGACCCACAGAAACTATCTGCCATCATACAATGGCCTCGTCCAGTGGGGTTGAAAGCCCTCCAACGCTTTTTGGGCTTTGCTAACTACTATCGTAGGTTTATTAAAAACTTCTCCTCGATAGTAAAACCTCTCACGGATCTCACTTGTAAGGGATCAGACGCTTCCAGGTGGTCTCCCAGAGCCATTGGGGCATTCGAGACTCTAAAATCCGCCTTTGCCAAGGCCCCTATCTTAGTGCACCCTAATCCCGCCCTGCCCTTCACATTGGAGGTTGATGCATCTGAGACGGGAGTAGGCGCCCTCCTGTCCCAGCGCTCGACTCCTGGGGAGGCGTTGCTTCCTTGTGGATACTTTTCCAGGAAATTGTCTAAGGCGGAAAGGCTGTACGAGATTGGTGATAGAGAACTGCTGGCCATTATACTGGCATTGAAGGAATGGCGTTACCTGCTGGAGGGAACTAGTACTCCGATCTTGATCCTCACGGATCACAAGAACTTAACTTATTTGTCTGAGGCTAAACGTCTGTCTGCCCGCCAAGCCAGATGGGCATTGTTTCTGTCCAGATTTAACTTCATTGTCTCGTATCTCCCGGGCTCTAAGAACATTCGGGCAGACGCCTTATCCCGTCAATATTGTTCTAATTCTGAGGAGGAACCCCCTCCCGCCCCGATTATTCCAGCCGATCGTATTCTGGCTCACATTCGTACTAGTATTACGTCTCCTCTGGGTGAGGAGATTTTGGCTTCCCAGGGTTTGGCTCCTGCAGAGAAACCCGGTGGGAGATGTTTTGTACCAGTTTCACTGCGCACCAGACTGTTGGAAACTTTCCATACCTCCAAAACCGCTGGCCACAATGGACGCGATCAGTTGATCTGGTCCATTTCCCGATTATTTTGGTGGCCCAGCTTGAAAAAAGATTGCGCAGCCTTCGTGGCAGCCTGTCAGACCTGTGCTCAGAATAAATCCCCACGTAGCCTACCTGTGGGTCTCCTTCAACCTATTCCCAATGGGGATCGCCCATGGTCTCATCTGTCCATAGATTTTATGGTTGACCTTCCCGCTTCCCTGGGCCATACGGTGATCCTGATGGTGGTGGACAGATTCTCCAAAATGGCGCATTTTGTACCTTTGAAGGGATTGCCTTCTGCCCAACAGTTGGCGGAGATATTTGCTAAAGAGGTCTTCCGTTTACATGGCATTCCTAATGTGATTATTTCCGACCGTGGGAGCCAGTTTGTGTCCCGATTCTGGAGATGTTTTTGCTCGCAATTGGGGATTCAACTTGCCTTCTCTTCTGCCTACCACCCTCAATCTAATGGTACAGCCGAACGGTCTAACCAGGTCCTGGAACAATTCCTTCGTTGTTATATAAACCACCACCATGACAATTGGGCTACTTTGTTACCCTGGGCGGAATTTGCCAGGAATTGTGCCATCAACTCCTCTACCCAGAGTTCTCCGTTTTTGATAAATTATGGGTTCCAACCCTCTGTTCTCCCGGAGACCTTTGAGGCACAACCTATTCCGGCTCTGGATGAGCATTTACGGGCTCTCCGCTCCTCTTGGGTACAGGTACAGCATACCCTACATGGTTCTATGCAACGACATAAACGGCAGGCCGACCGTAGGCGACTTCCCGCACCCTCCTTTCAGGTGGGAGATAGGGTATGGCTATCATCCCGGAATCTTAACCTCCAGGTTCCCTGCAACAAATTGGCTCCCCGGTTTGTTGGTCCATTTCGCATCATTCGGAGGGTCAACCCTGTGGCATACGCATTACAGCTACCCGCTACCATGCGCATTCATAATGTTTTTCATGTGTCGCTATTGAAACCTTTAACCTGTAACCGGTTTACTTCTACCTCTTGTCCCCCGGCTCCCATTCAGGTGGGGGACCATGCTGAATTCGAGGTGCAAAGTATACTGGATTCCAGGAGGGTAAGGGGGAGTTTACAATATTTGGTGCACTGGAAGGGCTATGGTCCGGAGGAACGCTCTTGGGTTCCTTCCAGAGATATGCACGCATCCAGACTGATTCGTAGGTTTCATTCCCGCTTTCCAGACAAACCTCGCCCCGATCCTCGCAGGAGGGACCCTTAAGGGGGTGGTACTGTCACAGTAGCGGCGGCTGCCGAGCCGACCGCTACCTTACCTGCTGGTTCGCCAGCGTTTGCTTCTGCAGCGTGCGGTCCGTTCCTTCCTGCAGCCTGCCACAGCCTCTTCCGGCGGGCCCTCAGTGTGCCTTGGCGCGCGTCCAGCTAGACGCGTGTCTGTATTTAAAGAGACAGGCACACATTTTTTGTCTCCTCCTCTTCCTGGGGGCTGCTCCTTATAAACCACTGGACACTACTCCCAGTTGCCCTTTCGTGGTGTCCAGTGAGGTTGTAGTACTGACTATCTGTTCTGGTTATGACCATTGGCTTGTTCTGACTATCCGCTCTGTGTATGATCTTGGCTTGTCTGACAACCATTCTGGTGCATAATCTGCGGCTCTGGTAGACTACCCTCTATGTGTATGACCCGGGCCTGGCTGACTATCCGTTCTGGTGCTGACGTTTGGCTTTACCTGATTTCCCGTGCTGTGCGTTACGTTGGTTGGTCCCTTTACCTCTGGGATCAGACCTATAGCTCATTTCTTGTATATCGCTATCTACCTTGGTTGGCCTGCGGTTGTCAACTGCGCAACCAGCATACAAACGCTCCAGGGGATAGCCGTTGGGCACCTTGGTAGCTCTAGTGGCCTCTATCCTGGTTTCTGGTGGTACAGGTGCGGACCTGTCGGGCGATTCCTACCTTGGTTGTACAGGTGCTGACCTGTTGGGCGTTCCTACCTTGGTTAAGTACAGGTGCGGACCTGTCGGGCGTTTCACACAGTTGGCCGGGAAATTAGTGGATCTCCGGTGCGGACCTGAGTCAAGTCCTTCCTTACTATCTTTGGGGCTCAGTTCCTTGTCTTCGGAAGAACAGTATTGCTGCCAACCGTGTTGCATTGTACTTTTCTGTACTTTTGCCTGTGTTTGTGTTTCTTAATAAAATCTGGTGAAATAGTACCGACTCCAGTATCGTTATTACTGCCGTGACAGATAGGCTGTGAATGCTGTCAGAGACACCACGAAAGGGCAACTAAAGGGTACCCAGACTGAGTTTAAAAAGCAACCAGAGGCGGGCTGACTGCAGACAGCCAATGGGAGCCCCCTGCAGGTGATAGACAGAGAACTGTCTATCACGGGCACCCTGATAGCAATCTGCTGTGCCTGAAATGAATCCAGGAGCAAACATGGTTGGAACCCATAGTTGACAAGAAAAGGTGAGCTCCCGGACGAGGTGTTAATGGCACAGTTTCTGTTAATGGCCAGAGGCGGTTGATGCCAGTAAGCACGGCTACAGCAGCGGGTGCTCAGCCTAAGGTCGGCAACGTAAGTTCAGGATACACAGGAACGTCATCAGGCAGGCCAGGTCATACACGAATAGAGAAGCAGCAGTAACTAGCACTAGGTTCAGGCACACCACGAAAGGGCGCCCGAATACTGACATGACAGGGTATAAAAGGGCTGGCCCTGGGAGGAGTCAGGTCCAGGGACCAATAAGAATCCAGCATAGTAAACAAGGAAGTAGGAATGTCGCCATGCAGCAGCCAGGATCACGGGCATCGTGAAACGTGGGCGCACCATCTCCTACTGACCCACAGCCCTCTTCTGGCTTCCTGATTGGAATTCCTTCGGGTTATGGATGCATTATATGAAGACCCACTATGCAGGTCCTCAGCTCAGTCTGCTCTGAGGCTTCTGAACCAAGGCCGTCGCCCTGTGGTGGATTACATTGCGGAGTTCCGGTGGCTGTCTATCGAAACAGGATGGAACGAGGCTTCCTTTCTAGACCAGTATAGTCTAGGGCTGTCTGACCACCTAAACAATGAGTTGGCTCGGGTTGGCATACCCACCACCTTGTTGGAACTCATTATCATGGTATTCAGGCAAAGAAGGACAGACAACAGTAATAAAATACAGCCACCTTTATTTATGATATACAGTAATGATAATGCTGCCCACACAACCCCAGACCACTGGAGTTAGGCCCCAGGCTTCTACACGGAACTGCATACTGTGCTGTGCACTGCCCTACTGCAAGTTTCCGGAGGATATTGGAAATACGTTTGGGTGAGCACAGGTAGAACCACCCAAGGTATCTTTAACCAGAGGCAACAAGGAGCGAGAGCAAGCCAGAGCCACGGGACACAGAGACAAATGGTCAGGCAAGCTGGGTAGTGCACGAAGTGAGTAGTCAGCCAGAGCCACAGGTCAGACAAGCTGGGTCTACATGAAGGGAGTTAGTCAGCCAGAGCCACAGGTCAGAACCGATGTGGGTAGTGAGACAAGCCGGGATCATACACAGAGCGAATTCGGAGGTCAGGCACTGGTCACAACGAGAATGCAAGAGCTACTAGCAGAAACACCATGTAAGGGCCATGACTCCTAGGCCCAAGGAAGTTTATAAAGGAGCAGACAAAGGCAGAAACCAATTAGGCAAATCAGTAGGAGACCCATAAACAAGCGCACATAACGGCGCCCACTCCACATGACTTCAGGAATGCGGAAATGGTCGGCCTCCATGCTGGCTAACAGCACAATAGCCAAAGGAAGCACAAGATCGCTAGGCCTCCTAGGGATACTGTGATACTCATTCACCTAAACATCCAAAACGATAGTTGCACGAGAGGTGTCGGGAGCAGTCTGGTCTGGTACGTTGTCCTTCTCCCCTGACTACCACACTTTCGGCTATATCGCAGGACGGGTCCTCAGAAGAGCCCATGCAACTGGGGATAGTTTGTGATCCCCTGTCCGATGCGGAATGTCATGTCCGTCGACAACTCGACCTCTGTCTTTATTGTGGAGGTTCCAATCATCTGTTACAAACCTGCCTTCGTAGACCTCGTCCTTCAGTTCGTCCTCACGAATCAGGCGGTAAGTCCTCTGTTCCTTTTCTTGTGGTGGGCTGCTTTTGGGGTTCCGCCTTGCTCATTTGACTTTGTCTGTTCAACTGCAGTGGAGTAACCAGTCTCACGCCTTGTCAGCCATCATCGACTCCGGTGCCAGTAGCTGTTTCCTAGACTCTGATCTGGCCTCTTCATTATGCATCCCCACTCAATGCAAGACTCAGCCTCTCGAGGTTTGGATGGCAGACAAACGGACGCATCATCTGGGGCCTGTCATGCTTGAAACCAGTCCAGTACAAGTTATAAGTGGTGCATCCCATAAGGAACGTCTCCCATGTCCTCCTTGACTTCGCAATATCACTGTTTCAAGGACGTCTTTGACGAGAAGGGGACTGACTAGTTGCCGCCTCCCCGCCCTTCACAGTCTCCCTTTGAGGCTTAAACCGAGCCTGTGCACTTACCTCTGTATGGCCGCCAGCCGGCATGGCCTCCGGCCATTTCCTCATGGCTTAGTCATGTTTCAGGCACTGGCAGGGCCTATTCTGTTGGGCCTAATTGGGTCCCACCTCCTTCTGCAGCTTTATAAACCTCTGTGAGGCTATGTCACAGTACCTTGTTGCGCCACCGCTTCTGGCGATGCTCACTATGATGCTCCGGTGTCATTTCCACAAGCGGTTGGATGCATCAAAGCCGGATGCATCATCTGCAGGCGGTGGCTTCAAGCATGCTGCAGGCCTCTGTTTTATGTGTGTTTGTTTCCTGAAGTCTCCTCCTACCTACTTCCTCCCTCTAAGCTGCTCCTCCTACCTACTTCCTTTGGCGAGGTTTAAAGGTCAGACTCAGTCACCCTTACGTTGTTGTTCTGAGCAGTTAATTTTCTAGTATTCCTGATTCCTGTGTATGATCCGGATTGTCTGTCCATCTATTCTGGTGTTGACCTGTGGCTCTGTCTGACTATTCTCCTTGTGTGTTACGACTTGGCTCAGATATCCTTTCTGGTGCAAACCTGTGGCTCTGGCTGACTACGGCTCGTCAAACTATCCAATCTGGTGCTTACTAGAATGCTCTGTCTTTTCGCTCAGTTTGTTGGTTCCGTTATTCAGACACCCTTCCTAATACTGACCTGGGGCTCTAGCAGACTCCTAGCTACTGACTGCAGGCTTGGGTCAGCAGCTTCCATGGTTACATACGATTGAGACTCCGCTCCTAGACTGAGTGCAGGCTGAGTCAGTATCTCTTGGGAGTTAGCCTACCACGAGACTCCAGTGGGCTGAGGTCTAGTCTCGGACAGCGTGGTGCAGAGATTGGGAGACTGCTATTCCTGATACAGTAATACCCATTTCAATCACCCACTGTGTGTATATTTATATATTGCATTACTGTCATTATTCTCATAATAAAGGTTCTATTAACTATACAGTCTGACTCCTGGTTTTGCTTGCCAACCGTAACAGGCTAGGACTTGTTACCCTTTCATGATGTTCCTGTGTGCATTTAGTTTGTTCCTCTGACCCTTGCTTGGCTTACGTTGTCTCCTGGTGTTCGATCCTTGGCTTGTCTGACTACTCGCTCTGGTTGTGACCTAGGCTGTGGCTGACTTCCTCATCCATGTATGGCTCTGGCTTGTCCGACTACCCGCTCCGTGCTGACCTTTGCTGTGGCTGACTACCTGATCCAGTTCCTGACCGTGGCCTGTCTGATTGATGCTCCGTTTGTGCGTCGCTCCTATCTGACTACCACTAGGCCGATCTAGGTAAAGCCAAGTCTGGTTCTAAGACTCAGTACTATAGACTTACTGTGGTTCAGTGTCAACTCCTGGGTAGTGGACTAGACACTGTTCTCACGTCTATCTCCCCTCTGACTGAGGAGGTTTTCATTATTACTTCTAGTATTCTGATTATCTATTGCTCAATAAACTGGTTTAAATTCACTTGTACTGTTTTGTGTGTTTCTTTACTGAGAGTCCGTGACACTGCCCCATTGAACACCTTCCTGGTGCCCCCATTCCTTACGGACATATTTATCCGTTGAAGAAAGGATTCATACATTCATCTACCTCATTAGCTGGTGCCGGTATCTTTTTCATTGAAAAAAAGAGGCGGTTTATGTCCATGCACAGACTATCGCGACTTGAACAAGGTCACAATCAAGAATCGCCATTATTTGCCACTCATTCCTGAGATGATGGAACAACTGGCTTCCACCAGAATATTCTCCAAGATTGACCTAAGAGGGACCTACAATCTGGGGCATGTCAGACAGGGCAATGAGTGGAAAACTGCCTTCCACACCAGGTATGGTCACTTTGAATACCTGGTCATGCCCTTCAGGCTCTGTAATGCACCTACCACATTCCAGTTTTAATCAATGATGTATTCCGGGATCTGCTCGACCTCTTTGTCCTCATCTATTTGGATGATATTTTAATATATTCCTCCTCACTCTCGGAGCACCGGTCCCTTGTGAGCCAAGTTCTTCAGCGCCTCCTTTACCACTCTTTGTACACCAAAATGGAAAAATGAAGGTTCAACACTATGGAGATAGAGTTCATCGGCTTCCTGATATCTCCAGAAAAGGTGGCCATGGATACGCACAAGATCTCAGCTATCCTGGTGTGGCCAACCCCTACTTGTGGGTTGTTGGCTTCAAGAGACATGCCGTTCAAGCCATTTTCTCCACATCCTTGTGCCACTGGTAACTCTAGAGAAAGAGATCCTGCTTGGGAAGGAGGTGAAGCAGATCCTGAATCGAAAGAGTGGCCAGAACTGCAAACTACTACCTCCTGGTCCTGTAAGGGGCAACCAGAATGACGGTTGCACCATCCATCCTGATCTTCCCGAGTACCCTGGGAATGAGAGAAAATGGATAAAACACATAAGAGTGCTGGACGTTCCATGAAATTGATATAGAGTCAGTTGCAAAGGTGTAAGGTACAGCATCCAGTGTAGCCACCAGCTTGCCCAGAACTCTCATGTACTCCCTGATCATGGATGAGGGCCAGTACTGGGCCTGGGAAACTTCTTGCATCACAAGATTATCCTTGTCTTCTGGAAGAAAGACTTTCCCTAGATGAGTGTCCAACCTCATCCCTATAAACACTTGAACCTAGGAATGCACCGGCGAGAACTCAAACATGTTCAAGATCCACCCGTGGTGGACCAGAAGCCGTGTGAAATCCTTAACATGACCGGCCAAGAGTTTCTCTGTGGGAGCCTTGATCAAAAGACTGTTCAGGTAGGGAGTCATGGAGATGCCCTGGGTGTGGATGAAGGCCATTAATACCTACATGACCCTAGAAAACACATGATGTGCCGAAGCCAGGCCAAATGGCAGAGACATGAATTAACATAGTTGATGAGGCTGAAAAAAGATATGCATCCATCGAGTCCAGCCCATGCCAAATCACCCCTGTTGATCCAGAGGATAGCAAAAAATCACAATGAAGCCATTTCCAATTAATCCCAAAGTGGGTAAAAAAATTCCTTCCTAACTCCAAATGGCAGTCAGATAGTTTCCTGGACTAACAACCTATCTGCATTGAAGCCATCTGTCATAATTCTCAAATTTGTTCTGTGCGCGATAGGTATCCATTGCTTTCTTGAAAGAAGATACAGTATCTGCAAGCACAACATCCCGAGGCAAAGAATTCCATAGCTTTACCACCCTTACTGTAAAAAATCCCTGCCTTTTTTAAGTTGAAAGCATCTTTCCTCTAGTCTTAATGGACCTTTCATTCTTAGCTCTGCCCTTTGAGTAAATAATTTGTAGTGATCTGAGCCTAAAGCAAAACACAGGTAGTGTTGGCCATGGGAGTCCGCAGAAATTTTTCCAGGGGAGGGCATAATTTTAATGACATCCATGCTCTGTCCCTTTTTGACAATGTCTTGAAGGGGAGGGGCATAGTCATTATCACATAAAGCACAGGCATATAAAAAAAGGGAGGGTGGAGGGAAGTTTAAATGCTACTAACAGAAAAACTAAAAAAATTTGAGACCTGGGAAGTAGCTTATTTTAATTATATTATTAATATTTGCATTTTTAGAGATTTTTTTTAAGCATATCCCTTTAATTTATCACCATTTATAAACTATGTGCTGCAGTCTTGTATTATTTCTCGTTCATCTTGCCCACCCTCCTACACCAAACCTCACAGTACACCCTTACCTTTACCCTTCTTGCCTTGTCAAATGCTGTGCTGCCTTGAAAAACACAATTTGCAATTGACTCTATGAGCTAGATCAGAAATTTAGGAGCCAGACTCACAGTATCACAGAGGAGAAGCTCTCATTGGCGCCTATTCCATGTTTGTGGGCAGGATCAACTCATGTACACCTGCTGACATTGCTGACGTTCAATGGGTTAAAGTGACCGTTTAAATAAAAGGGAATTGATATTTTATCCCTTATGGTGCAATTGGTTTGCTTCAGATTTGCTTCTCTATCATTTGTTGAATATGATTTTAAAAGCATATAATATTAGTGGAACTGCATCAAGTGATATGCAATGGGGTATTGTGGTGGTGATATTCTTGAGGGTGCTGAGGAGTTGGCACTTAACCCTTTAAGGATCAGATGTGTTTGTAATGCATTGCACACCCCTCTGGTCTTTAAAAAATTAAAAGAGTGTGCTCCTAGCCACCAGCTAAGATAGGAAAACACCCTGATTTGCAGGTCTCAGCATAGTGCATTCCCCTCCCCACAGCCAATTGTGTCTACCACGGGCCTCCCCCCCCACACACACAGCCAGTTACCTACGTGACCACGTAATGTGTCTCTCCCTATCTAGATCTCACCACCTCTAATCACCCCATCCTTCTTCCCTGCACGGTTCTTTCTCCTTCCAGCCAGGTGGCTGTCTATTCCCCACAGTCCAAATACGTGCCTGTCTTTTCATAGCCTCTCTCAGGTCTCTTCCCTATCGTCATCTACCCAGTCCCATCAACCCATCTGTCTCCATTCTGATAGGATCTGACTCTCTCCACAGCTGGGTGTCTAGTACCCATTGCAGATTTATAAATGTGTCTTTTTCTCATCCAAATTCCCCCAGACCAAGCAGTTTTATAATCTTTATCATCTTTTTCACACTTCCTAATGTTCATTATTCTCACCCACCTTCCTACCTCAGACTTTAGCATCACCCTTCTTGCCTTGTCAGATTCCTTGCACTGCGTTTCCTTGAAAAAAACAATCTGCAGACCAGGCAGCCTCCTCCTCAGCTGGGTCTGTAGTACCTCACACTTTCCAGTGACCCTCCTGCTGCCCGTCGTGATCCCCTTGGCAACGCGACACCAGTCATGTATAGTTGGCAGCCAGTTAGAGAGGAGTATCTGGTAACTCTCCTCTCTCATTGGCTGCAGCGCGGTTCTCCTGTTGTAGAAATAACGCAAGCTCACAAGCAAGCCATTTTTTTAAAGGGCAACTGTGCAAGAGTAAGAGATGAAAATTCGGGGTGAACGCCCATGGTGTTGGCTGTCCAGGTGAATTGTATTTTGCAGATATGCATCCTGAAGGTCCAGAGATGCCAGATGCTCTCAAGGGAACATTGCCATGATGACAGAATGCAAACATTCCTTCTTGAAGCACGTAGTCACCACATATTTGTTGAGACATTTGAAGTCCAGAATGGGACAACAGCCACCTTTCTTCTTTGGAAACACAAACAAGTTGGAATAAAAACCTAAACTGTGCTCTGGGAACCAGAACTCATATTTCTAGCAGTAAATTCACTGCCTCCTGGAACAGTCTTGCCTTGTCTGGCTCTTTCAACATCCTTCAAATCATATAATTCATCCTATTACTATCAATATGTATATGTATCTTACAGCACTGCAGGTTGAGATAAGTTGAAACAAACAGAAAAAAGAAATGTCATGCCAGTTCTGAACAGGATTCTAGTTCAATATTAAATACACACCTCAAAACAGATGTTGTAGAGATGCAGTTCAATGCAAGTCAGTAAGTATAGGGCTCAAATATGGTCATAAGACCTAACTTATTAATCTCAATTTAAAATATGTCCCATTTCTGTGATTTTGATATGAAATTTCTGCTCTGGGGATTCATACTCAGTGGTGGATAATAGTGGAGATTCAGCTCAGTGGAACGCCAACTACAGCAGTCCACAAGAGACTAGCTATAGGGAACCACCACTGTGTTTTTATCTTCACAGGCGGACAATTGTTACAATGTGATTGGATCGATTGTAACCATACACATTGTTTAGCTAGATCAGTAACAAGGTTGTTGCTTTTTTAAGTGTGCACGTACTAAAGGTCTGCTGTATGTCTTGGGCCATACTGTTACATGGGTTGACGACTGGGTTAAACATGAAGTATAAGTCCTGCTACTTACACACTGCTGGGTTAATATGATGGTTCATTGGTAAATACCATATGCGGACCAGAGTTTACTCATCAATATTTAAGTTTACCAGTTTCAAACAAAAGATAACTTGGCAGATCGAATTGATAATTAATACAATTGTCTCAATATTTATCCAATTGTGCACTTGACGAAATAGCCCACTGGGATACCAAAAGAGACAACTAAGGTATATGTCCTATAAAAATCTATCAGATCTGATAATCTTTAATAGTCAATAACAAATAGTCTTGCGTGAGATTATTAATTGAATCAGGCAGGTACGTGCACCTATCTAGCTATTAAATCAACAATTGTTTCATGTGACTTGATATATTAGCCAAAGGATTGGCCAATTTGTGGGACAAAATTCTCACTTATTTTCACTTAGATTTACTAAGAGTTATTACATATGCTAAATACAGGGCACTTAATGTTCACAGTATATAGAGGAGCACAGGACTGTATTTTTTGTATGTGTTTTCACTTTTGGTTTAGGCCTAATGTTAGGGGCACTGGAGAACCCTCTCATTCCTTTGCTGCTATCTATATTTCTAACTTTATTCTTATATTAAATTTATAATATGATATGGATATTTTATGGTGAGTAAGTGCTGTGAGCTTTCTTCTCTTTTCTGCTTTTGTTTTACACATATCTCCTTTAGCTCAACTAAGCAGCTTCTCATTTTATCCAATTTAATCACAAAGATATAAATACACGTGATTATTTCATTTCACCATTCTTTTTTCTTCCTCACAGGCTTTTTGGCCTGTTCCAGTATGCAATCTCCCTTGCCTGTTTGGTATCATCCATTCCTCACATAACTTGTGGGGAAGGATATAAATGGAACATAGTTTTCAATGCAGGCCCTCATGGGCCATGTATCAGGTAAGTCCTCCCTCTACACCTATTTTGTTTTTTTTGTCTTGTTGTATGTCTGTTGTTTTTAATTGCATTACATTGGGACCCACAAGAAATAAAAACATCAAAATTATATTTAAAGGGTCCCCACTGACGCGTTTATTATAACATCTTTCTTCAGAGAATGTCTATTTTTAATTTAGATAGGGTCTTTATAGGTGTATTAGAGTAGGACTTACCGCAAAGTGAGATACCTTGGCGTGGTGGTAAGCTTACACACGGATTGGCCAATTTGTGGGACGAAATTCTCACTTAGATTTACTAAGAGTTGTTACATATGCTAAATAAAGGGCACTTATGTTCACAGTATATAGAGGAGCGCAGGACTGTATTTTTGTATATGCTAACAATACTTATCCTTATGACTAAATTTGTCCAGATATTTAGAGAGGGAGGGTGCTGCTTTCAACATCCAGTTTTCCTTGGATGTGGCATCTGGAGTATGTTTTTTAACAAATATCTTGCCATAACACATGAAGTAAATCATATTTGTAATTGAGATTAATGAAACTTAGGTCTTATGATCAAATTTGAGCCATATACCTACTGACTTGCATTGCACTGGTCTCTAGTGCTAAGATCTGTACAGAGGTATATAATTAATATTGGACTAATATCCTGTGTACAGTACTGGCATAACTTTATTTTATTTTCCTCTGTTTCTTTCAGCACCCTTAAGAGAAAGAAGTGATATGAAGGAAGGGACCTAAAATCCATTTGTAACCCTTCCGAGATGACCTAAAAAACACACTGGTCCATGACCCAGGACTCCCAGGATGTCTCGAAAAAGGCAGACACAACCCTCTACAGCAACAACGGACCAGGATGCTGCTAGTCATGAGGAAGAGTGCTTGACAGGCTTAGCCATTGTTGGTGGAGGAAAGAAAAAGCTGTGGTTTCCTTCCCATAGACGGACATTTGGTGGGCATTTGAGACAACAAGGTGCTCTTACCACCAATAGGGTCACTGATAATCTGTTTCAGTTCAGGTGCAAATAGGCACTTTCCCTGAAATGGCAAGGAAACCAGTGACTTCTTAGAAGATTAGTCCTCAGACCAAATCTTAAGACACAAAGTGCATTGCGCAGCAACAGAAAAGGCAGAGGCCTTGGATGACAATCTGATGCATCAAAAAGAGTCTCGAAACTTAGTAGTTGGACCCCTTAATCTTGGGCAGAATAACCAACAAATCATCCTTGGAAACATCAGCAGGGACAGCCTCTACCAGCTGTTCACCCCACATGGCAACAGCCCTGTTAATCCAGGCAAAGGCAAAAATAGGTCTAAGTGTTGCTCCAGTGGCCACAAAAGCAGCCCTGAGGATAGAGTCCAGCTTCTTATCAGCTGGCTCCTTCAAACCTGCTACACCCAGAAGAGGAAGAGCAGTAGTTTTAGCCAAACTTGAAATAGGGGGTCCACTGTATATAGCAGGGCCCACTGTGCCAAAGCTGCTTCAGAAAAAGCGTGCTGTTTTGAGAACCTTTTACTGATGAACACTCTTTTGTCTGGGGTCTTCCACTCATCCAGAAGAATCTGGTCAAGAGTGGCATTAGGAGGGAAGAAGGGAGAAGACTTCTTACATCTCTGGGAGACATACGTAGAGGAAGCCCCCTCATCAGAGGTGTCAGATACCTGATGGGTCTCCAAAACTGCTCTAATGAGTGCCTCAGCAGAAGGGAAGGGGTCAGCCTCATAGGGATCCCCATAGGAAGAATCCATATCTTCATATTCCCCATCATCCTCTGCTCCTTCAGACAATTCCTCCCCAGAGGACCCTATAATCTGAGAAAATCTCTAATAAATAGGGGTCACATATTAAAAGGAAGTGGGGGGCTTCCAAGAATGAAGAACCCCCATAAGAGAGAAAGGGATTTGAATACAATATTATCTTAACCCAAACTGGCTCTTGATCAGTCCTGGAGGGCCCCAGTGGAGTGGTGGTGGACATATCGCATGAGGGGCAGAGAGATCATGAATACTCTCTAGGAGGCTCCATTTGGCATAAGGAACAGAAAGTGAGGGGGGTAAGGGATGCCCAGAGTCCTTAGCCTTAGGTTAAACCCCCTGCCCCTTAAACTCCAACAACTTTACAATAAAGTGTTCCAATACTAGTAAAAAATACTAGAACTAGCCCCAGAATTATATAGCCCCCTTACAAGCCCATAAAATACACTTATCTGGCAAACGAGTGGTTAATCTGGAGGAGGAGAGCAAGGAGAGTCTGCCTCTGCATAGTTTAAGCAAAAGGTAATTAAAATGGCCACTGCAAAACTGACAGCCAGCAGGAAAGAAAGCCAGCAAAACAGGCATTCTGGGAAATGTAGTCTTCTCTGTTATTTTTGCTTGGCATTGCCTACAACTCCATACATGGAATCGCCACAAGCCCCTTGGACACTTAGAACATGGACCAGATAATAGGGCATGATGAGACAAGAAGATAGAACCAACTGACCTTTGCAGTGATATCTCCCATGAAAAGTGTTATCCATAGAAATCAATGGAGCAAAGATGGCGGTGGGCGGGCTCCCATTTTTAAAGGGACTGCAGCAATAAAATAAATAAAAAAACCCCCAGGGAATATCTAAGAGGAGTATATAACAAAGGCACAAGTGAAGATAAAGTGACCACAGACTCCACAAAGCCCAGAAATATAAAAATTCCCAAAACAGCAGTGAAAGGGTTAGCTTCAAATGAAAAAGCAGTCATCCTTACTCCAAAGCCCTCTGCATAGATAACAGACAGATAAATAAAGTGGGTGCAAGAGCCTGCCAAGGCTCATAATGCCCTTGTATGGAGAGGCAACTTGACTGGTATATAAGTATACCAAGGGTTACTCACCAGTCTTCTGGTTACCTTTGTAGGTAGAAGCAAACAGAGCCTCAGGAGACTCTACTGGGAGGGAAAACTTGGCAGAAACATTCCCTCCACAGGGCTGCAAGGGTCCACACAGCACCTATACACTTGTCAATCCACTCCACGGAAGCCCAGTAATGGTAACCAACCTAATGGGGTATTATACAGCCCAGTATCTAATCCTATATAATAATTTGCTAGGACGTTTAACAGAAGCTGTCATGCACAGTAGAGACTGCATGCGCTGCAGTCATGAGCAGTAGAGACTGCCTACTCTGCAGTCATGGAGTTCCAAATTCAGACTGAAGTCCTCTCTTCGCACCTTACTGGGACCGCTTGGTGAGCAGAGAGGCTCCGGGCACCAGCCGAGGCTGCTGGGTGGCACTGTGGCCCGTGTACACAAGCTTTTAAAGTAGTAGGAAAATAATTTAAAACAAGTCTAAAACTAAGAGTCTGTGTTTTGCCCTTCATTCTTCAAGCAGGATACATGAACTCAGGCAATAGCAGGCGGGGAGAGAGTTGAGCTGGAGGGAGTCTCCACCCATAAGACTCTTTGAGATGTGTCCTGCCCTCCTGGAGGAAGGACTCAACCCATGGTACCTGTGCTCCATATCGGACGTAAGAGAAAACCTAATTGTTCTCAGTAATGCCCCACCCCAGCAACATCACCTAAAAATAAGGTGTCCCTCTCTGACCATGTGAAATGTTGGGAGGTGTGAGGAGGGAGTCTCCTCCTCTGAGAACCTTATTAGTGAAGAGCCCTGACCTCCCACTGGAGACCACTTTAACCTATGCTTTCTGTGTCCCATATATAAGGTAAGAGAAAGTGCCCTAGCCAGTTCCATACCTTCATCTAAGATGGCCTATTTTCCTCAGGGTTCAATAGGTTCTAGTTATGCCTGTGAGAAAATATTTCTTCATAGTGGGCCCCAAAATAAAGATCCAAGCAAAGACTATTTATGAAACAGCCGCTCTATTACTGTCACAGAATGAAGAACGAGAAATTGGACCAGTATAGTAGGTAACACAATCTTTATTGAGAGTATGAATACAGAGTGAATGGCAGCAGCAAACACAATACAACACAGAAGACTTCAGGATGGATATACTGCCATGGTGGTACCAATCTGAGTACCAGAGGGAGGCTAGAGATAAGCCGACTCAGGTCCGCACCTGAGTACTACTGCAGATACGCACCTGCACAGACTAGGAAACTGAGAAGGCTACAGTGCTACAGGTCTGTACCTGTAAGGCAGGAACCTAAGGAGATACTGTGTACCGGTCCGCACCACTACAGACAAGGCTGCAACAAACGGATATCGCATACAGGTCCGCACCTGCACAGGCAAGGTCTCAGAGGAAGGATATAGCGTACAGGTCCGCACCTGCAACACCACCAAAGTGTATGGAGACAAGGAGATGTCCGCCAGAGCCACCAGGAGACCCCAGCAGCTATCCACTGGAGAGTTGGTATGCTGGGTGCGCAGTGGTCAGTACTAGGTAGCTCCAAGGCGGGTAGTCAGACAGGGAGGAAATACACGGCAATACACACACCAGCGCCGCGGGTCACACCAAAGGGTGCATGGATAGCCAAGGTCATACACAAAGCGAGTAATTGGACACAGCCACAGGTCAAACACCAGAAAGGATAGTCAGCCAGGCCAAAGGTCATACATGGAGCAGTTAGTCTACCAGAGCCGCAGGTCCACACCAGAAGGAATGTCAGCCAAGCCGGGATCATACACAGAGCGGGTAGTCAGACAATCCAAATGTTGGCCCCAGAACGGGTAGTCAGATAAACCAAATGATACATGGAAACAAGCTGCTGCACAGGACACCACGAAAGGGCAAATGAGAGTGGTATCTTGGAAGTACAAATACCTGGGAGCCCAGGAAGAGGAGGAGCAAAAGAGTGTGACTGTGTCTTTAAATCCAATGCGCGTCCCAGCTTGGACGCGTGCCAACCAGCCACTGCAGGGAGCCGGAAGGAACCCTTTTGTCCTGTTCAGCTGGGGGACGGAGGTATAAACACCTCCTTTGCAACCATCAATTTAAAGCATTTTTTATGTTATACTACTGCCCAGCACCACCAGGGAGGGATATTCACTAAGCAGTGATACAGTGGAATAAAGTGGAGATAACTTCTGCAGTTTATCACTTCTCCAGTTCCTATGTTATTCTATGGTGCCTATTCACTAAGATCTCCAAAGCTGAAGAAATCTTAATGCATAGGCTCCATAGAATAACATAAGGACTGGAGAAGTGATAAACTGGAGAAGTCATCTCCATTTTATCACCGCTTAGTGAATCTCCCCCCAGGAGTGGGAGTACAAAATACTGTTATATCAGACGACATCCCCTTCAAACTCTTTCTTACCAGGTCGCATGTGGGGAAACTATAGGAAACTTACTATGCTGCTTGGTGTGGGTCCAGGCCAGATCTACCGCATGCATTGCCTGAAGTACCATAGAGCCGCCAGAATTGCAGCTGAGACTCTCCCTGCAAACCAGAAGTTCAGCTTTGCGTTCCACAGGTAGAACGCATGGAACACTAGTACACTCTTCAAAATGGAGTTACTGCATGGGGGACCTATAAAAGCAGCAGTAGGAGTAGGGAAAATCCCTTAAATCTCTAGTTTCATACAGAATATTGTTTAAAAGTGTTCTGTATGTAGATATATTGCTATTATTATGTAGTCTTGCTACATTGAGATGTCTGATAAAGCACAATGGGATAAACAGAAGCCTCAAGAGAGTACCACTCATAAGGAGGACAAACCTGTCAAACAGAATTCATGTGCTGGGTGTAAGGCAAAGTTAAGTGCAGCAGATCCTGTTAAACTTTGCTAGGACTGCATCAAAAAAGATGCAGTAGGGGATGTACAGGCTCAGTTTAAAGAATTTTTAAGCTGGATGAAGGTTTCCATGCAGGAAACCTTCACTGAGATGCAGGAATCAGCAAGAAAAAGACCTAGACAGTCAGATCCAGAGGAAGGTACTTCCTCTATGATGTATGAGGAAGACAAAGTTAGCCTCATGAAGTAGCTTCAGGGGCTTCCTCAGTTGAAGAAGGAGTACTTACAGAAGATGCAGGTGTATTTGCATTACAAAAATTGGAACCATTGATAAAATTAATGAGAAAGACCTTGGGCTTAACTGAACCTCACACTGAGTTTGAGGTTATGGTTGTTGCTTTCTTGGGCCATAAAAAGCCTGCTCAAGTCTTCCCCGTGCATCACTCAATACAAGACTCAGTCAAGAAAGAGTGGAATCAAGGTGATAAGTTGTCAAAAGCGAGGGCTATAGGCCCTGCTGAGAGTGCGGAGAGTGTGGGAGTGAAAAGGTTAACACCACCAGAACCTTGGTTCCCTGTTACTTTTCCTAGCAACCACCAAATTAACCCATGAAATCCCTCCTGCGCTATCACCCCAGCACTTTAATTCGCTGCCACCACCAAGACTTTATATCTGGGCATCTTAGGTTACCCCAAACACAACAGAATTACAGTATAAAATCACCTTAATAATCAGACATATATAATTAACCCTTTAGTAGCGTGTTATAATTCAGCTTCCTTCAGAGTAGTGAGTTCAAATTAGAGAACAGAGACAAGAGCTGATTAAATTGAACATTTAATCTGAAAAAAGGCTTCACAGTGCTGGGTACAAAAATACAGGATATACAGAAATAAAGATTACACATATGCAAAGCAGTCCATAAAATAAAAGGGGAGAAACACAAGAAATCCCTACATACAATTACTGATATATAGAAGAATCCTTGTTGGAACTTCAGATGGTAAAAGTTCTCCTCTCAGTTGTTACAAAAAAATTCCCTGTTTTTTATCCCAAATCCATATTAAATACATTCCACAGTTCCTTCTGAGAGGTCAGATCCCTGGGTGTTACCTGGGGGGGGGTCAGGGGCTTGGCCTGACAGTTTACAGCCCACTTAATTAGACCTTTCAGGGATGTTACTGCAGAATTCTACCTGAAAAGTCATAAGGCTTCCCAAAACATGCAATTTACAGCACAGCTCTATAATGTTATAATAATCACATTCCTCATATTTGTGTGAATATCTGGACATCAAATATGCTGGGTCTAACTGGTTGCAAAGTGGCTATTATTGTAACTCATAGCAGGAACACCTCCCCCTGGCATGTTTGGTACCCACCAAAAGGGTAAAACCTGGGCATTCTAAATATGTAGTTGTATTGAACCTCTTTACATTATATATACATGTTCTCCCTATTTCAGATTATGTGGCTGCCCCCTGGATAACCCCCATCAAAGAAGAGGGCCCAAGACCTTTTATGGCAGCCTACTCCTGCTTTGGTTATTGCTATCTGCTCATTCATTTTATGGCCTAGGACTGGTGCACTTTGAATAACATACACATACAAAAATAAACAAACAAATTATACATACCAGAGGCCTTCAAAGTTCAAATCATGCCTTGGCATGACATAAGCGTACATCCATGTCAAAATGTTTTAATAAAATGTATCCTTTCCAAGATGAAGAACTTTCACTCTGGGTAATCCCCGCCAAAGTTAAAGCAGCTCTGGCTAAAATTTCCAGACTTACCACTATCCTCCTGGAAGACAGGAACTCTTAAAGACCCTATGGAAAAATGGGCAGATAGTGTCCTAAAGAAACAATATAGCATCATAGGACAAAATCTTAAAACTGAAACATCTATGACTTGCATCTTCAGAAGCCTACGTATATGGATGTTGGAATTTGAAAAAAAAAAAAATAGAATCTACTGTTTCTAGAGCTAGACTTCCAAAAGAAATGTCAACTATGAAGAAGACAATAAATTTTGCCTGTGACACCTCACTTAATAATATAAAATTGCTAGCAAAGACATCTGCTCTGTCAGTGACAACAAGGAAAGTATTATGGATAAAAGCCTGGGATCCTCTAAAAACCAGCTAGTATCCCTGCCTTATACTGGAGGATCACTCTGGTCCCAGCTAGAAGAAATAATCAAGCGTTCTTCCGGGGGAAAAGTTATTTTCTACCACAAGAAAGGCGTAACAGGGCACAATCCCCATCAAGGTCATCCTCATTTAGAAACCGAAGATAGAATTTTCAGGAAGCTAGAAGATATCTACTGGGGAAACAGAACAGACAACACTGGGGAGCTATGGCCTTTTCCTCCAGGGGTGGAGCTAGGAAAGAATTTCCTAAGCGGCCATGTCATAAAAACACTCAATGAAGGGGGAATAGTACCAGTTCCTGTAGGGGGCAGACTGGAACTTTTTCTGTCCACTTGGATGAAGGCAAATGCAGACAATTGGGTCCTTCAAACAGTGGGCAAAGGACATACCCGAGAGCTTACTACTGTTCCGAAGCAGACTCGGAAAATAAGTTTCCTGTCTCAAAAAAACTACAATTGAGGAAGGAATTAAATCTAATGTTACAAAACGAAGTACTAGAACCAGTTTCACAAGAAGACTGGAACACAGGAATGTACTCAACTCTATTCCCAGTATCAAAACCATCAGGGAAAACAAGATTCATTCTGGATCTAAAGTGGTTAAACCATCTTATTCAGAAAAAAACATTCAGGATGGACTCTGTCTCATCAGTGTTAAAAGCAGTCTATAAAGGTGCGTTTCTGACAAGTATAGATCTACAGGATGCACACCACCATATCCTGATAAGACCCAGTCATCGCAGGTTCCTAAGATTCAACATCGACAACAATCATCTCCAGCTTTGTGTTCTTCCTTTCAGCCTAGTCTTAGCCCCTCTGGTGTTTACAAAGATATTATCAACATCTCTAGCAGTTCTGAGACAACAAGGAGTGACAGTCATACCATACCTGGACGACATCCTAATAGCGGAAGTCTCACAGGAAAAATCAGTCACCAACACGGGCCTCTGTCTGTCCAACCTACAAGATATGAGAGGGATAGTCAACCCCGAAAAGAGCGAATTATTCCCCACACAAGACAAGTTGTTCCTGGGCATGCAGTTCAACACCCTGAAAAAAACAATACATCTATCAAAGAATCAAGCAACAAGCCTATGTTCCACAATATGACGATTTCGGCTAGCAAAAACACAACCAGTAAGAGAGTTCGCAAAAATCCTGGGAACACTCTCATCCATGACTCAGATTGTGCCCTGTGGAAAAGTTCACATGAGAAAAACACAGAGCAATTTTCTAAGGTTTTGGAAGAGAGTTTCCTCCAATTATGTTCAAAGAATCCCATTACTGAGCTCAATAAAGAAGGAACTCACATGGTGGCTCAATCCCAAACATCTGGAGAAGGGCAAGACTCTGTAGGAATCAGACTGGGAGATAGGACGGATGCCAGCCTATCAGGCTGGGTGGGGGGGTATATGGAAATCCCAGACAGTCTAAGGGACACGGTCCACACATGAGAAAAAAACTACACATCAACACTCTGGAATTGAAAGCAGTGGAAAATGTGTTAAACTTAAAGAAGAACCTGATAAACAAGGCCTACAAGTTTAGTCAGACAATACATCAGCAGTAATGTATATTCGGAACCAAGGAGGCACAAGGAGCATACTTCTCAACATTCAAGTCTAAAAGATACTCAGTTGGGCAGACAGCATCCCATATTTCAGGCGTCCTAAACAGACAAGCAGACTATCTGAGCAGACAAAAATTAGACCCAGTAGAATGGTCACTGAACCAAAGAGTATTCAACCTCATTGTTCAAGAACGGGGGACTCCAACAATGGATCTCGTGGCCATGGAAACCAATGCCAAGTGCAAGATCTTCGTGTCTAATTGGAAGAACAAGAGGGCAGTATCCCAGGATGCTCTAAAAATACCTTGGGATTCAGGGCTCCTATACTTATTTCCTCCCCTACCACTCATCTTAGAAGTGGTCAGGAAGAATCAGAAGGATCAGGTGGATGTCATCTTGATAGCTCCATACTGGCCCAAGAAAATCTGTTTCTCAGACTTAGTGAAGATGTCTCTCTTCCCACCAATACTACTTCTTCAGGATCCAGATCTCCTCTCACAGGGACCAGTCTTCCATCAAAATCCAGCGTTTTTTAAACTAGCAGCCCGGAGGCTGAAAGGAACTCCCTACTCACCTTGGGAGTATCCTTTGAAGTAGCTGACACTATTATTGCTGGGCAAAAAGCATCTTCCAAAATATATCATAGAATCTGGTTCATCTCCTCAATGTGGTGCACAGAAAATAATGTCTCTATAGACAATATTTCTATAGAGAACGTTTTGGACTTCCTACAAACAGGTTTTAAGAAAGGCCTAAAAGCCTTCATTCATACAAGTTCAGATATCTGCCTTAAAGCGATAGTACTATTTCAAAATAAAAGCAGCTCCAATTAATCTTCATAGTATTTGGGCCACGGAGAGTGTTATTTCAATACTGTCAGAGTTGTAGTTCAAGAGAAATTGAATGATAAAGTATCCCCCTCCCGCCCCTTTTACTGATGTAACACTGCTCACCTCAGAACATAAAGGTGGTGTCCAGATGGCTTGCAGAGAGGGACAATCTTCAATTAACATAAGGGAAAAATCTGTTTAGGGGGCAGGGTTTTCATTGTTCTCACAGAAAGAAGATTGTCCCTTGCTGTGAGCTGTCTGGTCTTAAGATTATATTCCACATCTGAGGGGAGGTAGTTTACACTAGGTAAAAGGTGTGGGAGGGGGATATTTTATCATTCAGTTACTCTTGAACTACAACTCTGACAGTATTGAAATAACACTCTCCATAGCCCAAATACTATGAAGATTAATTGGAGCTGCTTTTATTTTGAAACAGTACTATTCCTTTAACAGATGTCTTATCTAAACCTCTGGCAAAAAATTTTTTGATACAAAGATTTGTTCAGGCAATTTCAAAAATCAAACCTACTATACGTGAAGTAATCCCACCAGGGGATCTTAAACTTGTCTTGAACCAACTGGCATCTAATCCAGCATTTGAACCTCTGGAGTCCATATCATTAAAACATCTAACAATAAAAACAGTCTTTCTAACAGCCATCACCTCAGCAAGAGATGTTGGTGAACTCCAGGCTCTGTCATGTAAAGAACCATATTTTTCACTATACCAAGATAAAGTAGTTCTTCGGGCAAAACCTACTTTTAGATCTAAGGTTACATCAGAGTTTCATTTAGTCAAGAGATTGTCCAGCCTTCCTCTTGTCAAAATCCATCCAATGACAAGGAAAAACAATTTCATAACTTAGATTTAGTAAGATGCCTTACTATTTACTTAAGATGTTCTGAATCCTATAGAAAATTAGAATCTTTATTTTATTCAGCATCCACTCCTTCCATTGCATGCTAGATTCGTACCAGTATAATACTAACATATACACTTGCCAACAGAGAACATCCACTAAAACTGAAGGTACATTCTATGAGCTCTATGGGTACTTCCTTGGCTCATAAGGCTACAGCAACTCCTACAGAAATGTTCAAAGCAGCCACCTGGAAGTTTTTATCCATCTTTATCAGACATTACAGTCTGGATGTCCAAGCATCTTCAGATACACAATTTGGGAGGAAGGTCCTGCATGCTGTGGTTACTCCTTAATGGTATGATTCTTTGTTTTCCATATGTATCATATTGAATCATTGTGTTGCCCTCTCTTATGATGCTGCTCGGGGAAGTCCCACTTTTAAGCCGTGGAGGGGACACAGAAGAAAAGATTAAATTTATGCACCTATATTTTGTTTTCTTCTGTAACCCTCTCCATGGATGGCCCTCCCTAACTAGTATCCGATAATGTAAATGTATGGATATGTTTATCTTATTGCTCTGTATCGTTATAGCTTTGACAACAGTGAACTGAGGACATGATGGGAGGAAGGCGCTTTGTACCCTGGGACAAGATTTCATTGGTCCTGCCAGCTGGGGGTGGAATATTTACTTGCAACTTTGAGACCACAACAATACAATAACCACAATTCAGACAGTTTGAAGTATAATAAAAAAAACAGTACCTTTATGGTTCAATTAAAACATGAAGGATTCCGGGTGGTGAGCTGTATGGCTGGGCACCAGTCTGTAATATAAATTGCTAGGCTGCAAAGCTCCCTGTGCGAGTAACAGCAAATGTGCAGTAGAGACTGCCGTAACAGTGCAGTCATGCACAGTAGAGACTGGCCGAACATGCTGCTCCGAATGGCTCACCGCTTGTCTCTACTCCCGGCTCCGGGACAGCAGCCGAGGCTGCTGGGTGGCACTTTAGCCCGTGTACATGGACTTTCATACTAGTAAGGTATAAGGATACAGAAAAGTGCCATTATTGATCCGTTCGATAGCGGCACTTCTCTGTTATCCTTACACCTGATTGTTGCCTTACCATACAGCTCACCACCCGTAATAATTCATGTTTTAATTGAACAATAAAGGTACTGTGTTTTGATTTTACTTCAAAATGTCTGAATTGTGGTTATTGTTTTGGTACGGACACAAAGTTGCAAGTATATTTCTGAATGGGATAGGAGCGCTCCAGACCTGCACACTATAACATTCAGTTCATGGTTTAGCCACAAGTGTGCAATGGTGGCAAATATTAAAGAATTGATGTTGATACAGTGTTGAAGATTGGAGCAGGAGGACACTGGAGCCCCTGTTTCCAAATGTATGGATGGAATATTTACCCACTTTAAAGCCGTGGAGAGGGGCATAGAAGAAAGCAAAATATCGGTGAGTAAATTTCACCTTTTTTTGGTCACAGTACTCCTGCGGGAATCCACTTGCTGGACCACTAGTCATTAAGGTGTTAAACTTCAGTATATGTGTTTTTAAATTAGTCTGTATAAATAAAATACTTTGTAATATTCAAAATCATTTAGTAACAAAAGATGTTTCAATATGTCATGAAAATAACCTATAAAATCTCGGTAATTCGCAGTCCACCAGCCACACCACCTAAAACAAGTGTCTTTATTCGACCAGTTGAAACGTTGGGAAGTATGCTGAATTTGTCTATACGTCCCCAAACTCATATATGCTCTGCATTCAGAAAAGACGGTCTATAAATTAGAAAAGCGGGAACGTCGCACCGTAAGGACAAACCAGCCAGTCCCACAGAATATAATACGAGGAGAGGAGGCGGTGTTGGCGAATCTCAGGTTTGCTAATACATATAACGTCAAAAGAAAAGCTGTGATTGCGGTATGCGCGCGATTAAAAAATGGGCGGTGCTGGAAAAATCGAACGCGCACACCAAAGACAGGCGGAACCTTGTTTTGTGCTCGTGTGGGTGGAGCTTTAACTGAGCGAGCTCACCGACGGACCCGTGTGATGTAGTCTCGGGAGCGTGCATTGTTTGGGAGCGCGCAGGCTGCTCGGTTCTACGTTGTATTGCAGTCGGTTCTGTAGAGCAGGAGGTCGCTATTACGGTACATGTGTTTTCTCCAGGGATGGTGAGAAGTGCTTTTCGGTGAGAAGGTACGGGATGGCGGCTCGGAGCCCCCCGGGGTCGACTTTCCGTGTGAGCCGGGGGCTGCTCACGGTCTCCATCCTTTTTATCCTCGGGAAGGAGCCGACTCGAGCGGCGAAGGCTGCAGGTAAGAAGTCGGCCATTCGGCAAGGATGGCAAAGAAATATTTAATACGGGTGTTTGTTAACATATATGCAGTAAATATGGGAAGGGCGATATCTGGTAACTAGAGATGTTAATGTCGGAGAGCTGAGAAGGAGCATTATAGAAACAGGGGCACTAAGAGGGGTATACCATTCAACAACCACAGAGGCACACAGGATATGTTAACGTGAAACCGGTTAATGGGGAGCAGGAAAGGGCAAGAAATGAAGTCATAGAATCAAATATTAACAATGTGGTTAGTGGGAATTGTTTCAAGTACATTGTGTTCTGGATGCTGTTGATATCATCATGCTAGCAAGCAGTTGTGGGTCAATAAACTAGCCATGGTGGATACAGAATTTGGAATGTATTAACTGGGTGCCATCGAGCACTCCTTTGAATGAATAGTGACTTACGTTCTGTGTTTTTGTGCATTCACCCTGCTTGTAGAATGTAGTAGGTGAATTGAACATATTTCATGCTTTTTATAGGAATATTGATATGATGACAAGATTCACCATACTCTGCCTGTGAGTAGGTTGCATATTTCCAAGCGTTATTGTATTTTCCTTGTTTTCATGGTGTTGGCCAGAGGCATGCACTTTGATACCTTGGGTTGTCGCTAGGTGATTGGGCTTGTCTTCTTTCTTAACATCAATGACTTACAGTAATCACTTAAGCCGCGAATTATGTTTTATTAACAAATTTAGCAATGTATTGGAGATCGCTAGCATTTAATGGAGTTAAACTCTTTATTTTAAGTCAGTGGCATTTTTTGGGAACTTTGTACAATGAGTTTGCCCCAGTATTTGTCTACTATTTATTTCTGCATAAGGCTTATTGTTGGAGGGTCTTTACAAAGCTGCAGTTCTACAAGAACCAGTCAGTATCTGTAACACGATTTTATTTTTTGGCTTAAATGTTTTGTTACCTGTTGGTAGTTCATGTTGGCAATGGTTATAAGGATTACCCAGTGACACTCAGAACCTTCTCAATTGACATTTTATACATATTAATTTATACTTCCACTAATCCTGGTGATATTTATCTTCTGTCATATTCCTTTATGATACTATACAGATCACGCAGATTTTTCTTTGCCATAAGTTACTCAACCCATCAGACATCTCTGCAGTAATTTCAGATTCATGTATGTATCTGTATACACATTTTCCTAAACTACAGGTTTATAATAGAGCTGCCAAATTGAATACATATACAAGTTGGTGTTTACACTAGCAATTTTAAAATGTATATGTAATTTATGACTTGTTATTCCAAAAGTTATTTATTCTTCTGGATTCTGTTTACATGTCCTAAAATTGGCTTTGTGTGTGTGTTTTGCCCTATGTTTGAAGATGTGTTCAGTGGACATGTATATCAAAGGCAATCTCTGAGCAAAGTAATATGTGTCCTCCTTAGGATAAATATACTATTATAACTTAACTCATTGGAAGCTAGATTCTTCTATAATGTACATTTTATTGGGAGATATTTTCCACTTCACATTAAGCTGAAGTGGTTAAGTCTATACCAGTGTTCTTTTTGTTAACATCTAGGTTCAAATCTAGTTTTTATATGGTAAAAATATCAGATTTATGCCTCCTAATGTGCATTTGAAAGTTGTTTATATTTCAGATGAGTACATTTGTGTGTGTTTAAAACTGACATTTTAGTTTAGACTGAAATAGTTAAAGAGCTGTTTAAGTACTTAAAGTATAAAATACCTATCTTGTGTAGGAAGTTGCTTTGCCTACTGATTAGGATTTAAAGGGATAGTAATACTTAGTATGTAACAAAATATATATTGTAGTGTTTATCGCCCTGAGTAAAAAAAAAAAAAAGTGTACTCCCAATGCTGAAAAGTTTTTTATTCAGAAGTTATTACAGCTCAAAGTTATTTATTTATTTTTTTTTTTTTTAAGGTGCAATATCACAGTGGCCTGAAGTTGTAAAGTTGCTCTGTTGTTACACCATCCTATGGACAGCTCTGGTCCGTAGGCCATAAATCTCCATAGGATGGTCCATTGTACATTTTCAGGCCACTGTGATATTGCACCTAAACAATTCAACTTTGAGCTGTAATAACTTTTGAATAAAACACCTTTTCAGCAGTGGGAGTACTCTTGTTTTACTCAGGGGGATAAATCCTACAATAGATAACTTTTTTTTTTTTTTTTTTTTTTCATTTTAAGTATTACTATCTCTTTAATTTCAGATCATGATCTACACAGTTTTGAGCCTTAAAAAGCTATAGAAAATGTATGTGCCTGTGTATACATAATTTTTTTCCTTCAGTAAAGGAAAGGTCAGTTAAGGTTTATTTATATATTGCATTGCTCATAATTTTGAAGTCCTGACATTATTCAGATATGTCTCAGCAGATTGTTGTCTGGTAATTGAATTAAGAATCATTGGAGAATAATGGGCACAAGGATGCAGAGAGCTGACTGCAGATGTATCCTTATTAACAGTGTTTATTGAGTGCTGGATGGAAGCAAGCATACCTTTTGAGGTGTTTCAATGAAAATGTTTGCAATCTGTTTCTGTCATCCTGCTTCAGGCAGGCGAATCTGGGACCATGGTTCTTTGTTCCCAGTCGGAGGGCCATATTTAGGAAGCTAAAGATTAACAGTTGTGGGACAAATGAAATGAAAATGTGTTAAAAAAGAAAAAAATCCTTTGATTTAAATAGGGCTTTAAATAATTTGAATGATAAAGCTTTCCAATGCATTGCTTCAAATTATACACAGATGACTTTTATAAATCATAATGGTGAAAAGTCTACGTTAAATCAATGTGAAATTTATTTTCCGTGTATCGTGAAGTCGGATTGCTCTAGAATTGTTTTACCTTCCAAAAAACTGAGTTGGTACTCTGTTAGCTGTAGAAATACAGGAGGCAAATATAGTCAAATTGATGCCTTTATTGGCGAACTTCCTAAGTACTGCATTGTCTCTTGTAATGTCATCTTGTGTCAATGACTACATTATGCTTATTAATGAAATGGTACTCCTCTTTTTTATGTGCTCTTGTACATTATATCATGTGTTAGCTAGTGAGTTTTATGTCTTTGAAGATGCAGAGATTGCCATATAACATACTTTCACCGTGTAACCATCTGAAGATTGTTTGAGAAAAGACCCAAACCACAAGGTATTTAGCCTTTTATGTGAGACTGTGTGCCTGTATTGGTCACTGGGAAGGCTTAAATTATCATTGTTTCTCTGCACAGGATTCAAGTACTATGAAGTAACTTTAGTCCTCTATACCATGTCTGTCATATCTCTGTGGTTGCTGTACAATTTTCTTTGCTCGGCAATTGATTTAAAGTTCTACTATAAGGTACACAGCAAATTTCACTGGGTGCTAAGTGGGTTTCTTCAGGAATGTTGACATTAAGACATCCCCATTGTTAGAATACGGTCAGGAGCAAGGCTCTAAAAACTGGTCTAATGAATGCCAGTCCTGAGCCTGGAGCATTCTTGTATCAACACAACACAACTATTTGCACAATACTTACACTCTCAATAAACAAATGTAATAAATTAAAACCTTTTCATAATGCAACAGTGTATAATGACTCTTGTTACAGCCAAACAACTCTCCCAGTGTAACATCCTCAAAAATAAATGCAGAACAAATACATGGCAATGTAAAAAACATATTTAAAACTTTTTTGAGTGTAACCTTTTAAAGTTAAGGTGATATTAACATATTGGAGTGTATAAAGGAAAGTTCTCTCCCTGTCTCCTAAGCCCAGCTCCAGCAATTGTCCTAATCCAACCTCTTTCTTTGTACATACCCAAAGGTGGGCCAATCTCCCTTTCCTTTCACTGTTTTCTATAAAAAAAAAGGAGGTTACAATCATGTTTTGATGCGGTGTAGCACCTTCCCCTGGTCATACCATACCTATTTATAAAGTAACAGTACTTATTTATAACTTTAGAGGATTGATATTACTTTTCTCTGACATACTTCCCTCCTTCCTCTTTACTCGCCAACCATGTACTCCAAACTCTGGACCTCAGTTTGGTCTGGATACATCTAAGCATCTCTCATAAGCTAATATGGAACTAAATATTCAACAGTATTAATATAATTAACAAATCTAGTATCTTCTATAAAATACCCACAAAACACAAAGAGAAATCTTAGGCCATAGAAACAATGATAATTCATCAAAAGTATTTACAACATGGTATGTATCTTCCAGTTAAGTGTCCTTCATTTTGACACTTATTTGCAAGAAACTATCTACATATGAAGATTGATTAGCTGTCAGACAATCTATGCTGGACGTTATAGGTCATCCTGGGGTTCATCAAAAGACCTGTGGCCTTTTTGGTAAACATTCACTTTCATCAAATCTCTATCTAAACTACTACTCCATCCTTGCTGGCCTCTTTCTCCACTAGTTTCTTCTTAACTAGATTTTCACCTTCAGTTAAACTAATTTTTATCATATTTGTTTTGATATTCATGTTTTCTACATCCATAATAACTAGCTTTTCAAAAGATTCTCACCATTCTCTGGTGTAAAGGGTCTCCAGGATTGATTTGTATTTTAAACTTTATGTTGAAAGCATATCTGAATGATTTGCTTCCTTGTTTGAATTGATCAGGCTGTCTCTTGCTGCCATCTCTACCCTGTTTTTAACCCTTTATGTACCAGAGAGGTATGTATTGGATACCTCCTAGCACTCAAAGGGTTAAACTATTTCATGTTAACCCTTTGAGTGCCTGAGGGTAGCCAGTCCACTGCAATGTAATGTGTTGGATACCTCTCTGGCATTAAAATGGTTAATTCCCTGCAATATTTCTTATCGATAAACACATCAAATGTATCTATAGGTTTTTGAAGGCACAAATGTCAACCCTTTGCTCAAAACACTTGTATGTATGTCTTTATATGGTGCCACAAAGTGTACGCAGTATCTTACAACCATAGTATGTTAAAATAAATAAATGGGGATAAAATAAGTGTTACATTCATAGAAACAATGTGAGAGATCCCTGCTCCACAGTTCTTAGTCTATACCTTGTATAATTTCTTGTTAAAATATGACTACTAAGATTAAACATTTGTGTTCTTTGTGCACTAATTGCAACTACCATTATCATTTATTATTATTTTTTTTAATATTTTTATTTCCACTCCCCCCCCCCCCATCATCTTGCTCCCTCCTTTTCTTCCTCTTCCTCTGTCTTATTGTTCGTCTCACTCTGATTTAAAAACAAACAAACTGCAGTGTACCCAGACATTTTAATCAATGTCATATTATAATCCAAAAGGAATAAACTGCCTTGGTATTGAGTGTTTAGAGTTCAGAGGGGTTTGGGGAACTTGAATGTAAAACCTTTTCGCAGAGAGTAGTTTTGGATGTATGAAAGTTAAAACTTTAGTTTCTTTGGGGCTTCATTTGGACATATACTTGTGGAGCTTTTTATTGTAGAATTTATTTGTAAGTCTTGTGTGTGTGTGATTTTTTTTATTATTGGTGAGTGTTATTTTGTGTTTTTGCAGTGATGTATTCTTGTATTCCTACGCTTGGATAAAAAAAAAATCTGTTTTGCATAACAGTCTCCTGAATTATGCTGGTGTTTCAAGAAGAGCATGTAGATGATGATTTTTAGTTTTTTGGATTATGTGCAGTGTGCATTTGGTTATATTTGTATTTTATGGTGTTCTTACTCCTGGGCAAGCCTTTATTAGTTTCATCAAACTGATTTTTAGAATTATGGGGATTCAGCAGAACACGGGTAAAGTGTGCCTTGGAAGATATTTAGGATTGTCATAGTTTGTATGGTCTGTCTTCTGTGAATTATATTGTTGGTGTTTTTGTATAGGATTTTTGCTGTATGTTTTGCTCCATATTGGCTTATGAAATATTAGAATAAGGCTTGGATGTATCCAGACCAAAGTGAGGTATGTAATTTGATGCACATACATTGATTAAAAGTTATAAATGGGGACAGATGAGGGGAGAGTATGACAAAGAGCAACAAAATTAATTAGGGGAATGGAGGACTTGACATATGAGTGACTAGAAAGACTTTGTTTATTTACTCTAGAGAAAAGACGACCAAGTGGAGATCTTATCACAATGTACAAGTATATGAGAGGTCAATACAAGGGTTTTTCTGGTGAGCTATTCATTCCAAGGCCTGATCAAATAACCAGGGGACACCCCTTAAGATTAGAGGAAAGGAGGTTTTGACTTCAGCAGAGGAAGGGGTTCTTTACAGTAAGGTCTGTTTAAATTATAGAATTCCTTGCCCAAGAATGTGGTTATGGCAGATACAATTTATCTTAACTTCTCTTGAATGTATCCTTTCAAAAGGGAACATACAGGGTTATACTATATATTAGTAGACAAACCAGGAAGGTCTGATAAAGACTGCCTTATTTGGCAGCAGGAAAGCTATATAATTCTCATGTCTCTGGGTTATGAGGCGAAGGTTGAACTTGATGGACTTTATTTTTATTTTATTTTTATTGCTTTGCAATGCATTCCATACCAATCTGGCATAAAAAGGGTTAAAGGGAAGTGAGACTGTACATATCCATTAGAGATCCACCAGTGGGTGTTGGTGTTCTGAGAGGTGTCAGAAGTTTCGACTACTATAAAGAGCAGGTGAAGTACAATTATTTCTGTAGTTGATTTGTGTCGCAAATCTGAACCTGGGATAGAGAGACAGTTCCATATACTCAGTGAAATGCACATATCCCCTTTTATGAGTATATCCTATAACATTTATTTCATATATTAAAAATGATGTCCCTTGTATATTTGCGCTTCATCCGTTTTGATGCTATTACACTGGGAGAGCTGCATTGAGAAGTCTATAACATACACAACATGCAAGTGGCCTTTAGTGACATTTGAATCATACATATACTATACTTTTTACATTGTTGTACATATTCATGATCTGTTATTGAGATGTAAGTATTGTACCTTGTACTTGTGGTGGTTTGATTTTGTATTAAGTGAGTTGTAAACGTGATCAGCAAGTAAAGTGTGCAATAAGTCTTCATATATTTTTGGAGTACTCACTGATAAATCAACAATTTACCTTGTGAAGGATGAACAAAGTCACTAATGCATAGCATCTATTCTTCTGTCTGTGAGTCTGTGTCCAGTTTTCAGAGTAGGAATTTATATTTCCATGGAAACAGCACATCTGGTTAACATTTGCTTGGTTTTTGACTGATCAAACCATAAAATAACAGGGTCAGTTAATCTGTTATTTTACCCACTTTTTTTTTTTTTTTTTTTTTAAGATGATGTTTGGGTGATTATATTAGATTGTTTCATCCCTGAAGTAGCAATCTGACTGATTAATCTGGGCACATTTTATGTTGTAAATGTATGTATATATTTATATGGCGCCCCACTCTGTACTCGGCGCTTTACAACGGACTTATGTTACAATAAATAAGAGGGGATAAAATAAGTGTCACATTCATAGAAACAGTAGGAGAGAGGTCCCTGTCCCAAGGAGCTTACAGTCTAAATAGGTAATAGGAGACAGGCAACAGGGTATGAGCGTGTCAAGTGTTGAGTCTGGCCAAAGGTAGTTGAGAGTGCATGATCCTAGTGCTTCAGAAGATAAGATTTCAGGGTAGACTTAGACAGAGGGGTATTGTTCAAGACGTAGAGAGAGGGGTATGGAGTTCCATAGGTATGGAGCAGAAAGCCAGAAAGGCTTGAGACGGAAGAGGGCAGAGGGTGTGGATGGCGCAACAAGAAGTGTGTTGTGCGCTGAGCGAAGGATGCGGCTAGGAATAGGAAATTAGGGAAGATGTGTAAGGAGGGTTAGCAGTGTGGACAATCAGTAGATTTCTTGAATAACCTACATCCATCCCTTCCCTGGTTTCTCATACATGGCTAGAAAGGATACCTCATTAGTGTTCAAAGGAGTAATGTGTTCCGTACCCCTCTGGAACGCAAAGGGATATAATATAATTTTTTTCTCCCAAGTTAAATGTTGTGTATTGTCAGTCTTTTTGTATTCTACCTATTTTATTTTGAGATAGGTGTATGGTGACTGATTTTGGAATGACTGCACGTGGAGTGATGTCTTGATGTCTGTAGCTTACATTTTAGGGCATGAAACTTAAAAAACAAAAACATTTCTCTTTTTTTTTTTTTTTTTTTTTTTTTTTTTTTTTTTTGTGACAATCTTGTGTGTGTATAATATACAGTACTGTGCAGAAGTCTTAGGCATGTGTGGAAGAATGCTGTAAGGTAAGAATGCTTTAAAAAATGGACATGTTTATTTTTATCAGTTAAAGCTTTCATGTTGTAGTTATTAAATAAAGCAAAGCATTGAAATCTTTTTACTATAGTTTTAGTGTAATATTGATCTAAAGTTTACCCCTCCCGCCCTTTTAGCTACTTCAGCCCTCTAGCTGACAAACTTGGATTCTGGTCTGGAGAGCTGAAATAGCAGTGCATACAAAGAAAATCTTCATGACGACAGTCTACAAAGTGTGCCTGGTTTGAGGCAGTAGTCCATTGTCATGAAGATTTGCTTTGTATCCAATGCTATTTCGGCTCTCCAGACTAGCTGTCCAGTTCGCAGAACAGAATCCGAGTTTGTCAGCTACAGGCAAAGGGTGGTCACACCAAATATTGATTTGATTTTTAGTTTTTTTTTCTTCTGTTCACTCACTATGCAGTTTAATAGATAAAAATAAACTATTAACATGTCTATTTTTGAAAGCATTCTTTACAGTATTTTTGCACACCTACATTTAAGACTTTTGCACAGTACTGTGTGTGTGTATGCGTATATATACTATATATTATATTTTCCTTGTAAACTACAGACTTGGAAACAGCGTCCAGTGTCTAAAGCAAAGTCCTGTATTGCATAAAAAGGGTATTGAAGCAAGAGCGGTAACATAATTTTGCCACTGTACAAATCACTGGTAGGGACTCGCCTCAAATATGTGGTGCATTTTTGGGCACCTGTTCTGAAAAAGGATATTCTAGAACTGGAGAGAGCACAGTAAAGAGCAACAAAATTCATTAAGAGAATGGAGGACTTGACATTTGAGGAACGACTAGACAAACTTGGTTTATTTACTTTAGAGAGAGAGAGAGAGAACTAAGAGGAGATCTTGTTTCAATATACAAGTATTATGAGAGGTCAATACAAGGATATCTGTAGTGAGCTTTTCATTCCAAAGCCTGATCAAATAACTAGGAGCCACCCCTTAAAGTGTCAGTAATGGCTACTTAAAAGTATTTCTGAGTCTTCTGTATAGTAAAACTAAGAGAATGCGCTATATTTCAGTCCTTAAATTTTCTGTAGGTCAGAAGTTATATAGAGATAAAGATTGTCTGCCTGCCCCTTTCTGGCACATCACCAGAAGCTGCAGGCTGGTTCGGATGGCTGCAGAGAGGGACAAACTTCAGTAAGCAAAGAGAAATCCTGGATTTCCCTTACAGAACTTTGTCCCTTGCTGCAGCCGTCGAGTTGCATGACCCGATCTGAAATTCAGAGTGAGGTGGCTAGAAGGAGTGGGAAGGGGATCTTTATCTCGGCATAACTTTTGAAGGACAGAAAATTAAGGACTTGATTATAGAGCATTCTCTTGTTTTTAATATAAAGAAGACTTTAAGAAATACTTTTAAGTAGACATTACTGACTCTTTAAGATTATAGGAAAGGAGGTTTCAACTTCAGCAGAGGAAGTTTTTGTTTTTTTTACTCTTATAGAAAGGACTGTTATTGTGAATTTCTTTGCGGAAGGATATGATAATGACAGATACCATGGATAGAGAAGATTAGATTCATTTATTTCAGGAACATACAGGGTTATACTTTGTATTTGTAGGTAAATCAGGAAGTTATGGTAAATAGACTAATGTTCATTTGGTAGCAGGGATTCTTATATAATGTTTCTGGGTTTTGAGGCAAAAGGTGAACTTGATGGATTGCCTTTTTTCCAACCTAATTTACTATGTTACTAATATGTAGTTATGAACACTCAATTCAAATGCAAACCAACTTCCCCACTAGGAGCAATAAAAATATCCTGTGTTTTTTTTTTTTTTTTTTTTTTAATTTTGTGTCTTACAGTACTGTTGGATTGCTTAACTTTGCCTTTATACCTAAGGCCCAC
Source organism: Rhinophrynus dorsalis (assembly GCA_037306005.1). Taxonomy (NCBI): domain Eukaryota; kingdom Metazoa; phylum Chordata; class Amphibia; order Anura; family Rhinophrynidae; genus Rhinophrynus; species Rhinophrynus dorsalis. Next base: position 356,101,659 of record CM074721.1, read on the forward strand.
TTTGTCTGTCTGCTTAAAGGGATGGTAATACTTCGTTTTATCGTTATTTTATTTTGTAGGCATTAAAAAAACATGAAGAACGATATGTCTTATCTCTCAAACCTTTATGGTTTGAGAGATATTCACAAACAAAGTTTCCCGTCCCGCTCCTTTTACCTAGTATAAGCAATCTCTTCTCTGATGTGGAATGCAGTCCATAGACCAGACAGATAACAGCAGGGGACAATATTTTTCTTATGAGAACAATGAAAGCCCTGCCCCCCTTGACAAGTTTTTCCCTTATCTTAATTGAAGATTGTCCCTCTCTGCAGTCTACCTGGGCACCTCCCTTCTGATCTGGCTGAACAGTGTTACATCAGTAAAAAGGACGGGAGGGGGATACTTTGTCATTGAATTACTCTTGAACTACAACTGTGACAGCATTGAAATAACACTTTCCAAAGTCCAAATACTATGATGATTAATTAGAGCTGCTTTTATTATGAAACATTACTATCCCTTTAAGTCTCTGTGCAGTTTGCAGGAATTGGGTTTCTTATGTCGTGCACTGAAGGACAATGAATCGTGACCGTTTCAGAATTTGATGGTACTCTTAATTGTTTTACAGTAAATTACAAGACCTACACATTTGTATTTGGCGGTAATGTTGCTTGCAAGGATGTCAACAATATAGATGAATCCTTTTGAGAACCACTTTTCTAAGCAATGCATTGCGCATACATCTGGTCCTCAAAGGATTAAACACCCCCCCCCCAAAAAAAAAACCATGGTCTTAGAAACAAAAGTTGCCTTTACATTACTTTACAGTTTTAACTTTTTTCAGGTGTATCATCAAAAAATCTTGGACAGGTTTAGTACAGGGGTGATCAGGTATACTGAAATCTTAGGATTCACAGATACATTTTAGTAGCCATCTAGGAGCTTTAGGAGCCATTACATTTAATGTATGAAATACCACTAAAATTTAGGAGCCAGAAGTGAACTTTAGGAGTTTGGCCTATCAGGCTCTGGGATTTTCTTACTTGCACGTTGAAGGCCCACACCGGAGAGAGAGAGATCGCGTGCATGGCATCAAAGGGCACTACTATAGTTTCAGTGCACAGAGGTCTATGCATTCTATCTACTCTTTTGCCCTACGATGACGTTCAGGTCCTCCAAAGGGTACTAATATTCTCTTGAATTAACACAGGTCCTTGAGGTGGGATGTGGGAAGGGGCTGCAAATGCAAGCATTCCGGTCACTCTGCAGATGTACATGTGGCGGATAGTAGAGGGAGGGGAAGGTAGAGGAGCATATTGAATTAGTTGGTTGGAGGGAGGAAAGCAGACAAACAGAGGACAGTGTGCTGCAATGGGAGGGGGAGAAGGTGGTGAGGGGACATTGTGCTGCTATGGGAGGGATCTGGTGAGGGAGGAGGAGTGGAGATTATGGTACTATGGTGGATTAAGATTATATGTCAGAGGTGGAGGAGAGAAGGTGGTGATAGGTTAGGAAGTGGTCATGATGGAGAAGGAGTAGATGATGGGAGGGAGATGTATGAATTAAGGGGTGAGAGAAGGTAACCAGACCTTTTCTTTAACTTTGGCCACTTGTGAATAATTATACTCCATGAAAGTGAACAAATGAAGATGTCCAGCACTACTTAATACAATAATTGCATTGTGTTTACCACAATAGGTGACGTAAAGGAGCATTAAACTTTTGTTATGGGGAAAAAAATAAAATATATATAGTAGGGCTTTTCCTGTTGAGTAAAATAAGTATACTCCCACTGCTGAGATGCATAATTCTCTGGATTAAAAGACCTGATTATGTTAGTGAGAATTTTATTTTTTTTCCTGGTGCGGTTGGTTTGCTCCAGAATCGTCCAGTTGGTAGTACATTAGTCAAAGGGGGCAGGGTTTTCCTTATGTTCACAGCATGAAGATTGTTCCTCGCTGTGAGCTGTTCGGTATGATGACCGCATTCCAGATCTATGGGGAGGTGGAGTAGAATAGGTAAAAGGGGTGGAATGAGGATACTTTTATAATTCCATTACTCTTTAAATACACATCGGACAGTATTGTAATATCACTCTAGATGGACCTCTAATTATGGAAATTATTTATTTTGAGATTACTATGCCTTTAAAGTGAAACTACCACCCCTGAATAAATTTGTCCCAAATAAATACCCATCTGGCTGCTCAGTAGCGCTATTCACCAGAAATATTACCTGGTGGTTGAAAATTGTACTCTGTGCTTTGACTGACAGGCAGGAAACTGCTCAGACATCTTTCCATAGTGACATCTGTGCTCCTGCGCTGTCCTTTTTGGAGCTGATCGGCTCCTAGCAATGCCTCCTAGAGCAGGCTGGGATTGACAGCGCAGGCATGCAGATGTCACTATGGAACGATAACTGCGCTGTTTCCTACCTGTCAGTCCTGGAACAACGTACAATTCCCAAACACCAGGTAATATTTCTGGCGATTAGCACTATTGAGCAGCTAGTCGCCAGGTGGATATTATTTGGGACAAATTTATTCAGGGCTGGTAGTTCCTCTTTAAGGACCGAAAGGAATGAGCAGTTGATTGCTTGGCAACGGTTTGCACACCCATCTGGTCCGTAAAGAGTTAAATATGTACATGTTAGAGGTTATATTTGTACTAATGTAAAAGCCTGTGTACATGGGCCAAGGTCTGGGTAATAGTAACCATTTAGTGCCAGAGGGGTACTAGAGAATAATGGGCTCTTATGTCAAGCTAAAGTGGAGTTATTTTGGGGCAAACCGTCTGCACCATAAGGAACATGTAACTATTCCTAAAAATTACTTTGGTTCAAATGGGCCTCTTGAATTGGTAGCAAGGTCTCCATCTGAATATCCTCATTTAACAATGGGGATTTATGGTGCAGTTGGTTTGCTCCAAAGAACCACACACTGTTCTTCTATGTAATGGTTTGTATCTATTTAGGAATTTCAGACTGTATGTTAGAGCTGACCTGTACACTGTCTAGGCTATTACACTGTATCAACTGAGACACTTCTTTCAAGATTCAAATTGCAAAAGGTATGTTTGTAGAGTTTTTTGACTTTTTGTGAACAAAGCTGTTAGTCATGCATTTTATTATAAAACAAAGTTTTCTCTGGGCTCCGTTTAAAATGTCTTTTATTGTGACTGTACCAAAACGTGCGTGACAACTTGTCCTTCACCACTGCATCTCAGGAATCCATTCTATTACCTCTGGAATTTTTGTATTATCAGTTCTTAGAGTAATTTTTAAGGTT